>MU550627.1:1667394-1723400 GCA_024362625.1 Silurus asotus
GATAAAGGAGCGTGTGTGTGTGTGTGTGTGTGTGTGTTACAGGAGTGTGTGTGTGTGTGTGTGTGTGTGTGTGTGTGTTACAGAAATGTGTTTAATACTCTGAGCTTCATAAATCTTACAAAGTGCTGACACTGGAGACTCCTTCCATACATCTCCTTACGCTGTAACTTCAGTTGTCAGATTTGAGTCTTTTCCCCATGAGTCTCATCTCTAATGCTTCCGTTTCATGTTCATGGTCACAGAGCTTTCACACTGCCACTCTAAAACATGTTTACTTGCTCTGTAGCTGAGATGTTTTGCACGTGGCTGTAAATGGCCATGCTGTGTGCAGAAGAGGAGGCAACGTTATCATGAGAGCTGCTCTGAGGAACGAGGTTTAGTCTTTAATCTCATGTGTAGATTTGTATCTCAGAGATGCTCCTGTTTTCCTCATACACATCCCAGAACGCATCTAACAGAGGATGATCTTCAACTGTATCTTCATGTAAACCTTATTAGAAAACGCAAACTCAAGCAGAGTAATAAAGAATAATTATTTACCTCTTTATAATCCCTCTATCCATCACCCAGAAGAAAGATGGCTTCCTTTCCGAGTCTGGTTCCTCTCTAGGTTTCTTCCTGATCTCATCTCAGTAAAAGTTTTCTTTAGCTTGTTCTCCTCTGAATTGTTTATTAGGATCTACATCCAGATTCCTGTTAAGCTGCTTTACAAACAAACTCTGTACAAATCGGACTGAAGTAAACTGAAAGAAATGTTTCTCCCAAATGTCTCCAGGTGAGAGAGAGAGAGAGAAAGAGAGAGAGAGAGAGAGAGAGAGAGAAAGTGATTTGGAGATGAAAATGAACGATGGACTTTTAATTAACTCAGTTTAAATGGCGTGAAATTAAAAGTGATTATTGCGAAAGTAAATAGGGATAATTAGTATACGAGGCTCAGCAGATGAATGTTTCCAATCCATTAAATATTTGCGAGTGGGCCGAGTATGAAATGGGGGTGAATTCTCCTGGGTACAGGATTTATTTAGTACAGTGCATGTGTGCTTTGTGGAGTTTTCCTGTCAGGAACTGGGATTTGTTCCGTTGCCTGATTCAACCCAATTTAACACAATCCAGCTTTATTGTAATTCTTCCACATACACAGTATACAAAAGAAGGAAATGTCGTTACTACGGATCAGCGTGCACGGACAGTGAACAGCACGAGTTAAAATAAAGAGTTTATTAGATTATATCTAAAGAGTTAACATTAAACATAGCGGAGGTGTGATAGGTGTGATAAATATGAGGTAGATGTGATAAATGAAATGTAAGTAATATCATTGTAATTGTAAGTGTAAAGTGCGAGTGCACACTCGAAGATCACCGTGTGCAATATCCAGTGTGCATGGTTTAGCAGAATGAGTGGATGTTTATAGTAAACAGTGCAGATGTCTGCAGATGTGCTACAGTGTCCAGTGTGCATTTCCAATGCACAGTAAAGTGGTTGAGTGCCAGTGTGTGTTAATGTCCATTTAGTGACCATTAATGTTCACAGTAAACAGTTCAGGAGAATCAAGGAGGTCATAGGTGGCATCAGGGTGTTTGGGGCTCCGACAGCTTGGGGGAAGAAGCTTCTGAACCTCCTGTCTGAAGGCAGGACATTTTACACACTGTGGGAGAAGTGAAAGGGATGCTTTACAACAGTAAAGGCTCTCGTACGCAGCGTGTATCCAGCATGTTCTGGATAGAGAGAAGGGAGACCCCGTGTTTTTTGTGTTTTCTCTACGGTAAGAGGTTGTTGTTGTGACACCTCCTTTCTGTATAGTGTTTCATCGACATTGCTGATGAGCTTTACTACTGTCATGTCATCAGCAAACAGGAAGATAAGGTTTAATTTTGGCTTTGCAGTCATAGGTAAACAGCAGTGGGCTGAGCATGCAGCCTTGCGGGGCACCTGTGCATGGTGTGATGGTGCCTAATGTTCTGCTGCTAATGTGCACTAACTGTGGTCTCTCTGTCAGGAAGTGTAGAATACAGTTGCAGAGTGAAGTGTTGAGTCTCAGTAAAGAAAGTTTCCCCACCAGTTGCTGGAGGATGATGGTATTGAAGTCAAGAAGCAGCATTCTGACTTATGTGTACTTTGTGTCCAGATGTGAGAAGACAGAGTGCAGGGTGAAGGAGATAGGGTCAGTATCTAGATGTTTAGAACAGAATTCAAATTGAAATAGGTCCAGTGAAGTGGGCAGAGTGGAGTGAATGTGCATCTTGACTCAAAGCACTTCATTATGAACCGCCTGATAATCATTGACACCTCATTGTTGACTTTTTCGACACTGGGATGAAAGTGGTCTTTTTGAAGCTTGCAGGAACCACAGCCTGGCTCAGAAAGAGCTAAACATGTTTGGGAGCCAGCACCTGCCAGCTTGTCAGCACAGTCCCTGAGCACTCTTTCTGGTATATTATCCAGGCCTGCAACTTTCCATGAGTTGACTATAGATAGCATCCTCCTCATGTCGGCTGAGCAGGCAGAGCACCTTCTCCTTAGGGGTGAACGTATACTTGCATGCATGTGTGTTGTTCAGAGCTTCAGATTGTGCGTAGAAGTCATTTAACATGTCAGGGAGATGGGAATCACTGTCACGTTGTTGGCTTGTAATGACTATCTTTAAGCGACGACTGAAGACCTACCTCTTCCTGAAACACTTAAATTAGCACTTTCCAAGTTTGTAGAATTTTGGTGTTATATTTATATTAAGTGTGTAATCTGGTGTACAGTGTAGATTTATTCATTACTACAGACTCAAAGCACTTCTGTACGTCGCTCTGGATAAGGGCGTCTGCTAAATGGCGCAAATGTAAATGTAAATGTAATGTGATTTTGTAGTCAGTTAGGGTCTGAATGCCCTGCCACATACATCTGGGGTCCTTAGTAGCACAGAAATTATTGTAATTTTTTTGTGCACACTAGTGTTTTGCTTTTCTTGATAGCTTTAGAAAGCTAAACCCTTGCCCCCCTGAGTAGTCCTTCTACCCCCAACTTGAAGGCAGCGTCTCTCTGATTGATCACAGGTATGGACCTGTGCCTGGTTGTTTTTTTCACCACAATGACATCCTCAATGTCTCTATGTACCCAGTCACAGATTTAGTGTATTTGTCCAGACAGATGTGCTAGTCATAGGTGACAGCTGCCCTGAACATTTTCCAGCCCGTGCACTCAAAACAGACCTGTAGGTTTGAAGTGGCTCTTTCTCACCATGTTCTGGCATAGAGTGCTTGATCAATGGTCTGTATTCTGGGAGTCAAAGCATGCAGAAGTGGTCTGATTGTCGTAGGTGGGGGTGAGGGATGGCTTTGTGTGAATCCCTGATGTTTGTGTAGAAGTCCAGTATGTTGTTTCCTTTTGTGGAAGAGTTCATATATATATATATATAAAATATGTGATACACAATACCCATGATGTATTTCTGCATTGATTGTTAAATAACTGGTGTGGTTTGGGACATGTCTAAATTGGACTGATGATGATGTTTATATATAGGATGTAATTTGGGACACACCCAGAGTGACCTGATGACATTCAATTCAATTCGATTCGATTTATGTTTATTTGTATTGCGCTTTTAACAATGAACACTGTCTCAGAGCAGCTTTACACAGATAATGTGGTGATAAAAGATGTTTTTTATAAGTGTAAGTTTGTCCCTGATGAACAAGCCCGTGGAGACAGTGGTGAAGGAAAAACCCCCCGAGAACTCCCCGAGATTTCTTTATTTTTGTATAAAAGTTAATGTCACTGTGCAGTTTGGACTCCGGGAAGACTCACTATGGCAGCATAGCTAAAAGGGAGAAGCAAAAGGTAACACAGACATGAGGGATCTCTGGGATAAGAGACGACCCACCACACCACCGTCAACAAACCTGAGTGAACGTGTGAATGTGAGGGGACGACAGCATACAAATATACCAGTTCACCAAACACTCCATAGCCATGATCCCTCCAGATCTGCACCTTTACCTAAGAAAAAAAAATCTACTGATCGAAGATTTGACTGAATATATATGTGTTCAGCCTCGACTTGAACACTGAGACTGTGTCTAAATCCCGAACACAGATTGGAAGGTTGTTCCATTACTGTGGGGTTTATAAGAAAAAGTGACCACAGTGACCTGATAATGATATTTGTAAGAATGCGATGTGGTTTGAGACACACCCACAGTGACATCATCATTTATGAATCACTCATATGACTCAGATGGTTTAAGACACACCCAGAGTGAACTGGTGATGTTTATGAGAAAGGGGTGTGATTAGGGACACGCCCACAGTGAACTGATGAAGTTTTTGACAATTGGATGTGTTTTGGACACGCCCACAGTAAACTGATGTGCCTTTCCAGTGTTAAGAGTGGTTTAGCAGTAGAGAGGTGCACTGAAGAATGAAACAGGAGGGAGCAGCTGTAGCATGAACTGATGAATGCTCTGTCAGATAAAAGAACAGCGGCATGACCTCATTAAATTTTGTTTAAATCTCACTCACTGCTTCGATGAAGAGGGATGAAGGCTTGCAGAGAAGCCAGGACTCTACAGGGTGCTGAATATTCCACACAACGGATTGTCTAAAAATCGACCACGCTTCATTTCCTCCATTGTTACAGTGAATGGAGTATTTCTTTTTATGTATTGTACTGTACAGCTCTGTATGAATCTGGGGTCTGATTTGGGCCTCTGTCTCTCTCTGTCTCGATCAAAAAGCCTAATGCACCAATCAGCATTCATCACAGAGCTCACCTGAAAGAGGCGTCGTGTTAGAACATGTTCCCATTGCAACCCCACGACCTTCAGTCCAACAGATAAAAGGTCTGAAAATAGCATTAAGTGTGTATAACCAATTACAGCACACACCCCTGGTCTGGGACATGTGTAATCCATGTGGCCTATAGAGGAAATAGGGTGTGTAGTTTAGGACCTGTCCGTGGTGCTGATTAGGAATTAATAGTTAAATTGCACATCAGTATTTAGAGGAGTTTATCTGGCAGAAAATCTGGCAACCTGAGAGTCGTGATCTGAAAATATGAATCAGACGAACTAGACAACGTGACCTGAACGTAAATGTACTGTCCCAGATTGATGATGTCACACAGCATTCAGTTTTGTCGCCTGTTCATTTTTTATGCTCGCTAAAACATCCGCGTTGATGATTAGTCGAGCTGAGGCTGAGCCGCGCCTCCGTCCCATCTGAGACGAGGACAGAAATCGATTATTGTTTAAGCAGACGTCCGTCCAGACGTTCGTGATCGATACGGAGACGTATTACAGAGGAGACGCTATTAACTGTACAGAACAACACATCCATTTTTCATTAAAGCACAAAGTAAAGGAGCGACGCCGCTAAGGGCCGTGACTGATGCAGCACCCGAGGCCTCGTTTCAAACCACCACAATCAGTCTGAGGAGCAGAAATGAACACACATCTACATGACAAACATCACAAACAGTACACACTTCTTGCTCTCTTTTCTCCTACATGCAGCATAACGTCTGTTCAGGATCATTCTCATGAAATGATGTCAACTTCATTGTCCTAATTTTTCATTAGAGAGAAATTCACATTCACTGTCATCTTCATCATCAACATCATCATCATCATCATCATCATCTTTTTCATTCACACAAAAATACCCACAAAACACAGAAATCATCACATTTATTTTTACATCAGAAGTCACATGATCTTAACCACATATGATCTTAACTTCCGGGCACGTGGCGTGCACTTCTGGTTTTGTGGCTCACACTTTGGTTTTGGTGGCCATCTTGCTTTTTTCCCATGCCTCCTGGTATTTAGGGACGCCCAGATTATTTATTTTACCAGCTGCCTAGCCCCATAATCTGGCCTTGCCTCCTGTCCACGTGTCCTCAGGAGCATAAATGTATTTTCTTCACAGACCCAAACTTGTTCCATACATCACATTCCACTATTTACACCTGAACTCCTTCAGCCAATCACAATCCAGCATTTACACCTGGACTTTCAGCTGTGCTCGAATGTATATTTGTCCACACTATGCTGATTTATTACAGTGTTCTTCACTTACACACACACACACACACACACACACACACACACACAATAATATTTTTAGTTTGTGCTTGACTAAGAAAAGCAGACTAGTTTTGCGTCGTCGCTGACGTTTCTGCTTACGGATCACGTTTGCTTCTCCTCCACTGCATCTGCATTTGTGCTGCTCAACTACCTGAGTCAGGTATATGTGTAAGACATTGTGATCCTCACCCAACAAACAAACACACACTCACTCACACACACACACACACACACACACACACACACACACACACACACTTTAATGAGATGAATGTTATTAGTCAGAGTTACAGTGCTGTGTGAGGATGCGGGTACATCATATTCTAATCTATTATTACACACACACACACACACACACACACACACACACACACACAGCTGACGTTAATTAATTTTACTCAGTGATGTGGTGTGTTAGATATACGATGCACACTCCAAAATTAAGTGCCCCATTTACACTCACATTTCATTACTTTTCCTTCCTTTATAAAGTGATGGCTTTCAGAGTCTGGTTCTTTCTCATGTCGTCTTGGGAAATCATCCATTAAATCTTTAGAATCTTTTCACCATTATGATAAATTCACAACATTTAACAGCAGGAGAGCTGCGCCTGTCTACGTCAATAGAACTGATGTTCCTGGGTGTTCACATCTCTGAGGATCTGGTTAGGACCCTTCAGCAACACCATCTAGACCATCTGTTCCTGGGATTTAAACTCAGCATCACTGAGAACATCCTGACCAACTCCATCAAGTTGTGCAAAAGCAGCAGCCCTGCAAAGGGTGGTCAAGATTTCCCAACTAATCACTGACCCCCAACTAGTTGCTGTTGAGGATCTTCACCACAGCAGATATCTGTGCAGCGCACACATCATCATCAGGGAAGGATGTTTTTAGCCTCTGATAGGATGTGTATAAGTATTTATTGTTAATTCTATTCTTTTTAAGTTAAATCTATTCTTTTATCTATATATTTGCATTTATTATAATTTTTTTTCTTTGCTGCTGTAACAAAGACATTTTCCCACTGTGGAACGAATAAAAGTAGATCTTATCTTATCTTAAGGATTATTTAATTGTATGTGTTTGTTAGTTTCTATCTTTATTATTACCTGCCAAGGGACCGCGGATGAAAACTAGCCGTTGGCTAAATTCTGCACAATGCATCAAATAGAAACATTTATGTTAAAATTGTACTTGGTCCCTCAAAAAAAAAAAAAAAAAAGATTTAAAGTCTCCTTCACTTTTCTCTCTGAAAGGAAGGAGAACCGAGCAAACCTTGTGCACGTGCCGAGTGGACGTCAGTCATCCTGCAGATCTCCATTCATCATTTTATTCATGAAAGACACTAAGCACTTAACAGAGATGTGAAAATGGTTTTCGTAACTGAAAAGAATGACTCACGATTCTCACGGTCTCCAATGAAGAGTAAAACATTTCGATCCAACCAGATAAAAGCTTAGTTGATATGACTCAACTTCCGTAGATGTAAATCACTTTAACCAATCCCACACTTCTTCACAGCTGCCAAAAGGAGTCTCATCTTCCACAGGAGAACAGGAAATATGAGTCTGTGCATGTACTGAATGGACTTTTGGTGTTGAGGATGAGGATGGCTTCAATTTTGAGTCTGATTCCTTCCAAGGTTTCTTTCTCATACCATCTCACATTTTTTCCTTCACTACACTCATTCCCTCACCAGTTTCTCTATTCTCAATCTTCATTCTTCAAGGGTCATCACCAAACTGAGCAAAAACCACAAAGCAGCTGAAAGTATCATGTAAATGAGGTGGGATTTAAAAAGCTTAAGACTCACTCTGTTTACAAGAAAGTATTTTACTTATCTACGTTTCCACACTGTCACATGTAAAATATTCTTCTCGCACAGCAATACAGCATGTCGATCACCTTCTGCGATTCGTACCGGATCTCCGCAACGGTGTCAAAATGACAAGCTGGATCTACATCTTCGGGAAGAAGGTGAAGTCCGCAGGAGACAAATCTGGTGAGTAGTGTGGGTGTGGAAGTGAGATCATGCTGTGAGTAACTCACATGTGAGGAGGAGCTCGGTGACATGGTGCACGTGATCAGAACAGCACCAGCTGCACGGCTCCTGATGTTCACAGGACCATGTCTTTTGGCACACTGACTTATGAAGGTCGGTGCTCCCTGTGACTGTGTGTGCAGCCTCGTTCTGACATCTGTTGGTGTGTTACATAACTAGTCTCGAGGCTTTTTGATACCCCCTGGTAAATTATGGTTTGTGGCAGACACTATTCTGTATCTCAAATATAAACAGCAGTAGATGTTGACAGTAATGCAGGATGGCTGAGAAAACTAGAAAGAAAACTAGCCAAACCTGGCACAGGGACTGTGGAGGTGTTATCTCAATTGTTAAGACTTTGGATCAGAAGGTCATGAGTTCACGTCCCAGCACCTCTAAGCTGCCAAGCAAATTTATAAGCACCAAACTTATCCGTTCCAACTTCTCTCTTTTGAGCTGCTTCGAGACAATAAACCATATATAACATGTGAACCCGAAGCAAAATATTTGTCAGTCACTCATCCGTACTCAGAGTTCCATCATTAGCACCTGAACATTCACAGGTAGTGAATGGAGCTGATGCTGGAGCTCAGGAGCTCAGACTGTGGAGTGGATATGAATTTGTTTATCAGGAAACCTTTTTTTATCACCGTCTTGATGTGTCATTTTTCATTTCCGCTGCGTCTCTGGCTTCCACAGATGTGTGTTTGATGATAAAAATTGCATAAACTGTGTTTCTTGTCTTGGCTTTTTGAGGATAAGTGCAGCGTCAGATTACAGAAATGACAGGAACTGAAACGAGCGTCTGCTTTTCTACACCACGGCTGAGCACGTAGCCAGAGGAGAAAATCGCTTCTTCTCCAAATGATGAAAGTCTGCATGATGTGTGTGTGTGTGTGTGTGTGTGTGTGTGTGTGTGTGTGTGTTTTATACATTTGATGTAGTCTAGATCATTCATACTCTTTAACGTTGATTTAGTTTAATTTATCCCAGAAAGCATGTTGCATTTGTACTTTATATTAAAACAGCGTGTGGTTACAGAGTTGCTAATTGAAGCACTTCAGATGCTTTTGTGTGTGTGTGTGTGTGTGTGTGTGTGTGTGTGTGTGTGTGTGTGTGTGTGTACGTTCATCTGTTTGGTGTGTATCCATATTAATAGAAACCCGTCTACCTGTGTGAGCTGTCAATCAAACAAACATTTGATTAGATTTGAAATGCAAAGCAGTGTGTGTGTGTGTGTGTGTGTGTGTGAGAGAGAAACTGTTCTAGGTTGACTGGGTTTTATTAGATTTGACTAACACTTTGTGTGTGTGTGTGTGTGTGTGTGTGTGTGTGTGTGTGTGTGTGTGTGTGTGTGTACTTTTGGTAAAAAAATCTCTATCTGGGCCAATTAGAAAAAAGCTCATCATCTAATTAATAACCTCACCTAAACTAGTGCAGATGCAAGTGTGTGTGTGTGTGTGTGTGTGTGTGTGTGTGTGTGTGTGTGTGTGTGTGTGTGTGTGTGTACTTTTGGTAAAAAAATCTCTATCTGGGCCAATTAGAACAAAGCTCATCATCTAATTAATAACCTCACCTAAACTAGTGTGTGTGTGTGTGTGTGTGTGTGGTTGTGTGGGCTGAGACGGATGAACATGCAGTGATGGTGGTTGGTGATGTGAACGAGAAGAATCAAAAAGTGATCAGATCCAGTAAACGGATACGAATCAGGTTTTGGATCATCAGGTGAACTAAGACAAACTGGAGGAACTTGATGAACAAACACAGAAATCATATTGAGTATCAATACACAAATTTAACAAAGTGTTTAGCAGCTTAAAGCAGATTCATAAAATAGGGACATGTGAGGGACATGGACATGAAGACCAGAGCTGCAGTAAGCTATCTGCAGAGCAGGTATTTGCATCATTGTGTCAGAACTTAAACTGCGTCGAAACGCTTTGGGAATGCATTGCGTTGTCCACGCCCTGAATCACGTGTGAAATCTGGCCAGGAGGCAAGTCGTGACGGCATCGGCAGGACAGAACTTCATAAACCAGGAGGTTTCAAAATGACTGAGCGATGGTAGTGACATTAGCTGTTGTTTGTTCAGGTAAGCGCTTAGTGTGTGTATCTGTGCAGCAATGAGCCTTAAAAGCAAGCAGAATTCTGACTGTGTGTCCTTTTTTTGCTCCGCTTTATTCGTGGGGGGGGGACAAAGCAGCACTGAAGGTCCTCTTCAGCTTCTCCTGCTGGGCTGAACTTCCCTTCCCCAGGGATTGCATTCGCTTCGCCAGTTCCTTCTTCCGGCACGTGTAACGCGGATCTCCGTATTTCATCCTCCGAGGAATGAGAATTTTCGGATGCTAGTGTGCCCACATACTCCTCACAGCCTGTGCTGTTCAAGGAGCTGCTGAAGGTAGGGACATGGGCCATTGCTAAGCTAGAGAAGCAACGTGTTCGCAGTAACCCGGATGAGCGCTTCTTGCATCTCATGGCAAAGCCTCCGCCCCAGGGCCTACCGTTTTTTCCTGACCTACACACAGATGTTTGTTCTAGGTCCTGGGAGACCCCATATGTGGCTGTACCTTTCCCTCACATTCGCTATACGCGAATACAGTAGGGTTCAGGGAGTGCAGCTTTTGGGAAGATGCCCAGGGTTGAAAAGACGCTAGGCTACTTAATGCATCGCGACACGCTACAGTATTGCCTTCAAAATCCACTTCGGCTCTAGTAGGAAGGGCTTACGCGGCAACAGGTCAGACTATGGGGTTGCCTCTACAAGATGAGTGTGTTGCAAGCATACCAGGTTGACCTGCTATGAGAGATGGACGAGGGATTTAGCTCTGGGGCTTACGTTTAGGAGTTACGTTGTTCTGAGACCTAACCCTCAGGGTCGCCACGGTATGGGGCTGGCCGTAGGTGGGTCCTTGTCAGCTCTAGTGGCCACAGAAAGGCTTCTGTGGCTCACCCTGTAAGCAAAGATTCCCGACAGAGACAGGGCTTTCCTTCTGAACACCCTGGTATCTCCTCCAGGCCTGTTCAGGCGACGCCGTAGGTAGGGGCAATCGGCAACAGGTTCAGGAGACCACATCGGCGTTTCAGTGGTACTTCCCCACTGTTTTGATGGGGCTGTTTGGCGGGGCCAGAAACAGAGCATTGCCACCTTGACTACACTGGGAAGGCCCAAGGGCTCAAAAGAGTGGGCCAACCTGAGGGTGGTCATCTCCTCGAACAAACGGGCGGTGGTAAGGCGGCCCTGACCATCAGAGAACCCTACATTGAGAAGGGCGGTCTACCCCTTGCACGGTGCCCATACCTCCTTGTCACCACCAGGAGGCCAGGCTGTTAGCCTGATGTTTCTCCCATCGCCGCCTGAGAAATCACTGCGGATGGCAGGGCACCACTCCAGCCATTCTGACAGGGTCTGGGGCCAGCCCAAAGGGGTTGGTTCCCTGATCGGATGCCTAGGCACAGAAGGCCAGGCTGTTAGCCCTACCACAGGATGTGATTTGGGGCGCAGCCTCCCTCCAGTGGGTGTCTCCCTCTATCCCTGTGCTTATAGCTTATCATCATGTGCTAGTCTGTACAGACAACACGTCGGTGGTCTCATACCTGAACCACCTGGGCGATCTCCAATCACGCCCTCTGTACAGGCTGTCACAGCAGATCCTAGTATATGGTCTCAGGAGAGACTCCTCTCACTAAAAGCAGTTACCATTCTGGGCTGCTTGAACTGGAGAGCAGATGCTCTTTAAAGGCAAGGGGTGAGACCTGGGGAATAGAGATATTGCAGAGATATTACAGAGCCCAGGTGGATCTGTTGTGACTCATGAGACCTTGCACTATCCCCTCTGGTTCTCTCTCTCTCACCCAGCCCCACTGGGGCTAAATGCCATGGTGCAGATGTAGCCGAGGCCTCTCCTATTGCGCTGCTCCCGGGAGTTCTGAAAAGAATCCTCAAGGAAGGAGTACGTTCCCTCCTGGTGGCACCTCATTGTCCAGGCAGACTCTGGTTTACGGACCTGCTGTCCCTCCTTGAAAGACCTCCTTGGTAAATACCTCTCGGGAGGGATCTCCTCTCGCAGACACAGGAAACCCTAGTTCACCTACACCCAATGTTTTGGAAGCTATTGCTGTGGCCCAAGCTGTTTGTCTGCTATGGCCCTCACAGAAAAGGGTTTCCTACCGATAAGCAGACTCTCAGTAGATGGATAGTGGATGGCACATGTTATAAGTCCTCTGGTCTTTTCACTCCTCTTGGAATCGAGGCTCATTCAACCCAGAGTACGGCGGCCTCTACGGCCTGGTCTGAGGGGGTTTCCCTACAGGACATATGTAATGCTGTGGGCTGGGCCACCCCTTTGACCTTCATCAGGTTTTTACGACCTCGACTTTAGAGCCACTCCTGGCTCCTCTGTCCTGCATGCTGGTGGTGCCCAGACACACTAGGCAGGGACTGGTGAGTATGTCATGAGTGGACACTCATTCCCAAAGTGCTTCGATGCAGCTCAACTACCTGAAAGGGAATGTCTCTAGATTCTGTATGTAACCCAAGTTCCCTGAGGAAACAAAGTGCTGCATCAACAGGCCATACTCCCTGCATCCATGCAGTGGGTACACTTGAATGCCAGAAGTTTGCAGACATAAGTACAGTATTTAGTCCCAGTTTGCTTTTCTAACTCCCTCTACTCTTCTGGAAAGATGTTCAACTAGATTTTGGATTGTGCTTGTGGACATTTGTGTTCATCAGACACAAGTGTGTTACTGATGCCACAGTTACTGATGTAGATGAAGTGAGAAAGCCTGGGGTGCAGTCAGCATTTACATTCATCCTGAAAGTGTTTTGTTACTCTACAGCAGGAGATCTTCTACTCCAAACCATGTAAAGCTGGCTTTGTGCATTATGTTAATAAGGTTTGGGTTCCCAAGTGCAAGTAAATGGAAAATTTTATTCTACATATTCCAAAGATGTCCTGTACAATTGTACACTTCCAGTTTTGAGGTAACAGTTTGGAAAGAAAGAACATATGGCAGGAAATTCAGGTGTCCCAATACTTTTATACACATAATGTATGTGGGCATGGCCAAGTAATAAGAATTAGAAGAACTGGTCTAGTTGAGATTTATTTTTTATAATATATTAAATATATTAAAGAACTGATAACTTTTTATTCCAAAAAGTGAATCAGTTTTACTCCTAAGTCTCATCTGTGAAAACCTCATGTAACCGGTTGCGCTCGGTTCTGACCGGTGCTCGTGTTCTCTGCGTTGTGTTGTGGAATGACGAGTCGTTACAACAGGGTCGCAGCAGTACTGGAGAGTTTATTGTCACCAACACTCAAAAAATTCTCTCCTCAGTATACACAAAGTAAACTCATAAAGCACTGAATGTAGAAAGAAACTAAATAAAGGTGGCTGCTTCACCAGCTTTACCACCTGCACAAATCAAGTTGTAGCCATTAGCTCGCTAGCAGCACTAACCCTAACTCAAAGCACAGGCTTTTTTGTCTCGCTGTACTCAGCAAATAAAACGCTTAATCCTCCCATCCATCCACATATTACAAATTACATAATGACACGTTTTACAATAATATTTACACGTCAATTATTTTTTTATTTAAACAATTTAATTTAAATGTGTAAAACGTTTTTTTGTAAGTAATCCCGGGAGAGCACCGCTAACAGCTTACTGTCTTACTCGTGAAGTCTCAGGGAATTTTTCCTACATCACGTCTGGTTCAGTCATTAGAGATAAATGTTAAGGATTAAATGATCAAATATTGACATTTTCCAGCCACATGTGGTTCTTCTCCGAACTGTTCCCACAAATTTAGAGACACACAGTTGTGAAGGACGTCTTTGGATGCAGTACAATTTAATTTTTCCTTGCACTTGAACTCGGAGACCCAAACCACTTTCAGCATGACACGCCCCCTGTGCACAATGCAGCTTCATAAAGATCTGCTTTCCAGGGGTTGGAGGACTGGAAGATCTTCTGTTTAAACTCCAACCACATTGGGATGAATGTGAAGGCTGACTGCACCCAGTCACTGACCGACTTTACTTACACCTCAACAGCTGAACAAATCTCCAAAAGACAATCTAGTGGAACATCTATCCAGAAGAGTGGAGCTCATAACAGCAGGAAATGAGAGTGGAATGGGAGGTAGTGAATGAGGTAAATGCTTCCGCTTTGGCTTTTGTTATAAAACTGCTTGAAAATATTTTTTTGATTTAATTTCATTAGCAAATAATTAGCAGGTGAACTGAGAGAAAGAGAAAACTCCAGCAGTTCCCTGTGTTTAGACAGAAAGCTGGAAAGATTCCTCTGTTTTTCAGTTGATTCTGGTATTTTAGAGAAAAACGTAGACTGCACTGTTCTTTTTAATCGTGTTTGGGAAAGATTTTTCCTGTAGCTTGTCTTCTCAAGAAGAAGGAACGCGGTGAAGTGCATTAACGTGTAGAGTTGAATGAAAGGCGAGAAGGGTGATGAGAACAGAGGCGTGTGATGCGTCAGAGAACGAGTATGTGAGACGTTTCTGTCAGTCTGCTGCTGGAATTACAGGTATTTTGTCAAGCGCTGTAGAAACGCTCAAAAAGCAGACAAATGAAACGAGAGAAGATAGAAATTCTTTCTTTTCTAATTTATTCCACTGAATCCTGGATGGTGATTGGCCAAAAGAGATTCATTTTGATCAGAAGGTTGTGAGTTAAAATCCCAGCACCACTAAACTTTTACACATGGGCCCTTGAGCAAGGCCCTTAACCCTCACCTGCTCAGGTGTATAAATGAGATAATTGTAAGCTTCTGACCAATCAGAGATCAGCTTTCGTGTTGTAAGGATGTTAACATGTACACAGTCTGATAAGCGTTGTCATGGTTACGGTGTGTACAGAGATTTTATATAATAAAAAACAAAAACAGGATAAAAAATCATTTCGGTGTTTCACACAATTTTTAAACTAGATTTTTTTTTTTATTGTTCATCTGTAGATGCTTTTACTGAGCTTAACCTGTGTGTGTGTGTGTGTGTGTGTGTGTGTGTGTGTGTGTGTGAGACAGACATGAGAGGAAAGAGCTCAGGGAAAGGTTAATCTGCTTAGACAGGAGGGGGTGATGTTAGCGTCGTGTCTCTGTTTCATCCCTCTTTCTCTCGGGCTAAAATAACACACACACACACACAAATACACACACAGACACACACACACAGACACACACACACACACACACACACACGTGAGCACACACATGTGAGCACACACAGTTATTTTAAGACAAACTTTGCTAAAGGAAAATGTGCAGTAAGGAATTGGGAGATGTGTATTGGGAACAGTGGAGAGATGAATAACAGAGGGAAAAGATGGATAATAGAGTGAGAAGGGGAGCAATGCATAATGGATAGATGGATAATAGAGTGATGAGTAGACAGATGGATTATGGTGTAATGGATAATGGAGTGATGAGTAGACAGATGGCTGAAACAGGCTGACCAGGCAAAATTGCAAACTGGAACCAGGAGCCCCGGGCCTGAGACCAGGAGACCGAACTTCAGACCAGGACACAAAACCCCAGACCAGGCTGAACTCCAGACCAGAAGACTAAACCCTAGACCAGGAGACTTAACCTCAGACCAGGAGACTGAGCTCCAGACCAGGAGACTAAACCCCAGACCAGGCTGAACTCCAGACCAGAAGACTAAATCACAGACCAGGAGACTTAACCTCAGACCAGGAGACTGAACTCCAGACCAGGAGACTAAACCCCAGACTAGGCTGAACCCCAGACCAGAAGACTAAACCCCAGACCAGGAGACTTAACCTCAGACCAGGAGACTGAACTCCAGACCAGGAGACTAAACCCCAGACCAGGCTGAACTCTAGACCAGAAGACTAAACCCTAGACTAGGCTGAACTTCAGACCAGGAGACCTAACCCCAGAACAGGAGACTTAACCTCAGACCAGGAGACTGAACTCCAGACCAGGAGACTAAACTCCAGACCAAGCTGAACCCCCGGCCCAGGCTGAAGAATAGACCAGTTGATGGGGCAGTTGGGGGTTATTCATGTATTTATAAATTTGTTACAGCTTACAACGTGTTCAGAGTTTCATGATGATGATACACATGGTGTGGAGTGAAGAACAACCTGAGCAGACACTCACTAAAAATCTTTACCATCCATCTTCTCTGATAGAGAGACAGATAAGAGAGAGGGATAACTGGAGAAATACATAACAGATTGATGGGAAAGGAGATGGAGAGATGGATAACAGGAAAAAGCAGACAAATAAATAATGGAGGGAGTATGGAATGAATAACAGAGGGATGAGTAGACTGATAAATAATGGAGTGATGAGCAGAAGGATGGATAACAGTAGGAGAGTGGAGAGGTGAATAAGAGAGTGGGGAAAGAAGAATAATGAAGAAATATGTGGCACGATGGATAACAGAAGAAGGAGTAGAGGGATGGATAGCAGAGAAAGAAGTGGAGGATGAATAATGGTCAGATGAGTAGAGAGATAGATAACAGAGAGTAGATTGAGAGATTGATAGCAGAGAAATGAATAGAGAAATAAATAATGAAGACATTAGTGAAAAAAGTAGATGAAAGATTGATTAATGGAGATATGGATAAATGAAAAAGAAGTGGAAAAATGGATAGCAGAGGGAGCAGTATGGGAAAATTGAGAAATGAGTGGAGAGATGGATAATTAGAGGAAGGGGTGGAGTGATGGATAATAGAAGGAGAAATAGAAAAAGAAAAAAGAGAAAGAAGTGGAGGGATAGATAGCAAAGGGGGAAGTAAAGAGATGGATAGCAGAACAGAGGAAGGAGAAAGATGGATAGCAGCAAGAGGAGTGGAAGGATGGATAGTGGAGGGAGGAGTGGCAAGATGAATAGCAGAGGGAGGAGTGGAGGGATGGATAGCAGAGGGAAAAGTGGAAGGATGTATAGCAGAGGAAAGACTGGAGGGATGGGTAGCAGAGGGAGGAGTGCAGGATGAATAGCAGAGGGAGGAATGGAGGGATGGATAGCAGAGGGAGGAATGGAGGGATGGATAGCAGAGGGAAAAGTGGAAGGTTGTATAGCAGAGGAAAGACTGGAGGGATGGGTAGCAGAGGGAGGAGTGCAGGATGAATAGCAAAGGGAGGAGTGGAGGGATGGATAGCAGAGGGAAAAGTGGAAGGATGTATAGCAGAGGAAAGACTGGAGGGATGGGTAGCAGAGGGAGGAGTGCAGGATGAATAGCAGAGGGAGGAGTGGAGGGATGGATAGCAGAGGGAGGAATGAAGGGATGGATAGCAGAGGGAAAAGTGGAAGGATGTATAGCAGAGGAAAGACTGGAGGGACGGGTAGCAGAGGGAGGAGTGCAGGATGAATAGCAGAGGGAGGAGTGGAGGGATGGATAGCAAAGGGAGGAATGGAGGGATGGATAGCAGAGGGAAAAGTGGAAGGTTGTATCGCAGAGGAAAGACTGGAGGGATGGGTAGTAGAGGAAGGAGTGCAGGATGAATAGCAAAGGGAGGAGTGGAGGGATGGATAGCAGAGGGAGGAATGGAGGGATGGATAGCAGAGGGAAAAGTGGAGAGATGGGTAGCAGAGGGAGGAGTGAAAGGATAGATAGCAGAGGGAAGAGTGGAGGGATGGATAGCAGAGGAAAGAGTAGAGAATGTAATGACTTCCAATATATTTAAATTATTATGATCAAATGCAAATCAGGCATGCTTAGACACACCCATTTTTCTTTTTTAGGCTCCGCCCCTGTATTTAAGTCTGAAAAGAATCTGCAATTACTTTTTATTATCTACTTTTATTATTCACACTGCTTATTATTCTTTTCAACATATTTAACGCACACACACACACACACACACACACACACACACACACACACACACACACACACACACACACCCCTCAGACTGTGTATTTGATAAGTTAGAGATGAATGTGGTGTGATAGTTCCTCCTCCCTCTCAGCCTCGTACGCACTGCACTTTGTGGACTTCAGTTTGGAGATAAATCACTGTGTCAGATCGTGTTTAAGAGCCTGTGGAACGTTCCGGAGAGTCTACGTTATTTACATGCCGCCTGGGGAACGAGTTTCAACCTAAGTTAGAGATGAATGTGGTGTGATGGTTCCTCCTCCCTCTCAGCCTCGTACGCACTGCACTTTGTGGACTTCAGTTTGGAGATAAATCACTGTGTCAGATCGTGTTTAAGAGCCTGTGGAACGTTCCGGAGAGTCTACGTTATTTACATGCCGCCTGGGGAACGAGTTTCAACCTCCATAAATACACACTTCAATTTACACACTGCAGCCTGATTCATTATTTAGTCTGAGAAACGCAGGGGTCCAGTCTGCAGTGTTGCCCTCAGGGTTTTCTTCCCCTTCCACTGCATTCACTCTCAGCAGATCTAAACCCCTCATCCTGCTCCTTTCCCTGCATGCTGAGGATCAGCTGCTGATTGATTAGAATGAGAACCTGGTCCTACAGTAGACCCTCTACAGATCAAATCAGGACACTCCTGAGAATGAAATAAAACCCCTTCTGACCAACCTTCTGACCAATCACAATCCAGAACTCAGCAGCACAGTGGGATAACAGAAAAAACCTCATCTGCTCCACTCGTCTGCTTTCTGAGAATGTTAGAGAAATGACTGTGGAGAAGTGTGAGAGAAACATCACAGCTGTCACGTGCGTCCCTCACAATCACTGGTACCATGTTACAGTGCACAGGAAAGGAAAGGAAATAAAGAATGAGAAGATTTTAAATAAGTTTAAGTTTAACAAAGTTTCTAAAGGCCATACCTCACTGACTACAATCTCTAGAGTCAAACATGATTAATGAATTTGTTTGTTTATTCATGTCCTCATTTGCATTTAAGGACATAAATCTTTCTTTCTTTCTTTCTTTCTTTTCTACTTTTTTTCTTTCTTTTTTTCTTTCCATGCATACATATGACATTTTTATTAAAACTATTAAATATTACAGGAGAACTTGCTTCAGTCCCCTAAAACAAAACTTCAAGAGAAACTTCACCATTCAACAGGAAGCTGCATGCAGAAAGAAGTTCAAGAATCATCTCAAGAGTCTCAACCTCAATCCCACTGAGGAGGTTTTTAAACACAATCAACAAGAATCTTCCAAACAACCTGAAGAACTTGGATGAAATCTTCTGAGAAGAAAGAGTGAAAATCTCAAACAGTGCAAAGCAGGAGATCTAAAAGAGGGTAATGCACAGAATGAATGAAAGAAAGAAAGAAAGAAAGAATAGATGAATGGATAGATTGATGGATGGATGGATGAATGTCCACCAGCTCAAAGGGTTCTGATGTGTGATGGGGCTGGATGTGATCTTCTTCCTCTAGAAGTCCACCACTATCTCCATGGTCTATGATTTTCTTACACTGTGCTCCTCCTTCTGTTCATCCCTGATGCATCTGACCACCACAAAGTCTTCAAAACATTTCTGAAGGTTTCAGAGGTCCAGTCTGTCTTGAAGGTATGTGGATCATGAACAAGGTGGTGTTATTCCATTACCCTGGTAGATCAGGTTTACAGAGCAGACTTCAGCAATTGTGAACGTCAACTGATAAAAAGAAATCTGGTGGTGTGTGAAGGTCACGCGCTCCATGAGCTGCTGCTCAGAGCTGATTACAAGCCTTTAATCGCCCATATTTAACCTGCACTCAACTAATTAGCATATAATATGTTCCTGAACAGATACTCGATCAAAATCTGACACATCCCAGGCCTGAGGTATGAAACACACACACACACACATACACATGTGTAGAAGAGTGTGTGTGTGTGTGTGTGTGTGTGTGTGTGTGTAGAGGAGTGTGTGTTAGTGGTTGGAAATGTGGTGGAACATTAGAATATTGTCTCTGCCTCCCGTCTAAAAAGTTTAATTGTGTTTTTACAGTTTTTACAAATTGCTTACACACAAAATCTTTTCATGTCACACGATTTTTGAAACCTCTCACTCAAAGTGCAAAACTCCATCCCAAATCTTCAAAACCATAAGCTCTTTCTCAGCCTTTCACTCAGTTTTCATTTGCATAAAACACTTTTTTCAAAACACTACACACAATTTTCTACCTAAAACACAAAGATCTATCAGAGAGTGACTTGCTTGCCTACACAACCAGCCAAAATGCTACACTTAGTCACCAGGTCACACACACACACACATCTGCAAACACTAATCACTTAATTGATCACTATCCAATCACTGGTTTACTTTACAGTAGTGTAGATAGGCCTATAAATAGGTCAAAGGTCAGATGACCTGTTTTGAGCAATGGATGCTAACAATGAAAAGAGAGCAAGAGGAGGAGGAAGGAGAAGGGGAAGGGGAAGGGGAAGAGGAAAAGAGGACAAGGGCAAATAAGAGAAGGAAGGAGAGCCTTCGCTGATGTGATTAGTTGTTGGTCATGTTATCAACCATGGTTTGACCGTGAAAGAGGCTGGACTGAGATTGCAGCCCAACTTGAGTCTATTTACAGTGGCGTCCATAATTCAAACCTTCAGAAATGAGAACAGGTATGCAACCATGTAATGATTATTCTAGCATTATAGTGATGTACTGTAAAATACGTATGACTGCATAGTATTGCATAAACAGTAACTCTAAACGGTCCATTTACGACACTGCATTGAATGAATGAGACATCATTGAGGATGAGACTGCAATTATAAACATGGTTTTGGCCAACAATGCAATTAGGATTTGAGAGATAAGCGAGCATATCTGGAGTAATGACACCATATTCAACAACATCGATGCTGTAAGCCTGTCGACCATATAACGCATCCTCCAACGGCACCAAGTGACGATGAAACAACTTTATAAGGTGCCATTCGAGAGAAACTCTGACAGAGTCAAGAATCTGCGACATGACTGTAGAGGTATGTATGCATCACTACTTCCAGTACTTCAGACATACCATATTTACTCATCTGTATATAATTACAGAGAGTATTAGAGATGGATGCCCATGTAATTCGTCACGATTTTATTTATGTGGATGAGGTTGGCTTTAACCCTACCAAAACCAGGCACTGTGGACAAAATGTAATAGGACAGAGGGCAATTACCAATGTCCCTGGACAGCGTGGGGGTAATATAACCATGTGTGCTGCCTTCACTCAACATGGGGTCCTCCATCACAATGCCACACTGGGTCCATACAACAACAGCCATATACTCACTTTTCTGGATGCAATGCACAATACTTGTCCCTAAACCAGATCAGGTGCCTGCTAGGTTTGCGGTTATATGGGACAATGTTAGTTTTCACTGGGATGTTCTGGTCCAAAACTGGTTTGCCACCCATCCACAATTTGTAGTTTTCTACCTATCCCCATATTCACCTTTTCTAAATCCCATAAAGAAATTCTTCTCAGCCTGGTGCTGGAAAGTGTATGAACGCCAACCCCTGGCCCGCATGCCACTTCTCCAGGCAATGGAGGACGCATGTTGGGACATAGAGGTTGCCTCTGTTCAAGGTTGGATATGCCATGCTAGGAGATACTTCCCTCGATGTTTGGCAAGAGAAAACGTAGCTTGTGATGTGGATGAAGTATTGTGGCCAGACCCAGCTCGGAGAAGAGATGAAGCTTAGCACTGGGGACTGCACACCCCCTTCCCCCCTGCCAATTCCTGGACCAGGTCCCCACACACAATTTACTGTTTTCTACTGTAAAGAATATACTTTTGGTTTACATGTTTATTGTTTTGTTGTATGCTAATGTAATGTATACAACAGTCATTTTTGGCCTAATACATATTTTCTGTTTCTACATTGCAGTGGCGTTTCCGGTGTACTTGTTCCCCTCTCAGCAGTTTACTCTCACTGTAAAACATTGTATTAAAATGTAGATATAAGCCTATGAAAGACCAATATGAGTCTATTTTGAGAATTGATAAAGGGACTAAACTGATCCAGATATAAATTGTTATTAATAATAATTGTATACTGGTTTCTCCCCTCACTTCTCCTGCTAAAAAAGGGTGTGCTGTCTAATGTCTAATGAGATTAGGTAATTATTAAAGAATTGTCGTGGTCTGGGTGACCCGTCTCCCCATGAAGAAAATCCTCCTGCTGCTGAAAGCACTATAACTGCTGCTGCACCAGGACCTGGGGAGCGTGAACCTCAAACTCACACTGCAGCCCAGAGCTCCACTAGTGAGAAGCCTCGCTCTGCCGAAACCGGACCGGGAGAAGCCCTGCTCAGCAGAACCAGACTGGGAAAAGACTTGCTCTGCCGAACCGGACCGGGAGAAACCTTGCTCTGCCGAACCGGACTGGGAGAAGCCCTGCTCAGCAGAACCAGACCGGGAGAAGACCTGTCTGGCCACTTTTTAGAAGAGAAGGTTCCTTTACTGAGCAAGAAATATTCCATCTAAAGAAACTGATGATGAAGGTCAATAGGGAGAACTCTGATGAAGATTGATACCACACGGGTTTTATTTAAGTGTTTTCTAGCATTTGTTTGTTTTATTTATAATTAATTTTGATGAACAGGATTTTGGTTGCGAGTTTTAATATAAATGGAGCAAGAGAACACGTAAAGAGAGCAAAGCTTTATGAGCTCATTAAGCAGAAGCTGCAGGAGACCCACAGCGACAGCAGTAATGCTGCTGATTGGGTGAAGGAGTGGGACGGGTTGGTGATTTTAAAACCACAACACATCACTTAGTGCTTTTGTTGTCCTGCTTTTTACTTGTAATTTTATTCTTGTTTTTTTACACTGGGAAAACTTTTTAAACGGGAGGCTTTTAAAATTGAGTGTTTTTATGAGAATGAGGTTTTAGTGTTTATCTGTGTGGATGCTCCCACCAGTGCAGTGGAGAGAATCAGTATTTTATACAAACTCAACAATGTTATTTTAAACTGCAGCACTGCAGAGTTTTTAATTTTGGGAGGAGTTTTTAATTGTACAGCAGAAAATACAGACAGAAATCATGCAGAACCTCATGCAGCTTGCCACAGATCTCTGTGGGAGAAATGGAGAAACAGAGACAGTACACATGAGCTTACTGCATAGACAACACGCTCTCCCTGGAGAGATTTGATTGTTTTTATGGTTTTAAGCATCAACCGACTTTTTTACAAAGTGTTTTATGTTTCCAGTAGGAATCTCAGACCATTGCATGGTTCAGTGCACCATCAGTAAAAAGAACATTAAACCTAAGAGCACCTACTGGCATTTTAATACCGCACTTTCAGAAGATTTTCTTGTTTTAGGGGCAGCTTTCGACAACAGTGGTAGGATGTGACAAAAGCACAAATCAAACTATTTTGTCAACAGTTCACTTTCAGATTTCTAAAAGCTCTGGAGATACAGATAGTAAAACTGCAGCACTTGGAGGCCACAGGACATCAAGGGCATATTGAAGCTTTCGAAATTGAAAAAAAGCCAGAATGAATGACCTGTTGGACAATACAGCACAGGGGCTCTGGTCTGCTCACGTTTTAAAAGCATCACTGAGATGGATGATTCTTTTAAGTTCTTTCTCAGTTTAGAACAAAATAATTGACAGAAAAGATTCATGGGATCTTGTGTTTTGTGTAATTCGCAAGCAGACAGTCAGCTTCTACTCAAAGCTGTATAGCAGTCAGAGGTCAGGGGCCAGAGAGTGGGACAGGGAGCTGACACTGACTGCACTTCATTAAGCTCTGAAGTCTTTTACTGTGGACATCCTCATCGTTCTTGCTGATGAGACCCACCACGGTCATGTCATCGGTAAACTTGATGATGTGGTTCGAGCTGTGCGTTGCTACACAGTCATGAGTCAGCAGAGTGAACAGCAGTGGACTGAGCACACAGCCCTGAGGAGCCGCAGTGCTCAGTGTGGTGGTGCTGGAGATGTTGGTCCCGATCCGTACTGATTGAGGTCTGCCAGTCAAGAAGTCCAGGATCCAGTTGCAGAGGGAGGTGTTCAGGCCCAGTAGGCTCAGCGTCTCAATCAGGTACTGAGAGATGATTGTGTTGAATGCTGAGCTGAAGTCAATGAACAGCATTTGTACATATGAGTCCTTGTTGTTCAAGTGGGTGAGGGCCAGATGGGGGGGTTGTGGAGATGGCATCATCCGTAGAGAGGTTTGGACGATACAGGAACTGCATAGGATACAGTGAGGGTGGAAGCTGGGTCTTGATGTGCCTCATAAAGAGCCTCTCGAAGCACTTCATCATGATGGGTGTGAGCGTGACGGGACGATAGTCATTGAGGCAGGAGACTGAAGACTTCTTCGGCAAGGGAACAATGGTCGTTTTCTTGAGGCACATAGGAACAACAGTGCTGCTCAGGAAGATGTTAAGGATGTCGGTGAAGACATCCGCTAGCTGTTCTGTTCTGTTCCATGGGAACTCTGCATAGAGTTCTCCTCAATTTAGTCGTCTTTAGACGGAGCACCTGGTCACTGGGAGGAGAGGTGGTCTTCCTCTCCGCCATGTTGGTTTGCACCTCAACCAGCCATAGAAGTCGGTCTGGGAGGGAGGCGTCATGGGTAAAAATGTCTGGAGATTTTGGCAGCACACACACCTTAGCGGTCATCCACAGCTTCTGGTTGGAGCGTGTGGTAATAGTCTTGTAGATGGTCACGTCATCAATGCATTTGTCGATGTAGCTGGTCACTGTTGACGTGTACTTTTCTAAGTTGAAGGGTTGTTTCTGTGTTTCTGGAGTGTTTTGATTCGATGTTCATATGTTGTAGAATCATTTGCAAGCTACTCCCGTGCCGACATCTTAGATCACGTGCTTTTCAAAAGTATGTTTTAAAAGCACATGAAAAGTAAAATGGCCATACACCTGAGCAAAAAAAAAACAAAGTGACTCAAAATGCTGACTGTGATGCAATCGGAATCTTCAGGTTAATGAAAATAAGGATTCTGGTTGATTAAAATTGTATTGAGTGTGGGGGATCTGAAGATGTTTGAGGTTGTGTGGTGATGTGATGATGCTCTGTGTTTGGTGAAAGAAGAAGAATTGCACTTTGCACTAGAACTGAATTAGCCCCCCCACCACCACCACCCCCGCCAACCATTTTACTAACATTGCCGTTTTGACATCTAATTTTTGTCTATTTAATATTTAATTGTTTTATTTATCTATTTATTTAACTAATCGGTCAACCTGATACAATCTGGTATATAACATGACGTGACGAATATTGTAAAAGTCAAGTCAGAGTCTCTCACTGAGGAGTCATGTTTGTGAATTGGATCAGTTTAGGAATCCTGCTGGATGTTTTGCTATCTGTTTATTGTAAAACATGTTTCTTTGTGTATTTATTTAAAGCAGCCGCGTAACCCGACTCTGAATATGTGGAACGTTTCACCAGTAAACCATGATGCAACTATCTAATATCTAATATCTTTTCTTTTTATTATTCAAATATTGACTTGTTTAAAAGGAAAGAGCACCATGTACATTATTACTTTCTACACAAACATGTCCCCGGTGCATAAATCCAAGCTCTCAGCCTCCGTCCATCTCCTGCTGGTGCTGTTTATGGCCTCATTTAGCAGGTCCTCCATGCTGTTTTCCCCACGCACTCAGCTCTCAGACTGCTATTACTGCAAAATTGCATCTGCCGTATTTAGCCCCTTTGAAGTATTTACCCATTTTAAATCATCTCAGAGACTCGAGTTGGGTTTGAACTTTTCGAACTTGGAGTTCAATATCTCCTGAAGGGGTTTCAGGTGAGCAGTGAAACTTCTAATGCAGCATTAATGCAGCGAGTAACCAAAATCACGTGAACAGTTGTAATTACTGTTAAATCCATTTGACATGAATACATGATCTCAATCCTGTAGACCGAGACTGAACTTTCTGTGTCAATGATCAGAGAAAAGCTTTTATAAACTTCTCCTGACCTCTATTAACTATAAAAGATCAGTGATTCTGTTCCAGTTATACAAGTTGCAGCCATGGCACCAGCAAAACCACCACCATGCTTCATCCATTACTTCTAGATCATCAGCAAATCCTCTCTTTCTACACATTTTGGCCTTTCCATCACTTTCTCAGAGGTTTATCTCAGTTTCAAAGCTCTTATATTGTATTGTTCTTGTGAATTCTTATTCTGGTCTCCTGAATCTTCTGAAAAAAAAAAAAAAACAAGGTATCTTGCTTGGAACGTCTTCTATAGATGCTGATCTGCAAACCCTGATCTGTGGAGGTTTGTTTATTTTGTAGAACATTTGATATAGTTTAATTAGCTTTGCCCATAGAGATTGTTAATGCTTTTCTCCCAGAGACAACTCTCAGAACTGATCTTCTGATGTTCTCCATAAGGAATCGTTAGAAGTCATTAGGCTAATGGGGAACACCTGTGAAACAAGAAACAGCCTTCAGGAACGTGTGGCAATATTTTTGGTCACTTTTGGTCATAAAAAAAGGTGGACATATATTAGATGTTCTGAGCTGTTAAACAGACTGTAGGATCAGAAAACATGAGGATCTAGAACAGGAACCGAATGGTTAGGTTCTGTTCACACCTGAACTCCTTCCAACCAATCACAATCCACTATTCACACCTGAACTTCCAGCCAATCACAATCCACTATTCACACCTGAACTTCCAGCCAATCACAATCCACTATTCACACCTGAACTTCTTCCAGCCAATCACATTCCACTATTTTGATTCCAGCATAATTCCAGGCTGATTCAAGCTCAGAATCCAGTCTGATCCCAGTTCAGATCTCAGCATGATTTTTGTCTGATCCCATCTCAGATCCCAGCTCTGATCTGATGGTTCTCTCTCAGCATCTTTAAAGTATTCAGGTTTTGCTCTTCACTTCTCTCCTGGGAAATCCGACTTCTAGTGAAGGGTTAACGCCATGAAGTGAAATAATTCGACCGGCCCTGATGGAGAGATGAAGGAGGAATGAGCTTTGTGTTTGGGATTAAAGATGATGGAACGGATTTGTGCTGGTTGATTGTGTAAGTGTGCAATTGGAAAACAGGAAGAGAAAAAACACTGCATATTAAAATATAAACAAATGTCAGGATCAGTGATGTGAAGTTCAGAATATCAGAGGAAACACACACAAGTGATAAATAATCAACACTGTAGCTCTTCCAGACACAGGCACCCCCAAAAATACCTTAACAAAGCTTTAATACCAATAAACACAACCTGATTTTGTTTTAAACTCAGTTTTGTCTTATGATCAGCCCGAGTTTAAAACTAAATCAGGTTGTGTTCATTTGAATAAAAGCTTAAGCTTTTTTCAGAGTTGTGTAAGTGGAAGTCATTGATCTCCAGCCTCGTGTTCTTAGAATGTTTGAGAAACTCTAAAGACCCCGTAAACATTTAACATGGAAAATGTGTGTGTGTGTGTGTGTGTGTGTGTGTGTGTGTGTGTGTGTGTGTGTGTGTGTGTCTGTGTGTCTGTGTGTTACTCTTTGCAGCTGCATCACAATGTTTATGGACTAAAGTTCTCTGAACCTCCTGTTCTTCTATTGTCCATCGCTGCTAGCTTGTTCCTTAGTTCAGGTTTTGGTCCGTGTTTTGTCGTTCATTTGTGTGTTTGTTTTCTACATGAGCACTTCAGTAAAATAATCTTGCACTTGTATCTGCTTCTTCACGTGACAATGACACAGAATCCGACATTAAAATATGTGAAGGATTTACAGATAAAAATGTTTAACCTCTTCAGCGCCGCACCTGCGAGACCGATATCCCAGTGTCCTCAGGTGTTAATGTTCAGCAGTAGACTCACTATACATCATTCTAAAGCTCTACGTCTCACGCAGCGATTTCAGATCTCTGTTTTTAATGGAAAATGTATAACCAATGTATTTGCTGATTGTGTGTGAGCAGTACACAACAACAACATGCACAAAAAAACGCACTAAACACATGATTATTGTAATAACGAGTCACAAACACATCCACTGCTGCTGATCCCCGTTTATTAGAAAAGATAAGGGTCCAGTGAACAACATGCTGTAAAGCATTTTTGCTCCAAACAAACAACAGTGTTGTTATTTAGATGTTTATTCCTTTTGTTTATGTCACAGAACTTCGGCTGGTGTTTGTGTTTATGTATTTCCGAATAACTTTCACATAAAAAAACACAATCTTGCTGGTACAAAAAACTAATATGGCTGGTTGAATATAGTGTTACAAAACTAAAAATAAATAAATAAAATAAAATAAATAAATAAATAAATAAATAAATAAAGTAAAAGAGGTGGAATCTTGGGCTTGAGTCTACATTCTATAGGCAGGTGTGATGCGGCTCTCAGTTCAGCACAAACAGCTGTTTATAGCTCGCGCTCACTGGACTTTGTTTACGAAAAAAAAAAAAAAAGGACAATCCAAAAAGGTTTTATTAGAGATTTTCATAAAGCAGCGATGTGGAACATTTTCTTGGAGGCGGAGTAACAACGGAGACATGGAGATCTGCATGGAGATGGAAAATCTGAGCCTATTTTACATCTGTAAATTACAATAAATCTCCCTTTACAGTTTTATACGATTTTATACGTTTTATTGTTTTTTCTAAGAGAAATGCTTGAGTAGTAAGTGTGTGTAGGTGGCTCTCAAACAGGGGGAGGGAGAAAAGATCAGACATTGTCTCAAATGTTTGTAGGAATCCGATTTGTCATGAAAATCTCAATTTAAAAGATAAACCCATGCGACATGTGGCTTTTAACCCCATACTTTCCAGGACTGATTTCATGTATTTATATGTTTGTTTGTTTGTTTCGGCTTCTCCCGTTAGGGGGCGCCACAGCGGATCCTCCGCATGTTTGATTTGGCACATGTTTTAATTCAATTCAATTCAATTATTTTTTATTTGTATAGCACTTTTAACAATGAACATTGTCTCAAAGCAGCTTTACACAGATAATGTGGTGATTAAATGTAAATATGTTCTTTGTAAGTATGTTTGTCCCTGATGAGCAACTGTGGCAAGGAAAAACTCCCCGAGATGCATAAGGAAGAAACCTCGAGAGGAACCCATCCTCATCTGGGTTGCATCAAATGTCCATTTGACGCTGGATGCCATTCCTAACGCAACCCTCCCCAATTTATCCGGGCTTGGGACCGGCACTGATAGTGGCTGGGGATGGTCCCCTGACCCGGGAATCGAACCCGGGTCGCAGCAGTGGGAGCGCTGCATCTTAACCACTAGACCACCAGGGGACCTGATTTCATGTATTTATATATGGAATAAAAAACAATGATAAATGCAGGAAATGTATATCCACGACACTTCATCATCTATAACATCTTTTTGAGCAATATCAACTGTGAATAATAGACAGTAAAGCTCAAAGTGTCTTCTTTTTAAAGATATTTAAATTGTGTATGCAGCACATTGTTAACATTTAAAGTTAGAGCATTTCTGGGAAATCAATCGAGAGAAATGTAATTACGAGGTGGTATGGAAAGGTTTGACAGGTACTGTTCTGACCCTCATCATATCTGTGATTAAACTCAGCGAATCTGCCACAGAGATGTCGAGGTGACGTACGTCTGACATACAGCAACGCTGCGACGAGTCTTTTGAGTTGTTTCGAGCAGCACATGTGCTTCAAGAGCAGGAGAACGTCACCAGAAGATGAGAGATCAGGAAGACCCTCAACACGCTCAATTCCCGAAAATGACGGAACTATTTGGCAACTCCTGCATGATCTCACTTCCTCACCCACTCTACTCTGCAGAATTTCCCCCTCTTCCAGAAGATAAATTAAGAATGTTTAATCCAAATGCACAAATTTGTTGTTTTAGGAAATTACATAAGAATAAATGAAAAATCTCCATCCCGAGGCATCCTGAGGTTGCTCCAGCTCCAGTCACGTCCCACCTCATGAAGATTATGGACCTTTAAAATAATAGATGCTGAAATCGCAAACTTCCTGAACCTTCTAGAGACGTACCAGTGCCAGCTGGATTCCACTTCATGTTCAGGCTTTGGCATGGAGAATCTGGTGTTGGATCTGTGATGATCTAGATGTGGAGTTATTTTATGAGTTGCTCAGTAGCTCCTGGTTTTATAACCATAATGACTGTAAAAGACTGTAGAAAGATCATCAGTCATAATCACACACTCCAGTGCTCATGTTAGTTCTCACTCTCCAGTGTTCTGTAGTGTTTAAAGACTAGAATCACACTCTTGATGTCACCCAGATGAGGATGAGGTTCTGCTTTTGAGTCTGGTTTCTCTCAAGGTTTCTTCTTCATAACATCTAAGGGAGTTTTTCCTTCACCACAGTCTCCATGCCGCTGATCAGGGATAAACACACATCATTCACCTTCACTGTTAAATTCTGTAAAGCTGCTTTGAGACAGCGTGTGTAGTGAAAAGTGCAATAGAAATAAACTTGACTTGACTTGACTTGAGGTTGAGATCCAACTAATCCTAAATCTCTGAGATTTCTTGATGAAAATGTGTGGGATTTGCTGCTTCAGCAATAGATTAAAGTTTAATCCCAGATCAGTGTAAAACAACAGTAAACAAACATGAAGCGTTGATGTGGAGGTTGAAAGAAAAAACTCCATCTGAAAATCCCTGCAGTTTTCTACCGTGTTCTACATACATTATCTGGAGAAAACTTCTCACAGGTTCTACATGAAAAAACAGAGAATCAGATCAGGATGAAGACGCAGCTGCTAATTTAAACACATCTTAATGAGAATTTAAAAGACAGTTGGGTTTTAACTCCAGCACTTCCAAGATGCCTCTGTTTGGCCCATGAGTGAGGCCCTTAACCCTTTCTGCTGTGTTTTTTTATCATGGTTGTCCCTGTGCTCTGACCCCGGCTTCCTAGCAGACAGCTGCTTAATGAAAGTCTCTTTCTATCTTTCTGTCCGCCTTTTTTCTATCTTTCTTCACGTTTTCTTTTTTTTTTTTGTCTTTTCTTTTCTTTCTTTCTTTCTTTCTTTCTTTTTTTTTTTTTTTTCCCAATCATTTTTTGGGGGTCTATATCTGGTGGTCTAGTGGTTAGGATGCGGCGCTCTCACCGCTGCGGTCCAGGTTCGATCCCTGGTCAGGGAACCAAACCCAGCCACTCTGTGTGCCGGTCCCAAGCCCGGATAAATAGGGAGGCTTGTGTTAGAAAGGGAATCCAGCGTAAAAACATGCACCAAATCAGACATGCGGATGATTCGCTGTGGCGCCCCCTAACGGAAGAAGCTGGAAGAAAGTTATTAATTCATTTATTTATTCATTCAACACTGAGACTGTGGCTGAGTCTTGAACACTAATTGGAAGCCTGTTCCATAACTGTAGAACTTTGAGAAAGCTCTGCCCCTGCTGTAGACTTCACTATCAAAGGTACCAACAAATAACCTGCACCTTTTAAAAAATATACACTGTATTGACAAAAGTTTGCAGACACCTGGTCATAAGTGATTTTTGAGCATCACATTCCAAATTTAAACCCAATTTGCTCTTGTAATTCCCTCCACTCTTCTGGGAAGATGTTCCACTAGATGTTGTAGTGTGCTTGTAGACATTTGTGTTGAACAGCTACAAAGGTGTTAAAGTCAGATACTGATGTATGTGAGAAGGTATGGAGCTCTAAAGCAGGAGATGTTCCACATACTTACAAACAATGTAAAGCAGATTTATATGAAGCTGGCTTCATGCACAGGGTCATTATCACGCTGAAACAGACTTTGGATCTTCTAGTTCAAGGAAATGCTAAAAGTTATTCTCCTGCAACCAAAGACGTTGCAAAGATACAATAGTGGGACTCCTATCTTGCAATAAGATTTTGGAAAATAACCACATCTGGCAGGGAAAGTCAGGTGTCCAGTATGTTTGTCTATATAGTGTAGTTGGATCATAATAGACCAAAAGTTTGCTCAGGTGCTGCACAATGAGATGAATGAGATTCTCCAGGTGAATGTGTTCCTCACTGCCCACAGTGGTCCAAAGTCTGGTGACACATTCATCATGTTAGGACCAGCCTCATTTTATCTACCATCGTCCTCCAGATGTTGTTTATGCCCATAACAAAGAACAAAGAACAGACTACCAACATCTACTCAACTTTATATAATGTGTTAATGGCCTTGTTCTCTCTCAGGGTCTGAGAGGTTGTATATGTAAATGTAATTGTTAATGGTGAAATGTAGACTTTATTTTCTTGCGTTCAGATTTCTCTCGTTATAAACCACTGAAAACTGGTCATAACTCTCTGCATACAAAGCTGGAACTGGGAATGTCAGGGTTTATTAGGAAATGCTCTGATCCAGCAACATTTTACACGTGTTACAGCGGGAGAGAGAGAGGGAGAGAGAGGGAGAGGAAGAGAGAGAGAGAGAGAGAGAGAGATGGAGGAAGGGAGGGAGAGGGCGGGAGAGAGGAGGAGGGAGGGAGGGAGGTGAATGAAAAGAAGTCATTTCACATCTGAAGCTCAGTAAATGGGGGTTTTGACGCAGGAAAATTGGCAGTTGAAGCTTTTTGCACGTGAGCTGTGTACACACAGATAATCTCAACCCTCTTCATGTTCACAACACACAAAACTGCAGTGTTTTACTTCTTTTTCTTTTCTTTCTTTTTTGTTTTGAAGGCCACACACTCTCACACACTCTCACACACTCTCACATACTCTCACGGCTTAATCTTGCTTCTGCAGGAACATAAATTTATCAGCAGTCCATTTGTTCAGACCCTTTTCATCTGTACTATTCATATAAAACTCACTTTTATCTCCGGAACAATAAAGATTCCGTATGATTATATGCATATTTACATTTTTTATGTGAAATGCATTGCCAAAGAGCTCATGTTCTCATGTTCACAGCTTTGATTTAACACATTGATTTTGTGCCCATGATACACACCGGGGTCGTGCTTAGGTTCATTTTTAGTTTCATTTGTTACCACTGTGCAGGAAAACCTGCAAATAACGAGTTTTTTTTCTTTACACAGAAGGTAATGCAACAATATAGACCTGTGTGATAAAAACTGCTTTCCCATTTTAACAAACATGCCGAGTTCTCCTGGAGAAAATAATCCCGAATCTGGAACGAGAGAGTATGCCCTGCTTAGTTCGGGGGTGACTGGGTAACTGGGACCTGCCCCCAGGAGTCAGAACTGGAGTAATGCCCACTTTATACTGCAGAAAAAAAAGATCTAAAAATAAGTAAAAAAAAATGGAACACATCTTTTTTTCCAGAAAGTCTGTGACAGGAATAAAAACACAGCGAGACCAAAACTCTTCATCACCTCCTCCATAAATCACAGCGTCGCTGCCGAGCCACAATAACAGTCACCCGGCGGAAGATTAATCCATCTCCAGAGCTTGATAAAGGTTAATTTGGTAAAAGTATGCATCCGTTTGAAAGCAATTACCACCGGATTGGCAGAACCGGCGTTGTCATGGAGACGGGATGGCGGCGATGTGTTCCTGCATGACATCATCTCCGTTTTATTCATTATACATAAAAATAAATAAATAAAATAAAATACACTGAAGCTTCACTGACCAAGGCTTTTACTGACCCCATCAGCTTCTGGAAGCTTCTACACTGAGGAACAGAACAGATGTTCAATGTTTTTCATTCCAAATTATTTCAAATTGGTCTTCACATGCAAAAATAGGCAAATTTTATATATATATATATACAGTGCCCTCCACAATTATTGGCACCCCTGTTTAAGATGTGGTCGTGGACTTCTAAAAATTCTCCTTTTTTTTTAAAATAACATAGAACCCAAATGCAAAAAAAGAGAAAAATCCAACCTTTCATTTAATTACATTACTTTGGTGGTAAAAAAATCATACATTAATACATACATTAAATCATGTGTCCCACAATTATTGGCACCCCTAACAATTCCTCTGAACATTTTAATAGTTTATATATATATATATATATAAAATATGGGTGTAGTGGTTCACATACAGTACAGACCAAAGGTTTGGACACACCTTCTCATTCAAAGAGTTTTCTTTATTTTCATTACTATGAAAATTGTAGATTCACACTGAAGGTATCAAAACTATGAATGAACACATGTGGAATTATATATGGAATTATATACATAACAAAAAAGTGTGAAACAACTGAAAATATGTCATATTGTATTTTCTCACTAACACTCACAAACGTAAACGTCTGGAGTTTGCTAAGCGGTACTGGGACTTCAACTGGGATCGTGTGCTTTGGTCAGATGAGACTAAGATTGAGCTTTTTGGCAACAAACACTCTAAGTGGGTCTGGCGTAAAACAAAAGATGAGTATGCCGAAAAGCACCTCATGCCCACCGTGAAGTATGGTGGAGGATCTGTGATGCTGTGGGCCTGTTTCTCTTCCAAAGGCCCTGGGAACCTTGTTAGGGTGCATGGCATTATGAACGCTTTGAAGTACCAGGATATTTTAAATAAAAACCTGATGGCCTCTGCCAGAAAGCTGAAGATGGGTCGTCATTGGGTCTTTCAGCAGGATAATGATCCAAAACATGTGGCAAAATCTACACAAAAGTGGTTCAGCAGTCACAAACTCAAGGTCCTCCCATGGCCATCTAAGTCCCCAGACCTCAGCCCAATCGAAAACCTGTGGGGCGAGCTAAAGAGAAGAGTGCATAAGAGAGGTGGATGATCTAGAAAGATTGTGCAAAGAAGAATGGTCAAAAATCCCTCTCTCTGTGTTCTCCAATCTTGTGAAATGTTATAGGAGGAGATTAAGTGCTGTCTTGTTGGCAAAAGGAGGTTGTACAAAGTATTTACATCAGGGGTGCCAATGATGATTTCAAGTTTTTTTTTTTTTCTAAAAGTGTGATTTTTTCACCACCAAAGTAATGTACTTAAATAAAAGGTTGGATTTTTCTCTTTTTTTGCATTTGGGTTCTATGTTGTTTTAAAAAAAAGGAGAATTTTCTAGAAGTCCACGACCACATCTTAAACAGGGGTGCCAATAATTGTGGAGGGCACTGTAGATATATATTATTGATTTACTATACAATTATATGTATAATGATGCATCGTTTTTAACATATTTGCATTGTTTAAAAACTATTTATTTCCATATAATGATTAATAATTATACTTATTTTTTTTTACAAAGTGATCAATAAATTGCGACCGATATTTTTTTGCAGATCTCCTCGTTTCTCGAGCGCGTTCTCTCGGCCTCGCTGCTGCTACGTGAATACGACGTATCGCAACACTACGGAGGCTTACGTGTGTCCTGAGAGTCACACAGAATACAGACTCACATGGCAGAGGCAAAGCTGTAACTTCCTGCACACACAACAGTAAATGAACATCTGGATTTTTGCACTACAAAGACGTGAGTGTGAAAGGGCCGTGCGTTAGAAATCAGAAGGCACTTAAACTGATGATTTGCTGTCTGTCTGAACCAAAGTAATAAAAGTAACCATTCTGTACCATGTTGAATTGCAGAGCATCATGCCGTCTTGTCATTTTAAAGACACTTAATTCAAAGATCCCCATCAAATAGTCTGAAAGAAAACATGGGTTATGAGTCATTTCTTTTACACGACATTCACTGAATGCAGATGGAAACTTCTAAAGAGGTTCTTAATCTGTTCTTAACCTCAACATTGATTCTCAGATTCAATGTGATGTGTTTGATTTCTATATTTTTATTCTCACCTTCTATATGATTCTCACTTTAGGGAACGAAAGACAGAAGCAAACACTGATATAAATAATTTAAATGTTTCAAAACTCATTCATGGCTTTGTTTCACATCACTTTTATGGCTTTTTTGCTTCTTTTCTTTGATTTATTTTATTCTGAAGATTTTTTTTCACCAAACAAATTCCACTTTTTTTTAAATAGAAAAATCCTCCTTTAGCAGGAAGAACAGCTTCACACACTCTCAGAATCTCAACACGTGCATTTCTCCAAACATTCATATGAAATACTTTACCCTCAACAATGTTCTCACTAAATGGAGATTTTCTTCTTCATCTCAGAGCAGTTTAGTAGGATTGAGGTGTGGTGACTGGGCAGGTAGTTCTTTGATGGATAATCACTCCAGACGTCTGTCTGCTTTTTAACTAACAAGTACAGAACTCAGATGTGCACTTCTTCTCATCATCTTGTTTTACGATGAAGTTGGTTCCAATGAGCTGCAGTCCAGACTGGTGGTGAAGTGTGGAATAGGAACCATGTAGGTTCAGGATATCCTTCACTTTCTGGAACCTTCACTGCTCCAAAACAACCCCAAACCATTAAACTTTCACCTCCATGTGTGAGTGTGGGGGTGAGGGAGTCTGATCACATCTTCTCTCCTGTTCTTCATACACAAGTTCTTCTGGTGGACACAAAAACGTCCCATCTTTAAACTTTCTTCCACTCATTCAGTGTGTTTTTGCTTTTTACTGAGTTGAGAGAGAGAGAGAGAGAGAGAGAGAGAGAGAGAAAAAAAAAAAGAGAGAGTACACAAGTTCTTCTGGTGGACACAAAAACGTCCCATCTTTAAACTTTCTTCCACTCATTCAGTGTGTTTTTGCTTTTTACTGAGTTGAGAGAGAGAGAGAGAGAGAGAGAGAGAGAGAGAAAAGGAAAGAGAGAGAGAGAGAGAGAGAGAAAGAGAAAGAGAGAGAGAGAAAGGGAAAGAGAGAGAGAGTGAGAGAGAAAGTGAGAGAGAAAGAGAGAGAGAAAGAGAGAGAGAGAGCGGGAAAGAGAGAGAGAGAGAGAGAGAGAGAGAGAGAGAGAGAGAGAGCGCTCTGCACCACTTGACACTATAAACATCTGGTAACTCAAGAACTATTTTCGGTGCTCCAGACTCTTTATTGATGTTTCAACTGTATAAACTATTTCTTGTCATTTTTATTTCCTGCTCGAGAGTGTAGTCCATCATCAGAAGAGCTCCATCAGCCTTGACTTCCATAGAACAGTTAATCATGGAGAATTCAAACATCAACTTCTGCTGCTTCAAATCTCAAATCATGAAGCAGATCCTTTGCTTTGTGTCCCAGGTGGTGCTTTAGCATGTTCCAATGAACACACACACAATGTACTGAGTCCAGTGTGTGTGTGTGTTTGTGTGTGTGTGGGGCGGGGGTTAGTGTGTATGTGGATATAAGTGTGTATGTGTTCTTATCGACAACATGACCTGGAGAAGACTTAATTGGTCTCCAGCTTCTTTGTGTTTGTCATGCTGTGTTTAACAAGCACAACTAATTAGCACTTGGATTCAGGCTTTTATTCTGATACTTGAACACACACACACACACACACACACACACACACACACACACACACACATCTGTAACCCCCAAGTGAATTCTAACAAATGTAAATTATTATATTGAATTTTTCCATTTATAAAATTGTATTCATAATTATTAATTTATTTTATCAGGGGGGGGGGTTAAGTGTGTATGTGGATATAAGTGTGTATTTGTTCTTATCGACAACATGACCTGGAGAAGACTTAATTGGTCTCCAGCTTCTTTGTGTTTGTCATGCTGTGTTTAACAAGCACAACTAATTAGCACTTGGATTCAGGCTTTTATTCTGATACTTGAACACACACACACACACACACACACACACACACACACACACACACACACACACACACACACAATCACACTGTGACAAACTAATTTCATGTAGCACCCTAAGGAATTCTTTGGAGTGTTCCTCAGGGGGAACTTCTAAGAGTGTGACAAAGCTAACATCAAACTTTATCTGATTGTTTAAATGAGTGAAGTCAATGAGATCCACGGAAATGTATTTACATTCTGACAATTTGACCTGAAACAAAGTCATTGAATGAAAAGAACTCTTATAAGCATCAAATGTTCCTCCATTGGTCTTATTTCATCTGAAGGATGTGATCCTCCTACAGACACGAGCACTTGCTGCAGAAATATTATAGAAAAATATGGAAATCGAGCATTCAGAAAAGGTTCTTGCTCAGTAAGCACCCTATCCTGGTCAATATTTAATTAGATCTGGAGTCTCGCTCCACCTCCACCAAGCGTACCAAGTCCATCACAAACAGGATTGGTCTATCACAGTCAGTATATGTTCTGCAAGCTGAACTCATTTATCTAAAATTAGAATCCCTTCTGATGTCTAGAACAGTTCACTATCTGAGAAACCTCTCTTGATGACACCAATGTGCCTTTGGTCTTCATAATTGTTCAGTTGAAATGTTATATCCAGGTGAATCTCAAAGGTTGGTGGTTTGGGGAGGTTGTTTTATAAAGTCCAAGGTCAGCACAGCCGTCTACCAGGAAGTTTTAGAGCACTTCATGCTTCCCTCTGCTGACCAGCTTTATGGAGATGCTGAGTTTTTTTTAATCATTAAATGACTGAGTATGAAAATGTCTATAATTTAACAAATGTAATTAATATGAGATGAAATTAGCATTTCGGGCAACACATAGTGTTTAGTAAAAGGGAGGCGAAGCATCAGTGTCCTCAGTGTAACAGGGGGCGGAGCATCAGTGTCCTCAGTTTAAGAAAAAGGCGGAGCATGAGTGTCCTCAGTGTAACAGGGGGCGGAGCATCAGTGTCCTCAGTTTAAGAAAAAGGTGGAGCATGAGTGTCCTCAGTGTAACAGGGGCGGAGGCATCAGTGTCCTCAGTTTAAGAAAAAGGCGGAGCATGAGTGTCCTCAGTGTAACAGGGGGCGGAGCATTAGTGTCCTCAGTTTAAGAAAAAGGTGGAGCATGAGTGTCTTCAGTGTAACAGGGGGCGGAGCATCAGTGTCCTCAGTTTAAGAAAAAGGCGGAGCATGAGTGTCCTCAGTGTAACAGGGGGTGGAGCATCTATGTCCTCAATGTACCAGAGGGCAGTAACATGCTTCTCTGCTGCACTTAAAGACTGTATATCTCTTGGGTTCTGCTTCAAACGCTGCCCTGCCGTGGCTTTTATACTTGTCATTGTTTTCTATAAACTGATGGACTTATTTGGTGTTTTTTCTATTGTATGTTAGTAGTTTTTATCTGCACTGATAAACTTCTTGTTGCGGACGTGTGACGTCCAATATAATACACTTGGCTCATTGATGTGTAGCATGTCTCTGTTTTCTCTCAATCTTTTTATGCAGCATTTGAAATCTAAGTGTTACAATTCATCGTCTTCAAAAATTTAATCGAAATGTGGAATTGTTAATAAGGTGCTTTTATATTCAGATTCCTCTGCGGAGTTAAAATCACTTTCCAATTTACTGAACACGAGCACATCAATGACCCACAGCAGGGGAAAGAAAAGAAAAGCAATCAGTGTATTTAGTAAAGCTAAAGCGCTGACCTTAATGAGAAAAAACAAATTGTAGCATTTCAATTACAGCCTGAGAGAAACTCAATTATTTCTATTCTCTCTTCTTCAGTCTCCAGCAACTCGTCTTCACCACACACACGTTCTCCAAATTATAATGCTCCATGATTAGCCGTGCAACCAACAATCAGATGAAGATCCAGATCATTTTTTAGCGCAGTGTTCCTCAGAGTTCTCTCCTACATCAGTAGGGAAAAAAAAGAAATCACACAAAGTTCCATTTTAACGGAAAAAAAACTTCAAACAGATTCTGGCTTTGAACTTTTATTTTGTTCCATTGCGGTAAAAAGACGAGGATTATACAGCCAGAAGAGACGCCTTTATTCAGACTGACTCCACTCCAATTTCACAGCACTTGTAGCTTTCAGAAGGTTTCATAAGATGCCATATAAATATCTTGAATCACACACACACACACACACACACACACACACACACACACACACACACACGCACACAGAGCCTTTGGCTTAGCACTGGCTTACAGCTTCCTGTTTCAAAGGGAAAAGCAGCGAGAGTGTTTGGACATTTTATAGAAAGAAAATGGTGAAATATTTTCAATATCAATGTGGTAAAAAATTCTTCTAGAGTGACCTACAATCATATAATTTATACAACCAAACAGTCAAGGGTTAGGGGCCTTGATCAAGGGCCCCACAGTGGCAACTTGTTGGAGCAGAGATTAATAATAAGTCCAGTATCCATCCACTGAGCTCCAACTTCCTCCATGGCCCTGTAAAAGGCCTGTTGCTAAAAAACTCACAGGATGTTCTTGTACATGTTCTTCCTTGGTATGTCCAGGAGAGCCATTCCAGACTCTTCTTACCTCCTCTGGATGGCATTTCAATTAATGTGGATGGCCATATAAAATATATAAATAAAGTCAAAAGTAAAGACAAGGAGCTCACAATACATCTTTATCTACTTCTTCCAGCTACTCCCATTGGGGGTCTCCACGGCAGATCATCCGTCTCCATACCCCCCTGTCCTCTACATCTGCCTCTTTTACTCCATACTGGTGGCTTCATTTTCAGCATTCTCCTACTGATATACCCCATGTTCCTTCTCTGCACATGTCCAAACCATCTCAATCTCACCTCCCTCACCTTGTCTCCAAAACATCCTACATGCACTGTCCCTCTAATAAACTAATTTCTGTTCCTATAAAATAAATTAATTCACTGTTTCTGCTCCTCTCCCCTCCGTGGATCTTCCCACTTCATCCTAGTCTGCCTCTGGATAGTGTTCTCTTCGACTGGAGGCGACTCTGTGCAGCTTGGGACGGTTTCTCATCAACGGGTGGTTGATGAGAATCATCAATGGGTGGTTCCATGAAATTCCTGAGTAAGAACAGAAGCTCTGAGGATCTGAGGACTTTAGTTAATATCAACAGTCTCCTACACTGACTCAGGACTACAGTTTACTCTGACCTCCTTCTCTGCACCTCAACATCGTTTATCTGTAATAAATGGACATTTGGTGGAACCCAGATCGGGATGAGGTTCTCTCTTGAGTCTGGTTCCTCTCAAGGTTTCTTCCTTCTGCATCTCAGGGAGTTTTTCCTTCACCACAGTCTCCACCGACTTGTTCATCAGGGACAAACTTACACTTATAAACAACATCTTTATTTTTATCACCACATAATCTGTGTGAAGCTGCTCTGAGACCATGTTCATTATTAAAAACACAATACAAATATAAATAAAATGAATTAAATTGAGTTTCCAAGTTCAAGTAAACACTAAATTGCATTACACCACATTCAAAGACATTTGATATAATTGTGTGCCTCCAGCTTTGTGCTAACAGTTTGGAGAAGAACCACATATGGCAGGGACGGCCAGGTGTCCCAATTCTTTTGTCCATATAGTGTAATAAGGCTTCCTCGGCTTCTATAAAACAAGTTTAAATACATATCTGATGGATAGAGTAATAACTGACTGACCAACATGTCAGATTGCAGAGGCTGAAGGAAATGCAAAGGAGTGAATTGGAAAATCCATGAGATGAAAATAAAAGAAAAAGAAATGACAGGTTAGTGGAGCAGGGTGAAAGAGAAGACATGAAGCCCAGATGTTGTAATATTTCTGATGAGACATGCTCGACAATGTACATGGTGCATCAAGGAATGAAGTGAAACATCAGCGTGTAGTGGAGCAGCCTATAAATGATAATTAAAGTGTTGGTGAAAGGCAATAATGGAGCAGGAGCAGGAACTTGACAGGTGGTACGAAGAAGCAAAAAATTGCTGAGAACATTCACATAGCCATGAGGCAGCCGCGTTTCTTTTATTTTTTTCTTATTGACGTCGTTTTAGCAGATCAATTGGTGCGGGACGTCTGTAGTGTTTCCTGCAGAGAAGTAAAAGGAGCTATTAAGAAGTCTATTCATGGTCATTTTTAACCTTCTTCAAAAAAGCATTTGAGCAGCAGGAGGAAGCCGGTAGAGCGAGAGGATGCATGCTGGATTGTTGTTGTGTGAAAGTGGTACATGTGCAACGAGGGAGGGTTTTTACAGGAAATAATAAATACTACAAAGAAAGCATCAAGCTGAGTCAGAATAGGTGACTTCAACCGACTCTTGCTGGTTCATGAGGTATAAAAAAACACTATCAAACCCTGTTATTGGGGATCTGCAGGAGCGTCTTTTAGCTCGGAAATAAATTGCTTATGATTGTGTAGACAGCTGTGGAGATGCTCTGATTTTTACAAGTATGTTCAATGTTCTCAGTGATAAACCATGTAGTAACACTGGACTTTCAGAAAACCTTCTACATCTGCTATTTCTTTATTAATTACCATTAAAAAGCTTTGGCTTGGGAGAGTTGGTGTTGGTTTTACAATGATCTCAGATGCTAATTTGATTCTGATTCTTCATACCATTAAACCTAGTTAGTAAACTGAGTTGTCCTCAGTCATTGAGAATAAATACACAAATCTATGATTGTTGTTCTCTAATTCGTACATTGTGTAAAGCTGCTTTGAGACAATGTTTATTGTTAGTGTTAAAAATTCTCTAGAAAAAAATATTTAATTAAATTGTGTGAACGGAAAAACAAACCAGGGAGATTTAACACATTTTTGATTAGAAGGTTATGAGTTCAAATCTCCTAGCAACGCCAAGCTTCCACTGCTCGGCCGTTGAGCAAGGCCCTTGAACCTCACCTGCTCAGTTCTATAATTGAAATAATTGTAAGGTGCTTTGGATTCATCACTTACAAAGAAGAGTATTTGCTTTAATAAGACAGGATTTCTAATGTTCTAATCTGTGATTTCATTGTACTGCACATTACCTCCAGTCCTTCTCTGTGTTCACTGTTCTACAGACCCGAAACTACTGATCACGTGATCCTCAACTAAGCTCTAAAATAAAGTTTAAACTATTTTTCTACTTCATGTTGCACTGCTACTTTATAATGTGGTGTTGTTACATAGTGAACTGAATACGGTGTCAAGTAGAAATGCTACAATAAAATAATCTAAACTAATTGCCAATTAATCGCTGAATCTCAGAAGCTTCTTCGCTGTAGGCCAGGAGCAGTGAGCAGTTTGCTAGCTGTAAGGTTGTATTGAGTTCCTCATTGATTTGTTAAAGCTGAGTTTAAGTTATTTTACAGCATTGTTGAATTTAAAATGCTCTGTTATTGTAGAAAAGATAGCAAGCTGATAACTTTCTTTAACAGCAAACCGATTTTTATTTATTTACATTACAGTTATGACATTCGGCAGCTGGTTAAGGGCCTTGCTCAAGCCCCCAACAGTGGCAAGTTGGTGGTGTTGGGATTTGAACCAATAACTTTCTGATCAGTAGTGCAACACCTTCATCACAGAGATCTCAATAAAGTCAGTGATTTTAATTCATTTATTTACCTGTACAGTTGACAAAGTTGTAATTTGAATCTAATATAAATATTATCGCTGTAACATTGTCAGTTTGTATAGCACAATTAATGCTATTCTTATTTACCGTCAAGCTGTCCGTGTTGAGTCAGCCTCAGAATTAGGGAGTGGTTTTTATTTGATGAAAACTTCACGATGTTGGACACAAGAATGAATCAGGCAGGTCCAGAGTCCAGAAGAGGTCCTCATGAATAGCATGTGTCGCTCCAAGGGACTTTTGCATGAATAAAATAATAATAAGAAAAATTCAAGGAGTAGAAACTATTTATTTTTCCACGTACTCCCCTGCTACATGTATACACTCATCCCCGTGTTTACCCAACGCCAGGAATGATTCACCATGAAAAGATTTTTCTGTACAACTGAACCTTCCTAGCACAGCCTTGTGAATGCTCACCACTCCCACAGAAAGTCTATTGTCTATTGTGTAATTTCAAGAGAGGTTGTGTGTTGATTATCCAGGATCAGCCGTCCCATACGCTGAATGCTTACAGGAATAAATTCCCGACTGATCCGGATCATCACTGACTGCCATCTTTCAAATATTTACACCATTCAAATGTCTCACTGCAGCTAAGCATCTCATCTTCGTACCTCACCACCACACGCTGTTCCGTGTACTCACTAACACTGTTGTTTGGACATGTGCACCACCTATCAGTAACAGGACACACTAGTCACTTACTACTGCATGTAGTACTGCCACGTTAGCATCCATTTTTATACCTGTAACATTAAAAGTCTAAAGATAAAGATAAAGACGGAAACAGATTTATGGAATACTTCCATAGTACTTCCACAAGACTAGCTATAATAGTTATATAGATTCGATTTCCTCTGTTCTTAAGATTACAGCTTCTACATCTGATTATTAAAAAAGCTAACACTGAGGACTCCTACCATAATGGTCAATTAAATTTTATATCAATGGTTTACACCAAGATGTTAAATCTATGTGAAACATCTGCATTAGTAATCTTAGCCTGATGTTCTGCTAAAAGAAGTTTTGAGCTGGTGACTCATACAGAGAAATAAACCAGCGCCACAGAGACCGACTTTGCTCAGGACTGCACTGTAATTGGTCTGACTGTGCAACCTCACACAGAAACATGATTTTACTGAGTGTGTGTGTGTGTGTGTGTGTGTGTGTGTGTGCCATTTTATAGAAGCAGCACTGACACCTACAGTACTTCCACCCTGTGGTAATGATCCTGACGTGGAGTTGGTCCTGAAGTTGCAGAGGCTAAAGTTGGTAAGAAACAAACACTGATGTATGTACAGAGATGAATTTCTCACCTCTGCATTTCCAACTGGTTTTATTTTATAAATAATTACAAAAACCTGGGAAAACGTGCAAAACATGAAGAATTTCTTTAATCCTGGAAGCCAGAACATGTGCATTGTTTTGGCTGAGAAAACTTTTTAAACCTGATGCAGAAAGATGGCCCGGATTTTTGAGACATGATATTTTCAGGAAAGAGACCAAGGCGAAATCTGGAAAACAGACAAAGCAGAAATATGTATACGTTTACAATATTTATCAGACATCCAGAACAACTTGTCTTCTTTTTTAAAACCAACTTGTTGGTGGAGCAGAGTTTTTAAATGACAACCTTTCAATGAGAAGTCCAGCATCAAACAATGAGCTACAACCTCAAAAACGTAGGAACTCAAAACAGTATCTGGGCTCAAGAATGATCCAAGCAGAAAACATTTTATCACAGAGTTAAACAAGCGAATATTCTACATGAACATCCTCTAGGAAAGCAAAATAACCTCTTTATATGCACCGATATTTCTATAAAGGTATTAATGATAACATTCCTCAAGGGAACACAGGGGAGCAAAAACACTCTTGACCATCCTCAATGCAAGAAGTCAGGATGAGGAGCTTTATACTTTTTACATGTACATTACAGGGCACTGAAATACTTCCCAGCTTGTTAGGAAGCTTTGGTCAGAGACATGGTATGGAACCCCTGGAGCCTTGCTTAAGGAGCAAACCAGTAGCAACCTGACGTTTTTGGTGCTTGAACCCCCGACCTTATGAACCTTAACCACTGAACCAACACTGCCCTGTTTAATGTGTGTAGTGTTCCATTGCTATTAAACATCATTATCGTGATTCCAGACTGGGATTTATGTGAGGAAATGCTATATCTCCTAATACCTAAGAAATCTGATATCCTAAATATATAAACAGCCTGGAAGTGATGACAAACTTCAACAGTCGAGACAATTGCCGTTTCTCATGGCAGAGAGGTTTGAATAAAAGAGTTTGATTCTGTGACTGGTGTTTTTTATACACATAAAGAGTTGATATTAGGAGAACTTTCTTAAAGGGACAGAACTAATTTGGGTCTGTAGTCAGGAGTCAGAAGTCAGGAGTCAGAAGTCAGGAGTCTGGCTGATTTGGTACAGGATCAAATATTTTATTAATTCCATCAAATACAAATAAATGTATATATAATATTAATTTAGAATTTTTTTCTGGATTTCCTCTTTCCAAAAATAAACCTACAATAAGAATTCTAGATTGCTCATTTCTTTGTAAGGGGATAAAATGTACAAAATCAGCAAAGGATCAAATAATTATTTCCCCCACTGTAAAAATATCAAGTGGAATCTCATGCTTCTTGTGTTTCTCAGTCCTTGTGTGGAAACTTTGCATTTCTGATTGGAAATGTTTATGATACATGGCTTTAGCATCACCTAATACTCTTTTGCATTTGATCCCTGGATGAGAAATCATCAGAAACACAGAGAGTAACTGAGCGCTAACTGCTGAGCTAAACGCTAACTGAGCGCTAACGCTACTGATTTGCTCCAATGCACAATCATGGTGCAACAAAGTAGTTACATTCAATCCTCAAAAAAATGCAAACTGTGTTCTTTTGGAATAAAAACATGATCTTGGCCAGTTTGCCTTAAAATAAACTCTTCTGGCCAGCACAGATTCTGCTACAATTTTCCCTTCTCACTAAAGGAGTCTTCAGTGTCAGAGATTAAACTGGGACTTAACATTTCCTTTGAGAGAAAGTCAGCTGATTTCATCCACTGATTAAAATTGTGTGAGTTTTGCTTAAGGGGTAAGTCAGCAGGTGAGCGACAGCCTTAGCGATACCCATGTTAAAGATGTACTTTATCCCTATAAAGCAGAGGTCATCATTCTTATGTCATTGTAACATCCAATAAGTAAAGTCTTTTCCCTCCTGGCATTGACAACACCATTGAGATGTTTGTTTCATTGAAGAGCCGTGAAACACGATTTAGGAATGAATCATTCATACTGTATGTTAAAGAAATTCAAGGCTTTTGTTGCTTTGTGTGTTTTGCAGATACACAGACAGTTTGTTTCCTGTATTTCTAACTAACGAAATGTATATCGATATTAAACCACACGAGCCCTGATTCTCTCCAGATATCACATTTCAGACACTGAGAAAAAAGAAGATCAAATTTACTGACTCGTCGTCCAGTTTTTACATATCAAGGTTGTTGATTTGTCACATGTATATCATTTTTTTAATGGTGTGTTTGAGGTGGGAAAGTGAAGACTCTCTCAGGTGTCTTTGTTGAGAAGTTCGATTGCCTGAGTGCAGACTTTCCTCTTAAATATATTTCTGTTGCTTCTTAGGATTCTGTAGATCTTAACTGGTGGAAGCTGATGTGTCCAGGGTGGTGATGATTCTCCTGGTCCTGGTCCTGCATTACTGAGGGGTCCCTTACCTGATGGTACGCCCTGAGCACTCAGGAGATGATGAATCTGGCCAGGGAGAAATTGTTCTTATGGCATCATGTGGACATCCACTTCTTCTAAACAGATCTTCTCAATGATCTTGTTGGTGATTACGCATACCACAACTGTGTAATCAACAAACTTTACCAATATGTTAGGGTTTATTTATTCAGTCATTGGTGGAGTCCAGCAGAGGGATGGATGTGAATAGAAATTGACAAATGGAAGATTTCCGACTCAGGTATTTTGAGAAGGAAGATTTTGCTTTGTTTTTGCATCGTAACTTCTGAGTGTTTTAAGACCGTCTTCATTTAAATAAATAATTGTTGATATTACTTATGTATGTTTGATCTTGATATTAATAGTAATCTTGTTTCTAGTTTAAATGTTTTCTCAGTGTAATGATTAGAATAAGAATTCTCTTGTTCTCTGGTTGTGAGATCTTTTTTACACAAATTATGAAATGTAAAATCTGCACTGGCAGATCATTTGCTTGTTTTCTGGATCTTCTTTCATTTAATTCCTAAATTTAGACATTAATATTTTGCAGTTCTCCATGTTGCTGATCTGCAGCCGTGGACACGTTCAGATCTTTCAGCACGGGTCGATCTACCTGTGCTTTCTTATTGATAAAAACCTTTAGAAAGCGTGTGCTGATCGTCTCTTCTTTCAGAAACTCTGGTGTCACTATAAATCAATATAAATATGAACTGTTGCAATAAAACAGGCAGCTGTGCCACATGTTCATTACAGAACAGTAATGATTTTTTAATCAGACTCAATTAACCAGAGTTTCCTTTATAATGTGCTACAGTGATTGTAATTATCCACAGCAGACTGAGCAGAACCATCACCGTAATCCACTTCTTATCGCCCCAGATAAGAACCGCAGACATGTTCCGGGGATAATTAGCTTCCTACCTTAATGACACTCCACTAATTAAACAAATTAAAACTGTTGTCAGTTCAAAGGTGGCAAATCGACCATAACGCATTTGACAATGTCGACTTGTCCTGTGTTTTATAGTTTATGCAACAGTGCACAACAGATTCAAAAACACAATCAGTGCGTAGTAAATTCCAGCCTGTAAACACCGGATAATTCCATTAGCATGCAGGCGTGTATCCATATTACATTTAGTTTTGATATTTAAAACAAAAGCCATGATCATTTAGGAAAAGGTCGCATTTTAACCCTGTGTGTGTGTGTGTGTGTGTGTGTGTGTGTGTGTGTGTGTGTGCTTCCTACACATAAACAAGTACTGAACAATCTCCTCACACTCTGTCTTTAATGCTGCATTAATGCATTTTAGTTCAAAGTTACAGTATCTCACAAAAGTAAGTGCACCCCCCACATCCCAGCAGTCATTTTTGTATCTTCTTAATAAGCAATACTGTAGAAATTAAACATGGATATATTTTAGAGTATCAATGTGCAGTTTGTGCATCAGTACTGATTTACTGTCCTGTAAAAATCACAACATACAGACATTATTGTCTAAATAACTGGCAACTAAAGTGAGTCCCCCCTCAGTGATAACAGCTGTATTACTGGATATATACTGGATTGTCTCTCAACTCTAAACATGATCTATTTTCTGTTATATTATTTATCATTCTTCCTAAGAAAAACAGAATGTCGGTGTTTTATTGAGTAACTGTGAACGATACCCCTGATTGAGATGATGAGTTGTGAGAATATTCAGACACTGATCCATGTGTGAGGTGACTATAAAATTCAATGAACAGTAGGGCATGGAGTGAACAATGGTGGCAGGAGAACTTTTCCCTCCTGAACGTCAGAGGTTGTAGATTTGTGAAGAAGGAGATGAGCTTCCACCCACTCGAGATCATCAGAACCATGGTGGAGAAAGTGGACACAAAGCAATCAGAGCTGTTCAGTCTGTGAACGAATGATTGAACCACTTCAGCTCTTTCCCAGTCCCCATGGTCTTGTCTGCAAATCTCCGTAAAAAAGCACTAAACAGCTCAAATCAAATAAACCTCAACAGGTATCTGGAGGTTTGTGTTAAACACACACAAACATTCTCCTGCAGCATTCACACACTCCAGCTTTTCCCGATCAGGAATGATGCGTCCTCTCAAGACACACTCTGAGAAAAAAAAACATGTGCAGAACATGAAAGCTGAGAGATCTACAGTGACCTCCAACTGATTCTCTTCAACCCTGAACGTCATTTAACAGATCACAGAAATGTGTACAACTCAACAAATATTAAACGCACAAACCCCAAAAGGGTTACACACACATTTAAAACCTGGTACTGATAATCACTACGGTTTACTTACCACATTACATCATCACAGGCGGAGCTTGTAAAATCTCATCTCATTTTTGCCTGATTTCAATCTTAAACTTGTAAAATAACCAAAATTCATCTTGCTAAAATGTATGCTTTGGCTACAAACACACACACACACACACACACACACACACACACAATGTGTCACACAATATAAAACATGAAATCAAGGCTCAGAATCACAAAAACAACAAAAAAATTGATTTTATTAATCTACATTTCCACATGATCACCTTAAAAATAGTTCCTATGCACAGCAATATGGTGCTCCAAGTGTTCTTCTGGAACGTGTCATGCACCATCTGAAATTCACGCCAGATCTCTGCAACAGGGTCAATACAGCAAGCCGGATCTCAATCTTTGAGAAGAGGGTGACGTGAAAAATCTGGTGAGTAGTGTGGGTGCGGAGGTGAGATCACGTTGTGAGAAACTCACGTGTGAGGTGAGCTCGGTGACAGGGTCTCAGAATAGCCGACGTGGTAACGCACATAGTCCGAATAAAACCAGAATCTGAAAGAGTATGTTCGTTTAAGTATGTTTGCACTTACAAGGAATTTGTTTTGGTGACAGAAGCTTCCAGTCTCACATTTTTCTAATAATAAAAAATAATAAACAAATTAATAAAAAGAATCAGTGTCAGGCTGACGACCATGACACGGAAGCGGAAGTAAGTCAATCATGGTTTATTGAAAACAGTTCAACCAAACAACACGCACATATGCCGAGGAGAGAAGTAAACTAAGATATCTGCTCGAGACGAGTAATCCACAATGAAAGTTAAAGTCCAACAGAAAGCAAAACGAAAGTAAACCTCTTATGGCCAAGAGTAGCCCACCACGGAACGGGGTTGGGAAACGGACCCAGCTGGGAATGCTAGCGGTCGAGCAGCCACGGGGAAATCACCAGCATGACATTCAAGAACCGACAGCCTGTGACTCGAGAACGTGAGTTTATATAGTCTGATCCGTAACGAGCCACAGCTGTCGGTCTTTCATGCAGGCACGGGATAACGAGGAACCATGACAGCTACTGAGCGGGGCGTGGCAGGGGAATTCCTGACAATTAGAAAGTGTTATTGCACGAAAAATAAATAAGGAATAATATTGCACAAATGGTACAGAAGTGGTATTGCAGATATTTAATCTTATTGCACACTGGGGAGAGCGTTTAAGTGTTCATGAGGAAGAAACTTTTCTTCCTGCTACTTGGTGCTCTGTAACGTCAGGTGATTTTCTGAGCCCTTTTTCTCACTCCTGATGTGTACAGTTCCTGTAGTGTGGGCAGGGGAGCATCAATAATCCTTTCAGCTGTTCTGTCCTCTGTAGTCTTCTGATGTCTGATTGTGTAGCTGAGCCCAAACCAGACAGTTATTAAAGAGCACAGGACAGACTCCATGATGGCTGAGTAGAACTGTGTGAGCAGCTCCTGTGGCATGTTGAATTTCCTCAGTTGGTGAAGGAAGAACATACTCTATTAGAGCTTTCTAACAAAAGAGTCAATGTGATTGTCCCACTTTAGGCCCTGAGAAATGGTGGTGCCCAGGAACCTGAATGACTCCACTGCTTCCACAGTGCTGTTCATGATGGTGAGTGGGGGTTGCTCCTAAATTCCACAATCATCTCCACTGTTTTGAGGGTGTTAAGCTCCAGGTTGTTATGACTGCACCAGATAGCCAGCTGCTGAACCTCACTTCTGTATGCAGAATCAACAGCGTTGTTAATGAGGCCAATGACTGGAGCTTCAGAAACTTCACTTCAGCTTGACAGAGGGTCTGTAGAGATGCAGTGGTTGGTGAACAGTGAGAAGAGCAGTAGGGAGAGAACCCATCCCTGGGGGGCACCAGTGCTGATAGTATGGCTGTTTGACATGAGTTTACCCAGTCTCACTAACTGTTGCCTATCTGTCAGAAAGATGGTGATCCACTGGCAGGTGGAGCTCAGAACAGAGATCTGGATTAGTTTGGTCTGAAGGAGTGTTGGGATGATGGTGTTGAAGGCCAAACTGAACTCCACAAACAGGATCCTTACAAAAGTCCCTGGTTTGTCCAGATGTTTCAGGATGAAGTGTAGTCCCACATTCACCGCATCATCCACAGACCTGTGTGCTCTGTAAGCAAACTGCAGGGGTCCAGCAAAGGTCCAGGAATGTTCTTTAGATAAGCCAACACCAGTCTCTCAAATGATTTTATGACCACAGATGTTAGGGCAATGGGTTTGTAGTAATCAAGTCTAGTGATATTTGGTTTCCTAGGAATGAAAATGATGGTGGAACTGTTGAAGCAGGCAGGAACTTTACACAGTTCCAGTGATCTGTTAAAGATCTGTAAAAAGATGGACACAGCCTGTCTGCACAGGTTCTTATACAGGCTGATAAAACCCCACCTTTTCCTGGTGCTTTCCTTCTTTTTTTTGTTTCCTAAAGACCTGATGCACATCATCTTCACTGATCTGAAGTACAGGAAGGTGGACACTGAAGCAGGGTTGCTAGCTGAGAAATGATTTTCCAGCTTTTAGAGTTGCTCTTCTTCGCCACTCTAATCTCCTTCGTCAGTGTTTTCATCCAGACTTGTGATGTCTGCTCTTTATTTTGGTCCATCTTTTTACAATCTTTATTACAGGTTTAGCAGACTGAAATTATTGCCTGTATGTAGGGAGAAGATGAAGCAGGCAGTGGTCTAAAGCTGCTCTACGGATGGAGTGATATGAATCCTTTGTTGTGGTGTAGCTGTGGTCCAGAATGTTTGTGTATCTGGTAGTTCATGTAAGATGCTATTTGAATTTTGGAAGTTCCTGTGTGAGGTTTGCTTTATTGAAGTCTGAGAATGATTACAGCAGAGTCCAGGTGTTCGGTGCTCAGTGTCTGCGATCTGATTGGCCAGCTGTTGCAGTGCTGCATTCACACACGTTTGCGGAGGAATGAAAAAAAAGAAAACACTGAACAGAATGAACGAGGAAAACTCTGAGTAGCAACCCTTACAGTTGATAAAGAGCATATGCAGGATATTAGGCAGTGCAGTTCTAAAACTAAGCACTTGAAGAGCGCCTCTGCTCTGCCTAACACAATGTCCAGCAAAATGTCAGAATAGTCAAAAATCAGTAAAAGATTGTGTGGTGTGTTCTGTGAAAGTTCAGAAGTTCATCCGTGTTAAAACTGACTGCACTTGAGAAAGATAAAAACAGGACAAAGTAACAGAAATGGAAAAACAGCTGAAGAGCTTCACACCCAGGCAGCCATCTGCGGCGCCATCTTGAATAGCAGACAGGTACATGTGGTCAGAACAGCACCAGTTGCACAGCTCAAGATTTGTACACAGGATAATGTCTTTTGACTGACTTATGAAGTCCTTAATCTTTTTGTTATAACCTTGTACGTTGCACTGAGTTGAAGGTCTTTTTATATCTGAGATTGAGAACAGGTAAGACTGATCAGTATGACTGTGACTCCAGTGGAACCACCATCTGTGGAGGCCATGTTTGAAAGCTCTGCTGGGAATTTGAGCTCTGATTAGACAGTGACCTAACATTAATGCTGCTGAAGAATTTCTATGTGAAAAATAAATTGAGATGTTTGAACTAAACAGTGGTGAATTTATTCATCCATCAATTAGTAAAAATAAATAAATAAATAAAAACACTTTAGCAGTGTAGCCCGATTCTGAACACCAGGAACTTTCCTCATCTAATTACCAAGAAAACATTGGCTAACTTATGCCCCAATTCAATTGAATAATTTTTTATTTGTATTGTACTTTTAACAATGAAATTCTGATTTGTGATCTGCATATTTGATTTTGCACGTTTCACGCTGGATGTCCTTCATAACAAAAGCCTCCCCATTTATCTGGGCTTGAGACCAGCACAAAGAGTGACCTGACTTGTGCAACACTAATGACTGGGTTAAGAATAAGGGAGATGTGCAGACCTGCAGTAACTACAGGGGAATAAAGTTCAGTCACACCATGAAGTTATGGGAAAGAGTAGTGGAAGCCAGGCTGAGAGAAGAGGAGACCATCTGTGAGCAGCAGTATGGTTTCATGCTGAAGAAGAGCACCACCATTTTCCCCATGATCCGGACTTCCGGTTGAAAGGGCACGCTGGCGCGTTTTGGCTGCCGCTCCTTCTCCCTCGTTTATTTTTAGTAATTTTTGGTCGCACAATTTTGTGTCTTTTTGTGTGATGTGGATTCATGCTTCGCATGTTGGATTACTGCTTTTTTCTCTGAGTGCGGTTTACTGGATTTTACTGTTTTGCTGCCTGGTCCAGGACGTACACTGCTTACACCGCTGTGAGGCTGCTGTTGGTGTGGACCCTCCCCGAATGGCTCTCAGGTACACTGCATACCAGTTGTTGAACCTGAACAGACATTTCGATTTGGCGAAAGATGTACGTGCTCTCTGCAGTACTGTTGGAATGTTATGACCTAAGCGTTACATACATCGCTCGTCAAGGCGGAGTTGTGTGAGCTCAACATCTAAACCTGTCGCTTGTCCGAGATTTCTGCGTAAACCCCATAGACTGCCGTTCAGACCTTCAGGGGTTAATTTAAATAATTTATCAGCTCTCAGGCATGGGGATGTTGCATCGGATTCATCTCCTCCCTCGCGTCTGCTGAAATCAGTACTGTTTAATGCGCGCTCTTTCAACAACAAAGCTGTCATTTTATCTGACATTATTTTAGAACAATAGCTGGACCTTGTCTGTTTAACTGAGACACGGCACAAAGAATCTGATGGTCTTCTTTTTAATGAACTAACACCTGCTGGCTATGGATTATTTGACCTTCCGCGTTTTTCTGGCAGAGGTGGGGGTATCATTGTGTTACACAATCAACAGGTCAACATGCGTTTGGATGCTGTCCCCAAATTTGACTAATTTGAGTGTCTTGTTTTGAGTGTTTCTGCCCCCATTGCTACTGCAGTGGCTACAGTCTACAGGCCTCCTAAGTCAAAAAAAGACTTTTAATCTGAATTCTCAGATATGTTGTCTTTTGCCTCAGATTTGAAAAAATTCTTCTCACTGTCCAAAAAACATGGCTAAAAACTGTGGGTGATCGGGCTTTTTCTTCTTTGGCTCCTAAACTGTGGAATTCCCTGCCCTCAGAGATCAGGAATGCAGAATCCCTGGGTGTTTTTAAATCCCATCTTAAAACTTACTTTTTTAGGGTAGCTTTTATGTGACTTCTTTGTCTGTTATTTATTGAGTTTTTATTTTTTGTATAGTTAGTTTTAGTGTTTGTATTATTATGTGTATCTTTTTAATTTTATCTGTTATGTTAAGCGCTTTGAGAAACTCCTTTTAAAGGCGCTATACAAAATAAAGGTTAAATATTATTATTATTATTATAGATGCATTATTTGCTTTGAGAATGTTGATAGAGAAGTATAGAGAAGGTCAGAAGGAGCTGCATTGTGTGTTTGTGGAGGTACATGCTGGAGAGAAGAGGATTGAAAGTCAGTAGGAGTAAGACAGAGTACATGTGTGTAATTGAGAGGGAGGGCAGTGGAGTGGTGCGGTTGCAGGGAAAAGAGGTGGAGAAGGTGGAGGAGTTCAGGTACCTGGGGTCAACAGTGCAAAGTAATTGAGAGTGTGTTAGAGAAGTGAAGAAAAGAGTGCAGGCAGGGTAGAGTGGGTGGAGAAGAGTGATAGCAGGAGTGATTTGTGATAGAAGAGTATCTGTGAGAGTGAAAGGGAAAGTTTATAGGACTGTGGTGAGACCTGAGATGTTGTATGGATTAGAGACAGTGGCATTGAGTAGAAGACGGGAGGTGAAGCTGGAGGTAGCAGAGCTGAAGATGTTCAGATGTTCGTTGGGAGTGACGACGATGGACAGAATTAGAAATGAGTTTATTAGAGGGACAGCACATGTAGGACGTTTTGGAGACAAGGTGAGGGAGGTGAGATTGAGATGGTTTGGACATGTGCAGAGGAGGTACATGGGGTATATCAGTAGGAGAATGCTGAGGATGGAGACACCAGGAAGGAGGAAAAGAGGACAATTAGGAGGTTTATGGATGTGGTGAAGGAAGACATGCAGGTAGTTGGGTTGAAAGAGGCAGATGTAGAGGACAGGGGGGTGTGGAGACGGATGATCCGCTGTAGTGCCCCCTAATAGGAGAAGCTGAAAGAAGAAGAAGAAGAAGAGTAAGAAGAGGAAGAAGAAGTGGAAGGTCAGTACTGCATTTCCTTATCAACTTGTGCTCGAGGGGAAGTTTGTTTATTTGTGTGTGTGTGCGTGTGTGTTTTTTTATCACCTCAAGATGTGATGAAGTATTCCTTGATTTTCAGTGACATTTTAAATACATTATTGAGCAGAAATGTCAAGGTGAATGTCCACTGCAGCTTCCTGTCACATGTCCTTTCATTTACTTTCAGTGTTTGGTTTTAAAAACAATGTTATAAATGGCATCAGGTGACCTTTAATCTGCAGTTAAACACAAATAATAATAATAATAATAATAATAATAATAATAATAATAATAATAATAATAATAAGAGTAAGAGGAAGAATTAATTAACACTCTCACCCTCAGACTTGTGGCGGGTGTGAAGGTCCGGCAAGGCTGAAGAAGGATCTGTAAGGTTCTGGATGTGTGGAGTGTGTGTTTATAGGCTGTGTTATAAAGGATTTGTTTACTGTTATTGGTAAATAAAAAAAACATTTACATTATTTAAAGTGTAATAATGT
>MU550627.1:1723651-1740499 GCA_024362625.1 Silurus asotus
AGTAAGACAACATGCATAACGAGGATGATGTGGTCAAAATACTCATTTGCCTAATAATTCTTATATATATATATATATATATATATATATATACACAAATATTGAGAGACATAGACAGACAGACAGACAGACAGACAGACAGATAGATAGATAGATAGATAGATATAAACAAATATACACACATTTACACCCGTACACACATTTATTACAATTCAAGATATTGTCTTTATCCGAACTCTTAATGGTCAGACAGAAGGGTAGTTGTATGGTTATTGTTTCCATAGCAACACCTTATTCACAATATGTGCAGAGCTCCACTAAACAACAAAAAAACATGGTTAATATGGTGAAGTTTTTCCCAAGATAAGGAGGTAATTACAAGATGTTTGTAAGGAGTCTCCAGTGTCAATGCTTTAAAAGATACCATTGAATATAAACTACAAAATACTCCACAATATACTCCACAATATACTCCACAATATACTCCACAATATATTCCACATATACTCCACAATATACTCCACAATATACTCCACATATACTCCACAATATACTCCACAATATACTCCACATATACTCCACATATACTCCACATATACTCCACAATATACACCCCAATATACTCCACAATATACTCCACTATATATTCCACATATACTCCACAATATACTCCACAATATACTCCACAATATATTCCACATATACTCCACAATATACTCCACTATATATTCCACATATACTCCACAATATACTCCACAATATACTCCACAATATATTCCACATATACTCCACAATATACTCCACTATATATTCCACATATACTCCACAATATACTCCACATATACTCCACAATATACTCCACAATATACTCCACAATATACTCCACAATATACTACACATATGCTCCACAATATACTCCACAATATACTTCACAATATGCTCCACATATACTCCACAATATACTCCACATATACTCCACAATATACACCACATATACTCCACATAATACTCCACATAATACTCCACATAATACTCCACAATATACTCCACAATATACTCCACTATATATTCCACATATACTCCACATATACTCCACATATACTCCACAATATACTCCACAATATACTCCACATATACTCCACAATATACACCACATATACTCCACATAATACTCCACAATATACTCCACATATACTCCACTATATATTCCACATATACTCCACATATACTCCACAATATACACCACATATACTCCACAATATACTCCACAATATACTCCACATATACTTCACTATATATTCCACATATACTCCACAATATACACCACATATACTCCACAATATACTCCACAAACACTCAACAGTACACTACAATATACTCCACTATATATTACAATATACTTTACAAAATACTTCACAATATCCTCCACATATACTCCACAATATACTCCACAATATACTTTACATATACTCCACAATATCCTCCACATATACTCCACAATATACTCCACATATACTCCACAATATACTCCACACATACTCCACAATATGCTCCACATAATACTCCACAGATTTCTCCACAGAATACTCCACAGAATACTCCACAGAATACTCCACATATACTCAACAAAATACTCCATGTATACTCCACAATATACTACACATATACTCCACAAAATACTCCACAATATACTCCACAATATACACCACAATATACTCCACATATACTTAACAAAATACTCCACAATATACTCCACAATATACTCCACAATATACTCCACAATATACTCTACATATACACCACAATATACTCCACAATATACACCACAATATACTCCACAATATACTCCACAATATACTCCACATATACTCAACAATATACTCCACAATATACTCCACATATACTCAACAAAAAACTCCACAAAATACTTCACATTATACTCCACAATATACTCCACAAACACTCAACAGTATACTACAATATACTCCACTATATATTAGAATATACTTTACAAAATACTTCACAATATACTACTATATACTTCACAATATACTTTACATATACTCCACAATATACTCCACATATACTCCACAATATACACCACAATATACACCACAATATACTTCACATATACTCCACAATATACTTCACAATATACTCCACAATATACTCCACAATATACTCAACAATATACTCCACATATACTCAACAAAAAACTCCACAAAATACTTCACAATATACTTCACATTATACTCCACAATATACTCCACAAACACTCAACAGTATACTACAATATACTCCACTATATATTACAATATACTTTACAAAATACTTCACAATATACTACTATATACTTCACAATATACTCCACATATACTCCACATATACTCCACAATATACTTTACATATACTCCACAATATCCTCCACATATACTCCACAATATACTCCACATATACTCCACAATATGCTCCACAATATACTCCACAAATACTCCACAGAATACTCCACAGAATACTCCACAATATACTCCACATATACTCCACATATACTCCACAATATACTCCACATAATACTCCACATATACTCCACAAAATACTCCACATATACTCCACAATATACTCCACATATACTCCACAATATACTCCACAAAATACTCCACAATATACTCCATAATATACTCCACAAAATACTCCACACTATACACCACAATATACACCACAATATGCTCCACATATACTCCACAAAATACTCCACATATACTCCACAATATACTCCACATATACTCCTCAAAATACTCCACATATACACCACAATATACTCCACATATACTTCACAAAATACTCCACATATAATCCACCATATACTCCACAATATACTTGTTATGCGCGGTACAGAGGCGGAAGCCGGAGTAGCGGCAAACAGAAACTTTAATAGAGGAAATGGCAAAGCCAACACAAAACACCCGGGTAGTTCGGGATAAACCGGAAAACGGCAGTTCAATAATAGTACCCACGGAGCGTCATGGGTGAGGCGCGGCACGGAGGGAAGCGACGGGTAGCGTCGGGAGTCCGGGGTGCGCCGGAGAAGCCAAACGCGGCCGTGGAGTGAGCGAGGAGTCCGGGTGAAGACGGCACGCAGCGGGAGAAGCACACAGCAACAAACCTGCACAACCACGCACGAACGTACAATAACGGACATGGAATGTGGGTGAGTGAGTGGTAGATATGGTGGCACTCCACATATACTCCACAATATACTCCACATATACTCCTCAAAATACTCCACATATACACCACAATATACTCCACATATACTCCACAAAATACTCCACATATAATCCACCATATACTCCACAATATACTCCACAATATACTTCACATATACACCACATATACTCCACAATATACTCCACAAAATACTTAACATATAATCCACAATATACTCCACAATATATTTCACATATACTCCACAATATACTCCACAATATACACCACAAAATACTCGACAATATACTTCACAATATACACCACAATATACTCCTCATATACTTAAAAATATACTCCACATATACTCCACAAAATACTTCACATATAATCCACAATATACTCCACAATATACACCACAATATACTCCACATATACTCAACAAAATACTCCACAATATACACCACAATATACTCCACATATACTTAACAAAATACTCCACAATATACTACACATATACTCCACAATATACTCCACTGTATACTACAATATACTTTACAATAGCTTTTTGGCAGAGGCCATCAGGTTTTTATTTAAAATATCCTGGTACTTCAAAGCGTTCATAATGCCATGCACCCTAACAAAGTTACCAGGGCCTTTGGAAGAGAAACAGGCCCACAGCATCACAGATCCTCCACCATACTTCACGGTGGGCATGAGGTGCTTTTCGGCATACTCATTTTTTGTTTTACGCCAGACCCACTTAGAGTGTGTGTTGCCAAAAAGCACAATCTTAGTCTTATCTGACCAAAGCACACGATCCTAGTTGAAGTCCCATTACCGCTTAGCAAACTCCAGACGTTTACGTTTGTGAGTGTTAGTGAGAAAAGGCTTTTTCCTTGCATGCCTCCCAAACAGCTTGTTGGCATGTAGAGAGCATCTGATGGTTGTTTTGGATACTCTGTGACCCCAAGATGCCACTCTTTGATGTAATTTTGTGACGGTGAGCTTGGGAAATTTTTTTACTTCTCTTACCATCCTCCTCACTGTGCGTTGTGGCAAGATAAACTTGGGACCTCTTCCAGCCTTGTTTTCACTGTTTCCAGTTGTTTTAAACTTCTTAATGATTCCTCTGACTGTAGATACCGGCAAGTTAAGGCAAGTGGCTATTTCCTTGTAGCCATTGCCTGACTTATGAAGGTCGACACACATCTGCCTTACTTGAATGGTGTGTTCTCTTGTCTTTGCCATGTTGACAAATGGGTAAGAGAATTAGGCCTCTGTGTCACTTCATATTTATACCCCAGGGAAACAGGAAATCATGAATTACTAATTAAAAGTCCCTAGATACCCTGACCAACCTTAGCAACTAAAGAAATTTTTAGGGGTGTCAATAATTGTGCGACACATGATTTCAAGTTTTTTTTTTTTTTTTCTAAATGTATGATTTTTTTTTACCACCAAAGTTATGTACTTAAATAAAAGGTTGGATTTTTCTCTTTTTTTGCATTTGGGTTCTATGTTGTTTTAAAAAAAGGGAGAATTTTTAGAATTCCACGACCACATCTTAAACAGAGGTGCCAATAATTGTGGAGGGCACTCTATATATTTCAACACGTTTGTCCGTAGCACACATTGTAGTAGTAATGTTGTTACCAGAAGATGAAAAACCATTAAAATAATGAAAGATTTTTTGGAGTCAGAATGTGTAATGAGCAAGCCATATTGTATACGTGTAACAGCCATTTGGTGTTCATAGACCACTTGATATCACTGTTGGGGACTGAAGGATATTCATGATGCAGATTTAAGTGCAGATACAGCCACAGGTACATCTCAATAAATTAGAATATCATTCAAAAGTTTATTTATTTTAGTAAATCAAAACAAAAAGTGAAACTCGTGTATTATATAGATTATAATATATAATTATATAGAACTTTTCAATGATATTCTAATTTATTGATATGAACCTGTATTACATGCAAAGCACATAAAACATAAGCAAAGAAATTAAACACAAGGTAACAAAAAAGTCATAATGTGGGAATGAATACTTGGAATTTAAAATAAAACAAACATGGAGGACAAATGAAAGAGGTGAGTACAGAGAATGGTGAGATAAATATGTATCACAATGTTTTAATGTTTTAGCATTGATATGATATGAGGAATAAAATTATGTAAGTGGTTTATGTCCATAATGTTTTACTATATTCATATTATGTTCCTTTAACTTTCTATCCTCCTTCAAAGGCATTAAACATATAAATAAATTATAAATAATATATAACAAATAATATAAATAAATGAAAACTGAATTGGTTCCACAAAAAAATCTCCTTTAAATGTTGGATGCAAACTGTGGATGTGGAAATGGAAAAAAAAAGTCTTTTTTTGTTTGACAAGCATTTGGACCAACTGTACTTGCTCCTGACAGGAAATATATAACACTGTTCGAAACTATAGTTTGTGACTAAACTATCTACTCATATTATATATATATATATATATAATTTTTCAGAGGAATTGCTAGGGGTGCCAATAATTGTGGGACACATGATTTCAAGGTTTTTTCTTTTTTTTTCTAAATGTATGATTTTTTTCACCACCAAAGCTATGTACATAAATGAAAGGTTGGATTTTTCTCTTTTTTTGCATTTGGGATCTATGTTGTTTTAAAAAAAAGGAGAATTTTTAGAAGTCCACGACCACATCTTACACAGGGGTGCCAATAATTGTGAAGGGCACTGTATACTCCACATACACTCAACAGTAAACTACAATATATTCCACAATATACTACAATATACTATCCAAAATACTTCACAATATAATCCACATATACTCCACAATATACTCCACAGTATACTACAATATACTACAACATTCTCCACAATATTCTCCACATTTACTCCACAATATATTACAATATACTCTACAATATACTACAATTTACTTTACAAAATACTTCACAATATACTTAACATATACTCTACAATATAGTCTTTAATATACTCCACAATATACCTTACAGAATACTCTACACTATTTTTAACTATATACTCTACAAACAACCCCACAATATACTCCACAATGTACTCCAAATACTATACAATACAATGCCGGTCCACGGCCTGGAGACCACTGCTGTAGGGTATATTGTAGAGTATATAGTGGAGTAGTTTCTGAGGTATATTGTGGAGTATATTGTGGAGTAGTTTCTGAAGTATATTGTGGAGTATATTGTGGGGTGTACAGAAAGAAAACATAATTTACATTATTTCTGTTTTATTCATAATCTGATTCTGAATGATGTTTTATTTTGGAAAATTACCAGATTCTCTACAGTATACTCCATAGTATACTCCACAATATATCTAAATCTCACTCAGCCTCTTCTGCTCTAATCACCTACACCTGTTCCCCATTACTTTTCCCCTTTATAAGGTCCCGAATCCACCTCACTTACGGTCGGATCTACTCATTGCCATGAGAGATCTACCGGAAGCGCTCAAGACAGGTATGCCTTGACCGGTTCACATTGACGATTATCCGTTGACTACCCGCATTATAGATTATACCTACATTGCGGATTATACCCGCTCTCTGCTTCGTACTTCTCCTCAAGCCTCTGCCTTGTATATGTTCAGACTAAATAAAGACAAGTTGTTTAACCATACTCCAGTTTCCGACACTTGGTCTATCCATGACCGACTTAAAAAAGAATGGCAGCAAAAAAAAATGTTGCCTCTTACCAGTAAGCTGCACCTATGATTATCTATTTTTAGAAAAGGCCCGCAGGCGACACGCTGGCACCAGGTTGGTGACCCCTGCGCTACAGTATACTTCACAATATACTCTACAATTTACTTTACAATATACTCCACAATATTCTCTACACTCTATTCTACAGTATAGTCCACAATATACAATATACTTTACAATATACTCCACAAAAAACTCTGCAGTTTACTTTACAATATATTATGCAATATACTACACAATATACTTTACAATATACTCTACAGTATAGTCCACAATATAGTCTACAATATACTCTATGATATACTCTGCATTATGCTACACAATTATACAATATACTACACAATATACTTTACAATATAATACAATTACACAATATATTCTACACTACTGCATTGTATTGGATATCCACCTCTTTAATCCATGTTGAATTTATGGTAGGTGAAACTTGATTTGAAAATGTTCTAGTGTGTCCCTAGTGGAACCTGCCTCCTAACCAGCTCTGACATGGTGATCTATACACACTAATATATTGAATTTGTACTAATCGAGAGTCAGTGGCCTCAATTGCAAAGGCTCAAAGAACTTGAGTCAGAAATTAGGAGTTAAATGAAATCCATTTGCATTAATTCTATCCTGAATTCTCGTTTACTCTACATTATTGAATAAAACACAGACTGTACAGCGCTGATGCACACTTCTACACCACATGATGATCTGTGTGTTTATTTATCCACACGTACTGAATCTGAATGGCATGGCTAAACTAACTTCTCTGAACCTGTGCTTCTAATGTTCCCACCATCAGCTGGTAGTTATTAAAACTATCACAGAATGTTTTCCATGAGTACCACAGAAGCCAGTGTAAAAAACCTATTGGGATCTGGAGGCTAAAGGCAACAGATTACTAGAAGAGACCAACAATTAGTTACGCCATTACAAAATTAGCTAAAAGCAATATAATTCCCATTATATCAATTTAAAACAAAAAGTCAGGGTTGTGGTTTTCATTCGGTCTTTTGGAAAGAAGGTTGTGGTTGTGGGTTATTTTCCATTTTAAATCTAATTTGAGGTCATTAGGACCTTTTTCAAAGCATTAAATTGAAATTAGCTACACTCTTTACCACTAAAGCAAAGTGTTATAAAAGTATTGGCAAAATCAGAAATATGTGGACAGCACAGTGAATGTCCTTCCTCAAACAGAAAACAATGAAAAATCTATGAAACCCTTTCTAGTGCTAGACATTTCTAATGCTAGAGTTTATTTAAATTTAGCAACCCTGAACACTCTTATAGTATTTCCATCTCAGTTACGACTGATGATGATGATAAATGTTATGGAATTGTTGAATGGAAACAGTTTTGAATAAATCACATTTTGATGACAAACTGTGTTTATGATTTGTTTGTTTGTTTTTTTTGGCGCCACCTACTGGCCTTTTCATTAGTTTGGTCATTGACCGAGAACTCCGAGCTGCGTCGCATTGCTTTGGGAACGCCCCAGCATTGTCCACAATCTGAACCATGTGTGAAATCTGGCCAACAGGCAAGTCATGATGTCATTGGCGGGCAACGTCACGTAAACCAGCAAGCTACAAAATGGCGTTTCCTTCTCCCGCTGCGTGTTTGTGGTGCTCCATATTTTTTCCTTTGAGGTGGCTTAGGTCCCGCTTTTGCCGAGGCTAGTGGCGCCGACGGTCATGGGGCTCGCAGCCTCAGTGAGCAGGCTCTTGTCCTGGAGCAGGAGGATAGAGGATAGAGTCCGTCAAGGTGGGTACCCCCTCGTTCAGAGAGTCAGTCTACTACAGCCTGTACTTCGTTGTTCTGAAGAAGGATGGCGGGTTGTGTTTGATCCTAGATTTCTGCTCCTTGAACCGCTCACTCATGAGGCTCGGGTTCAGGATGCTTACTCTTAAGTCCAAGGACTGGTTTGTCACGATAGATCTGAAGGACAGATACTTCCATAGCCGTCCTTCCCACACACAGGAGGTTTCCGAGGTTTGCTTTCGGGGATGAAGCTTACCTATACCGGGTCCTCCCATTTGGCCTGGCACTCTCACCCCGCACCTTCACGAAGTTCGTGAATGCAGCGCTGACCCTGCTGCACCTCCAAGCCATCCGCATTTTGAATTATATCGATGACTGGTTGATATTAGCTTGATTAGAGCGTCAGGCAGTCCGGCATAGAGATGTCATTCTCGCCTGCACAAAGGAACTGGGACTAAGACTGAAGTTATCTTTGCTGCAGTCAGTAAAGTAAGAGAAGGCCATTCACTCACTGTGAAGCAGTTCCAGAGGCTGCAGGGTCTCATGGCGGCAGCATCCAGTGTGATTCCACTCGGCCTCCTCCATGTGTGGCCGAGGCTACACCTGTATGCCTTCCCCCCGATCGCGATGCTCTCGGGAGTTCTGGTGAGAGTTTGGCGGAAAGGAGCCGGCATCTCCTCTTGGTAGCACCTCGATGGCCAGGCAGACCATGGTTTGTGGACCTGGACCTATTCGTCCCAGGAGGGATCTCCTCTCAAAGGAAGGGGGAACCCTGGTTTACCCCCGCCTAGAGTTGTGGAGCCTATGGTTGTGGCCCCTAAAGGGGGGGACAATTTGTAGCAGCTGGTCTCTCTGCCGAGGTAGTGAAGACCATCCTCCATTCCAGAGCTCTTTTCCTTAGGAGGTCGTATGCAGCGAGGTGACAGCTGTACACGACATGGTGTAAGCACCACGGGTTGGACCCAGTCATCTGCCTGGTTGGTGCAGATCAGTTTCTTGCAGAAACAGTTTGCCACAGGGTTTACCCCTCCAACCCTAAATTTTTATGTGTCCGCTATCAGTGCTTATCTTACCCCACCTGTGGGGCCGGTCGCTGGGTAGGCACCCTCTGGTGACATGTTTCCTCTATGGCACCCGGTGGTTGAGGCCATTAGGTGCCTGTTGGTGAAAATCGTTTTTCCTAATGGCAATTTTCTCTCTGAAATAAATCAGGGATCTACAGGCTCTGTCCACGGCCCCATCTCTCCTGGAATTTGCCCCTGGCGTGACCAGCGCGTTTCTTTACACGAAACCTGGGTACGTACCTTAAGTGCCTAAGGGTCCCGCATGACCTGCCGTGCTGCAGGCGTTCTGCCCTCCTCAATTCCTAGCCCCCGACCAGGAGAAGCAGAACCGGCTGTGTCCAGTGTGAGCATTGGACATTTACCTCTACAGGACGAGTCCATGGGAAATTTGAAGCAGCTGTTTTTCTGCTATGGCCCTAATAGAAAAGGATTCCTTTCCAATAAGCGGACTATCAGCAGGTGAGTACTGGATGCTCTTTCATCATCTTATGAGTCCTCTAGGCGGCCTCTATGGCCTGATCCACTGGAGTCCCACTCCAGGACAGGCTGGTCCACCCCGCTGACCTTTGTCAGGTTTTATGACCTCGACCTTAGAGCCACTGCGGACTCCTCTGTCCTACGTGCAGGTGCTGAGGGCCTCACACAATAGACAGTAGAATGTATTGGGAACGTCTCTAGGTTACATATGTAACCCAACTTCCCAGAGGGAACGAGACGCTGCATCCCCGTGCCACACTCCCTTCATCCCTGCAGCGCTTACCTTCTCTCTTTTGCAGAAGTTAATGTTGCTACCACTGCACAGTCATTTTCTAGCTTCCTGGTTTATGTGATGTCGCCTGCTGATGATGTCATGACTTGCCTATTGGCCAGATTTCACACGTGGCTCAGAGTGTGGACAACACGGGGGCGTTTCCAAAGCGTTGCACCACCGCATCTTGTTCTCTCTGGGAACTAGTTTTACATACCTAACCTAGAGACGTTCTGTGTTGCCAGTTACATATGTAACCTAGAGACGTTCTGTGTTGGAGGTTGGAAACACACATTTGTATAAGATGTGGATTAAATGTGGTGGCGTGAAATGTTCCCTTCAATTGAACTGAGACCGAAAACTTGTTCGAGCATGACAATGCCCTGGTGCACAAATTCAGGAACCTCCTTACCTTCTCACCTACATCACTACCTGACTTTACTAACACCGTTTTTACCAACATTTAGTTGGACATATTCAATGACTTTCTGGATTTTTCTAGATCTACACTTTGGGCTGGAAAAGGTTGCATGAGTGCATTTCTTTTAGTTCACCTGATGCATTTTGTTTCACAAAAAAAAAAATTATTTGCACACAGAGAATATGACCTGCATGGACACTATAATGATAAAGCATCCTTGTTTTTCTTCATCATATGTATTAATAGTTAATAGTCCGGGCTGATGGATGGACATTCTGATGATATTCTGTACGTCATGATTGCAGACTTTGACCCATGTGATGTTATTTATTAAACCATTTCATTCTCAGAATTATAGACTCACAAACACATGGTTATTTTCTCTACACAATACAACACACCATTTTCTCTTTTTTTCAGAAGGTCATATGATGTTCTATGAGTTTGACCCACACGGTGTGTCCTTTCCGAGCTAAAATGGGCATGAAACTGTAAAAATAATGATAATCAAAACAGACAGAGCAACTCAAAGCAAAATGAACAGAATGAACTGTCCAGCTGTGTGCAAGAGGCTTCTTTAAAGGTTCTAAAGAGTTTTGATGATTAATGGTTTACTTGAAGGGTCTACTTGTAGATGTTTGGCAGTGGATTTGAATGCTCAAATATACAAAAACTAAACTCAGAGCAAACTTAAAGTCAAGTCAAAAGCTTTTATTGCCATTTCTTTAGTCTTCTTCTTTAGTCCAGAGGATGTGGTGACCATGGATTTCCAAAGCGATAAAAATTTCAATTAGTCTGACCACAGAACAGTTTTTCACTGTGCCTCAGTAGATTATGAATGTGCTTTGGCCCAGAGAGGATGGTGGTGTTTTTAGATCATGTTCACGCATGTCTTTTTTGAATGATAGAAATTTAACCTGCACTTGTGGATGACACGCAAACTGTGTTCACAGTGATTTCCGGAGGTGTTAATGAGCCCATGCAGTGATTTTCATTACAGAATCATAACGGCTTTAAAAGCAGTGGCCCCCGAGGGCCCAAAAATCAAAAGCATCCAATACAGATTTTTTCCCCCTTGTCCCTTGTGCACAGAGATTTCTTCGATTTCTTTGAAACTTTTGATGATATGTTTTGTAAATGATGAGATATTCAACTATTTGCAGTTTGATGTTGAGGAACATGATTGAAGACTCAGTCTTTTACAAACTGGTGAAGCTCCGCCCATCTTTACTTCTAAAAGACTCTGGATCTTTAAAATACCCTATTTATACCCCAATCATCTCACTGACCTGCTGCCAATTAACCAGTAACATTTTCTTTAGCTGTTCTTTTTAAATAACACTAACCCTAACCCTTTCTTTCTTTCTTTCTTTCTTTCTTTCTTTCTTTCTTTCTTTCTTTCTTTCTTCTTTCTTTCTATCTACATGTTTCTATAAGAAGTAACTTGGAAAAAACATCACACAAACACACACACACACACACACACATTTTAAAAGCGATGTTACTGATTCATCAAACAGCTTTTGAGAGAACATTTCAGCTGGCTGATGTGACCTTCGCCTTTTAATTTTAGTAAAACATCTACAACTGCACGACTCCCGACTGTTCAATTGTTTATTTATTTATTTGTTTTTGTTTATCAACCCTTTCTCACCCCCAGCACCTCCACTATCCCCTCTGTAGCTCATCACCTGATTCTTTTCTTCTTTTGTACAGCTTTTGACACCTGTACAGCTGTTTTCAAAACCAGGTTTTTAACAGCTTTTCCTTAGACTGTTACAAAGCAGTGACACTGGAGACTCCTTCCATCATCGCTAAATAAACACTGTATCAGTAATTAACATATTGCTGGAGATTTCACTCTAAGCATCCCTGTGAAGGAGGCGTTGCTATGGAAACGATAACGAGCACAATAATATAACCCTGCCCTACTGTCAGAGCTGCTCTAGAGAACTAACCAACACCTGCTGACAAATCAGCATCAAGATCTCGCCAGGGGGGAGGAGTGACATAAATGATGCTGCGATTCTGTAAAGAGGTAAAAAAATATATATTTATTGAGTTCAGCAGAAGTTTTTTATTTCTGTGAAATGAAGAAGATTGAATGCTGAGGACCACTGAGGAGCTCTGATACACACACACACACACACACACACACACACACACACACACACACACACACACACACACACACACACACACTGGACTGGTCTGTATTAAACACTCTGACTGCCCTCTGGTGGTTAGAGCAGGAACAGCTCATCTCTCAGAGGAAAGAAAACGAAATAAATACAACAAAAGTTTAATCATCTCTGGGGACTAAAAAGGTCGCGTTTGTTTGTTTGTTTTGTTTCTTGTTTTTGCTCTGAAAAAAAAAATATCATTAAGATTGAGATCTCCTGCTTACATCATCCTTTATAACACTAACTACAATTACACAACTGCACAACTACACAATCACACTATTAAACAACTACACTATTAGACTTTACACAACTACACAACCACACTAACAATTACACAGTTGCACAATTATTTAATAAAATAAAATAATAGATAAATAAACATGAATATGTAAATAAATAAAAAAGATAAATAAATACACAAAATTCATAAACAAGATGAATAAATAAATACCTCAGCAAACCTTTTCCATGTTCGTGTCTTCCAAAAGTTTTAGTTGAACCTGAAGTTTGTATTATGAGTGTGTTTCATGTTTCCCTGTGGTGAATCCATCTGCAGGTTTATTAAGACCATTAGACGCATCCAAAACGTAAAAAAACGCAGACAAGTTGTTGAGCAGACAAAAGGTTGAACAAACAATTCCAATGAAACACAAAAACAAATACTCCAGGACACGAAACAAAGCGATGGATAGCACACAAGCTGGCGAGAGACTTGGACTGGGGAAAGGCTCGTTATACAATCAGAAAGACACAATACTTCATACGGATCTTAGCGTTAGCATGGTTTAAATAGCTGCAACTCTGGATGTATTTCTGGACCTGGAAACACTCAATATTCTGACGATGGTTCTCTCCTGTGTTCTGGAGAAGGAATTGCAGTCGGGACTGTCACAGTCTCTCTCTTTTTTTCTCTCTTTCTGTCCATCCCTCTTCTTATCTTCCCCCAGATCAGAGCTGACCACTCTTTCTTGTCTCTTGGATTCTGAGACAGAGGGTTGGTCACTACCAATGTCCTGCAGAAAACTGGTACTCTGAACCTAAATCAATCCACAAAGTCGACAAACGGAATGTGGTTCACTTTCGCAGCAGCTCTGATGGAGGAAACGCCACCGAGCACCGCAGAAGGAGGTGCGACTCAGGAAAAACGTTTAGCACTCCTGAGGAAGCACTCCAGAGGAGGGGTGTGTCTTACACAACATGGGGTAGATGATGGAAACAACATCACAGTAACAACATCAGAAAAGGTATGACAGCAGCATCCCTCAGTGATGGAGAACTTTAGTTAAAGTGAAGAGATTTGGTAGAAGAGACACTTAAACAACTGAGGACGCAGATCTACAATAACTCCATCAGAATTCAGGTGAGATTTCAGCCGGTGTGAATGTCCACTTCCTGCACTGTGACTTTCTCTGTTTCATTGCTTTAAAAGTTTTTGGTAAGCAGGTAGATTCAATATATTTTGGTTTGTTTTTGTTTTGAGGCTGTTTGTGAGCACTGGAAAACATTCCGCTTGAACACCTGACATTAGTTCGCATGACACCATTCGTTCATGTGGTTTCTTTCCTTTTTCTCCATCAATAAGAGGTTTGTGAATAGTGAAAATATTTGCGAGAAAAGAAAACCAGGTAGTTTGTTTAGCAGGTATTTTTTTACCTTGGAAAAGTCGACTCTGTTTTTTTAAAAGGTGTTAAAAAAACAACAACAACAAAAAAAAACCTTGTTTTAAACTTGTGTGTATTTTAAAAAGAAAAATGCTGCTTGTTGTTTGCTTGCTTTTGTTTATAATTTGATGTAAGTAAAAAGTTAAGTTGAATAATTTGAAGTTGTTCTAATGATTATTTTCAGTTGAATAGACTAAATGCTTTTATGTTCACTCGAGTGAAACTCAAATTTATTAAATAAACATTACCAAATTTTTTTAGAGCAACCAGTTTCCTCCCATCTATAAATAAACTCCACTCATCCCTCAATGTGCAGGTGTGAAGAACAGAAATACTGTAGGATCAATAATTAATATAAACTACGAGTACAGAGTCAGTCACATGGGCGTATAAACTTTTGCACACACTCTGGTGATTAGATTTATGTCGCATCTCTGATGAAGTTTCATTTCCAGCTTCAGTGACTCTCTGTCTCCAACCACACGCCCACATCCATCACTGCAGACTACTCCATCCATGTGTCTCTAACGGCTCTTTCTTTCTTTCTTTGTGTGTTTATTTGTTGGAGATGGTTTATTTATTTATTTATTTATTTATTTATTTATTGATTTATTTATTTGACAGGGACAGTGTACATTCATTAACTTTACTGTAAATGCACCAGAATTCGCCAAAAGGCTATTTTTCATCCGTTGTCCCTGGACAGATCTTAAAATTGTCAACCTAAAAACAAAGAATTACAGAGAACAATACAAATATATAAAAATAATAAAACAGATATAATTCTTTAAATCTTATTGCTAAATACAATATACAAGTTTACTATAAAACAGCAAGTTGGGTTGAGGAAAAAACACCTTTTCTTATTAATGCTGACAGATCTGCTGTACTAAGAACCAGATTTTTAAATGCTTTTTAAACAAAGTGTGTGGTGAGTTCTCTGATGTTCCACTCCTTTGCACTCTGACTAAATACACTTTTCCTCAGAGGAACAACACAGTCTCCTCGGACTGACCCTCGTGTTACGCTCTGTGTGGTATTTTTAATATTTACAAACTGACTATGTGGTGGAGATGACAGGCCATGGATGATTTTATATAACAGACAAAGGTTTGAATATTTAATGACATTTTCCCAAATTAAAAACGTATGCTTTAGTAAAATGGCACAGTGATGATATCGTAATGTTTTTTATCCACTATTTTAATTGTCTGTTTGTAAAGTGACTCCAAAGATTTTAATGTTGTTTTATTTGCCTGTGACCAGGTTGTAAGACAGTAAGTGATGTGAGGCATGACCATGCTATACATCAACATTTTAGCTGCCTGAAGTGACAGATTGAATCTTATGAACCGAAAATTTGCAATATTAAATTTGACTTAATTGCAGACGTTTTTTATCTGTGATTTAAAAGTTAGTTAAGAGTCAATTATGATACCTAAGTATTTGAATTTTGAGACACTTTTGATTCTTTCCCCTGTCACATAAATATCTGCCTGATTATTTGCAATGTTTGATTTAGAAAAAAACATTGAAACCGTTTTATTTACATTAAGTTTTAAGCAGGATTGATTTAGCCATCCAGAAACTTGGACCATCGACTGTGTAAGTTTTTTAGCTACTTCTTTCGTGTTTTTACCATGGGTATAAATGACTGTGTCGTCTGCATACATCTGAATATAGACACCTGCACAAACTGAAGGGAGATCGTTTATATAAAGTGAAAATAGTGGTGGCCCCAAAATAGAACCTTGAGGAACCCCTGTGGACATGACGAGGGGTGGTGAGTGGTAATCACTGATCCTGACTGACTGTAAGCGATTCGATAGATATGATTCTATCCATTTTATTGCATCTGAAGAGAAATTGAATTTGCTTAGTCAAAAGCTTTTTTTAAATCGAGAAACACAGCTCCAACCACACCACCTTTATCCAGTTAATGCTTAATATTTTCAATGAAAAAACAATTAGCAGTTTCTGTGGAGTGTTGAGTTCTAAAACCAAATTGCATTGGATGAAGAGAAAATTTAGT
>MU550627.1:1740622-1825622 GCA_024362625.1 Silurus asotus
TTGTTCGATGGTAAGCTTTGGACAGTAGTGGATACAGATTCAATAAAAAAATTATTGAAAACCTCTGCCACTTTGTTTGTATTATTTGTAATTTGTCCATTTATCTTAATTTCCAAAAGTTGTTTCCTTTTTGTGTCCTGTCCTACAAGTTTTTTCAGTTGGTTCCTTATTATTTTGGGATCAACTTTTGCATTTTCTATTATAATCAAAAAGAAATCTGCTTTGGCCTTGTGTATAGCTTAAACGGTCTTATTCCTCAGTGTTGTAAATAGAATTTTAGCACTAGCTGACTTAGTTTTAATAGCATTTTTTTACGCACAATCTCTCTCTTTCATTAGTTTGATTATGTCCGTGTTTATCCAGGGAAGTATATTTTTATTGTGTTTGTGTTTAATTTTACAGCTAAAATCTTTAATTGTTCTCTCAATTATCGCCACAAAAGATTCACAGTCCATTTCACAATTGGTTCCCAACAGTATGTGATCCCAGTCAATCTGCTGGACTGCTCTCCTAAATCCATCTTGCCGTTTTTTCGGGATTCCCACAAACTCACGCTCTCTGACAGAATAATTAAATCTCTGTGGGGGATATACGGCAATAATTGTAAAAGACATTTGTGGTGATAGTATAATATTTAAGCCCAAGCATTCCAGATCATGATCATTCAGCCATTGAATTTCCTGACACTCTCCTGAACATATTATAGCCAGGGATGTTAAGTGCAGCAGAGGGGGCATTGTTATAGAGCCAAGTCTCAGACAGACAGAGATAATCCAAATTTGAGTTAAGTAACAAATGTTTATCTTCTGTTTTTGACATAATGCTTCTTATATTTTAATGCCGACCCAGCAGACCTTTGGGTATTGCATTAGGGTCCCAAACTATTTTTGAGTGATTGACAGTCCGAAAGAACGCCCATTTACGGTGTTTGGCTACCCCTGGATTGAGTCGCTTCCCATTAGCAGTCGTCACCACTAAACGGGAAGCCAATTTTTGAATTGGTTTAATTTTGATGTGGAGATTTTTTTGTGTTTTTTTAGTATTTTGTGTGTGTGTGTGTGTGTGTGTGTGTGTGTGTGTCGGTGTGTGTAGTGTGAGCATAGGTGTGTGCGTTTAAGTGTATATAGTGTGAGCCTAGGTGTGTGTGTGTGTGTGTGTGTGTGTGTGTGTGTGTGTGTGTGTGTGTGTGTATGTGTGTGTGTGAATAGTGTGGGCATAGGTGTGTGTGTGTATAGTGTGTGTGCAAGTGTATATAGTGTAAGCGTAGGTGTGTGTGTATAGTGTGTGGAAGTGTATATAGTGTAAGTGTAGGTGTGTGTGTGTGTGTGTGTGTGTGTGTGTGGAAGTGTAGGTGTGTGTGTATAGTGTGTGTGTGGAAGTGTATAAAGTGTAAGTGTAGGTGTGTGTGTATAGTGTGTGTGGAAGTGTATATAGTGTAAGTGTAGGTGTGTGTGTATAGTGTGTGTGGAAGTGTATATAGTGTAAGTGTAGGTGTGTGTATAGTGTGTGTGGAAGTGTATATAGTGTGTGTGTGTGTGTTTAGTGTGTGTGGAAGTGTATATAGTGTGTGTGTGTGTGTGTGTGTATAGAGTGTGTGTGTATAGTTTGTGCATGTTTGTGTGTTTGTGCATGTGTTTGTGCATGTTTGTGTATGTGTATAGTGTGTGTGTGCATGTGTGTCTAGTGTGTTCGTATAGTTTGTGCGGGTGTGTGTGTAGTTTGTGCGTGTATGTGTGTGTGTAAAATGTGTGTGTGGTTTGTGTGTGTGCGTGTGTGCGCGCGTGTTTGTGTGTATAGAGTGTGTGTGTGTGTGTGTGTGTGTGTGTGTGTGTGTGTGTGTGGCAGTGTTTTGTCTCCAGTCTGTCTGATTTATAGAGTCAGGTTCTCATAGGTGTCTCGCTGCAGGCTGAAGCTGTAGCACTGCTCTGATGAATCACACCATGGAGCTCTGAGGACATGTTTTAAAAACACATTAACCCCAGACCCGAGACGTCTCCGAACAGACGGGTGGCAAGCGGTTCATGCTCTGAACGTCTGATTGAGATGGAAGGTGTGTTGATGTGTGAAGTGTGTTAGAGCCATATGGAGAGGAGACAACGATGGACTTCACACTCTCTATACGTTTAAACTAATGAAAGAAAAGTGTTTCATTTGAAGACGACGTGAAAATCGTATCTGGAAAAAAGGATTGCTTTTTGAGCATCCCATCACACATTCATTCTCCATTTGCTGTTCTAATGAGCTCCACTCCACTCCTCTGGGAAGATGTTCCATTAGATATTGTGGAGATGGAGATTCATTCAGCTACAAGAGTGTTAGTAAAGTCAGGTACTGATGTAGCTGAAAAAGTGAGAAGACCAAGGGTGCAGTCACTATTCACATTCATCCCAAAGGTTTGGACCTCTATAGCAAGAGTTCAGAAAAGATCTGACAGTCAGACACCACACTCCTCACTAGATCAGACATCATTCACAATACACACACTTAGGACTGAGATCAGATTCTGAACTCAGACTTGCAGAATAAATCTCTGAGCAAGCACACACACACAGGACGCCAAACGCTATACGCCTAAACCTGCAGCTACATGTTCTGCTCTGTGGAGAGAAAAAAAAAAACTTTCTTTAGTGAATCAGGTGCACACACACACACACACACACACACAAACACACACACACACACACACACACACACACACACACACACACACACACACACACACAGTATAAAAAATAACATATATAAATACTAATAAGCGGGGTTGCCAGATTGTTATTGGTTTTTTTTTCAGAATTTGAATCATTGAACCATTGAATATTTGAATAAGCACCTGACATTGTAGTTGTGGTGTGATGTTTTACCACTAGAGGGCACTACTCTCTCTCTCTCTCTCTCTCTCTCTCTCTCTCTCTCTCTCTTTCTCTCCCATTAATTTTTGTTCTCTCTCAGTGATCAATTTTGAAATACTAAAAATATGAAAGGAAATAAATAAATAAAAACAGTAACACAAGTGCAGGGTAACAAAAGTGTATAAAACAATATGAAAGTTTACAGTAATGATGTACCATAAATTCCAATCTCAAACCCTAACCCTAACCTTACCACACCCCAAATTCTAACTAACCCTAACCAGAGCTTAACTTTAAACCTTAACCCACATTTTATTATCTTAATCTCTAACACAACCCTAACTTCTAACCCCACCCTCAAACTCTAAACTTTACATCTAATGCTAACTTCAAACCCTAACCCCCAACCAGTAACCTCCACCCCTATCCATAACTTCAAACTCTAACCCTAACGCCTAACCCTAACTCCAAACTTTACCCCTAACCTCAACCACCAACTTAAAATTTTACTGTAACCTCAACCTCTAACATTAACCAAATCCCCTTACATTAACACAAAGCCCAAACATTAGGCAAAACTGCAAACATTATACCAAACTCCTAACATTAACCCCAGACCCCTAACATTAACCTAAACTCTAAAAAATTAACCTAAACCCCTAACATTAACCTGAATCCCTAAGAGTAACCTAAACCCCTAACATTAACCCAAATCTCTAACATTAAACTAAACCCCTAACATTAACCTAACAAACCCCTAACACTGATCTGAGCTCCTAACATTAACCTGAACCCCTAACACTAACCTAAACCCCTAGCATTAACCCCAGACCCCTAACATTAACCTAAACCCCTAACACTGATCTGAACCCCTAACATTAACCCCAGACCCCTAACATTAACCTAAACCCCAAACATTAACCTAACCCCTAACATTAACCCGAACCCCAAACCCCTATCATTAACCCAAACGCCTAACACTGATCTGAACTCCTAACATTAACCCAAACCCCTAACATCAACCTAAAGCCCTAACATTAACCCAAACCCCTAACATCAACCTAAACCCCTAACATTAACCTGATCCCCTAACAATACCCCAATCCCCTAGCAATAACCCCAGACCCCTAACAATAACCCAAACCCCTAACACTAATCTAAACCACTAACATTAACTCCAGACCCCTAACATTAACCTAAACCCCTAACACTGATCTGAACCCCTAACATTAACCCCAGACCCGTAACATTAACCTTAACCCCAAACATTAACCTAACCCCTAACATTAACCCAAACCCCTAACATTAACCCGAACCCCAAACCCCTATCATTAACCCAAACGCCTAACATAAACTTAATCCCCTAACATTAACCCCAGACCCCTAACAATAACCTCAGACCCCTACCATTAACCTAAACCCCTAACATTAACCTGATCCCCTAACATTACCCCAATCCCCTAACATTAACCTAAACCCCTAACATTAACCCCAGACCCCTAACATTATCCCAAACCCCAAACATTAACCAGATCCCCCTTACATTACCCCAATCCCATAGGATTAACTCCAGACCCCTAACATTAACCCAAACTCCTAACATTAACCTAAACCCCTTACATTAACCCAAACCCCTAACATTAACCCCAGACCCCTAACATTAACCTAAACCCCTAAAAATAACCCAAACCCCTAACAATAACCTAAACCCCTGACATTAACCTGAACCCCTAACATTTACCTAAACCCCTAACAGTAACCCCAGACCCCTAACATTACCCGAAATCTCTAAAATTAAACTAAACCCCTAACATTAACCCAAACCCCTAACACTGATCTGAACCCCTAACATTAACCCCAGACCCCTAACATTAACCCCAGACCCCTAAAACTGAACTGAACCACTGATTTTAACCTCTAATCTACAGCAACCATTTTAACCCCTTACCTGTATATGTTTAGCTCACTGGTAACATCTAATGTAGTTAATGGTTGTGTTAGTGAAAGTGCAGTAAAGCAGAACAGTGGTCATGTTGAAGTTTTCCACCTTAGAATCCCGTCCCAGTGAAAGAATTCCACAAACTCGGCTTCCCGGAGCGAAATTCAGGAAAGACGAGTGTGAGAGCTGCCATGTGGTTCTGATTTTACACTAATGTTTGAACTTGAAGGCATTATGTGAAGTGGGATTTTTAATCGTACGGGGGAGATAATGTGTGCTTGTCGGTGTGTTGTGTGTGTGTGTGTGTGTGTGTGTGTGTGTGTGTGTGTGTGTATTTAACACCCTGCTGCACTTTGAAATGCGATCTTTATTGTCCATACGGTTCTAAGCCAAGTATGAAACACCACTCCTCCCAAACAAAACACACACACACACACACACACACACACACACACGCACACACAGTCGAACATATGAGTTAGCCATTGTTATCAAATCTTTATTTTAAATATAACAGAGAGAGAGAGAGAGACCTATACGTGATTATAGAGATAGATAGATAGATAGATAGATAGATAGATAGATAGATAGATAGATAGATAGATAGATAGATAGATAGATAGTCTTATTACATTGGCACCTTTAAATGGTGTGATTTATTTAATAGGCAGCAAGTAAACTGTCAAAGTTCATAAAGTTGATGTGTTGAAAGCAGGAACAAATGGGTGAGGGATCTGAGGGACTTTGACGAGGGCCACATTTTGATGTTTAGACAACTGGATCAGATGTCTCCAAAACCTGAGGTCTTGTTAGGTTTGGTAAGCGGTATGCATGGTTTAGAACCTTTCTAACAATGTTTGAAGGAGGGACAACTGTGGAACTGTTCTTCAGGATACAGACATTGAGGTTCACTGATGTCTGTCAGGAGAGAAGGTCTGACGCGTCTGATCCAACATAAGATTTACTGTAAAACAAACTGTTGATGAATTTGTTGCTGGCTCTAAAAGAAAGGAGAGCGAACACACAGCTTGCTGTGTCTGGAGCTGTGTAGAGCAGACAATAAGCCCATGCTGATCCTGGAGACCAGAGGTGTCCAATCTTTTCCACAAAGAACTGCTGTGGGTGCAGGTTTTTATTCTAAGCAATCACCTGATAGTCATTGTAAATAAAAGCCATTAGATGTTAACAGGTGGAATTTGGTGTGAACTTAATTGTTTGGAATGAAAACCTGCACCCACAGCAGCTCCTTGTGGAAAAGATTGGACACCTCTGCTGTAGACCAACTAAAGCTCCTAGAATGAGCATGTGAGTCTTGAAGAGCATTTTCATTCTGGCGAGAGCAACGTGATGGTGTGGTGATTTAGATGAGTGATTGTGGATTCTTTTGAGCTCAGGTATGATTAGTATTTGGTTGTAAGGCAGGTTGGAATAGTAGCTTGGGTGAGGACTCCTATTTGAGCGAAGGGTGTGGTCTGATTGCCCATGATGAGGAATTGATTGGTAGGTTTAGGATATGTTTCAGTAGATATGGAATAGAATAAGAAGGTTCTTGTGGATTTAGAGCTCATCAAGTTTGTTCTTAAGAGAGCAGATGGTGGCCTTTAGCCTAGCATGTAGCCCAGCCTCGATCTTTTAGAAGACAAGGACATTTATAGTGTGTGTCAGTAATTTTTGAAAAAAAAAAAAAACACGTGTTTTATGGTTTGATGGATGTTACATTCATTTCTATGCAACAAACTCGGTAATGTGAAGATTCCCTTTGACCAAACAAATCTATAAATATCCAGAACTTATTTTCATTGAAAAATCCACCATTAGCATGAAGAACATCTTCACACACTCTCAGCATCCAGTTTGTTTTTCCAAACATTCAGCTGAAACTCTTTGCTGTGCGTCTTGTAAAACTTCTTCAGTAGTTGGAGAAATCTTTCTTATGACTCAGTTCATCCCAGAGCAGTTCAGTAGGATTGAGGTGTGGTGACTCGGCAGGTCTTCCATGATAAATACACTCCAGGAGACTGTTTACTTTCTAAATAACACACAGAACTCAGACGCATTCGTTGCTTCGCCTCATCGTCATGTTGTACGGTGAAGTCGGTTCCAATGAGGCGCAGCCCAGATGGAACTGCATGGTGTTCATTTTCTGGAACAAATCTTCAAAACAACCCTAAAACTTGAAGCTTCTACCTCCATGTTTGACTGTGGGGGTGCTACCATCTTCTCTCCTATTCACAGCTGCTGTATCTGTAACATACACACATTTCTTACAGTATGTTAGGAACCCTGGACCAGAGCTCAGGATCAGCCCTCACACAGCAACGCTGGAACAGGGGATAAGAACCTTCACCATTCTTTTATATCTTTACATTCACAGCACATATTGCTTTTAAATGTCGCTTGGTCCGTCTTCATCCTCCAATGTATTTTGTGTACAGGATATTATTGTCCAGGTCATGTGAGCTGAAAGATGTCAAGAAGGGTTCAAAACAATGAGGAACCTCATAGGGTCAGTTATATCATCTCCAGCTACCAGGTACCCGGGGTCATGTGATCACAGCTCCTCCATCATTAGTAGAGTTATCTCTCTCGTCTTTCATGTAATGATGAATCAGAGCCACACACACTCACACACACACACACACACACACACACACACACACACACACACACACACACACACACACACACACAAACACACACACCTGCAGGTCACACATGGTCCACGTTGCACTGTTAGAAGCTGGAGGGGAAGAAAAACATCAAAAAAGACATGGCCAAAAAAAAACAGAGAGAAAGAGAGGAACAGTCCGTCTGATACACACACACACACACACACACACACACACACACACAGAGGAAGAGAGAGAATGTGCTGCATCATGCATTAACGCAGGTAATAAAGGTCTAATAACATATTAAAGCACCTGCTGTGGTTCATGAAGAGAACCTGATTCACACCTGAAGGACTGAAACTAAGTGTTTTAATTTTATGAACACAACCAGGTGGTGTTTCAGGTCGAACGAAGCTTCGCATTCATTTGCATTCCGAAGCAAAGCTGCAGTAAAATATTACAGAAATGTCTCATACAGTGGTTTATTAAGCTCTAAAACACTGTAAAACACCTGTTATGGAGAACACTGGTCTACAGGTAACAGGTAGGGGGGGGGTTATAATACCTGTGCTGTAATAATTGTGTCATTAGGTCATGATGATAAATACCTGAGAAGACTTCGTATAGACAGATTTTACAGACGGAGAGATAGAGGGGGAATGGAGGGTTTGGGTTTCTTCCTGGACCCTCTGGCTGTATCAGACAGGTGAGGAATGTTCCCGAGCCTCTAACACACACTGAGAAGAAGATCTGGAGCTGATTGTATCGGCGTATCGATCCTCAGTAATGTGATTCACAGCCGCCGCAGCTTTGTTTGCATATTACACAATATTGTTTATCGTGTCGAAACATGAAGCGAAGCTACAGAACATCTCACTCCTCACATCTCCACGTTTCAGGCTGATTTATCACCCAATGACACGTCAGGAAAAAAGTCACACAAAGTCTCTGTCATCTGTTATTTACTTTTATTTATTACTCTCTGCATTCAGGCATCACAAGAATGAGCTTTTTTTTTATAATTGTGTGTGTGTGTGTGTGTGTGTGTGTGTGTGTGTGTGTGTGTGTGTGTGAGAATTATATGAATAATAAACACAGAAAGAATTGGCGGATTCATCAGTCAGAAGGTCGGAGCTTTATTTTCTCTCTGAACGTCTCATTTCGTCCCTCAGCAGGGAGAATAAAGCACATTTCTCACTGCAGGAAAAGTTCTGAGCTACACACACACACACACACACACACACACACACACACACACACACACACACACACACACACGCACACACACTGCACGAAGATCTGGTCTTCACCTGGAACTGCTGAGCCGAACATGGTTGCCAGATCATGCTTAACTCAGCGCGTAATAGTTCTGGACTCTGATTGGTCAGAAGGTGGTGATAAATTCTATAACTGCAGCTCAGATATTAGTGCAGAATTGTATTAATGCCTGCGCAATGTTTTTATCGTTTCTATAGTAACGCGTGATCACAAAGACGTGGACTTTGTTTTATAGTGTTTATGATAGATAGATAGATAGATAGATAGATAGATAGATAGATAGATAGATAGATAGATAGATATTACGAGAATAGGAGAAATAAAGCATTCTGTGAGGGCGTGCGCTATTGGGGAATTCATCAGGGAGTTCAGAGTAACTCTACTGCATCACATGAAGAAACATAAGTTATATTTATATAATGGGGTTAAGGGCCCTGCTCAGGGGCCCAGGAGTGGCAGCTTGGATTTAAACTTATGGACATTAGACCCAAAGTCTAATGCCATAAGCACTACGCTCCCACCTCCACCTTCAATTAATGGAGATGGTAGATCAGTGATTAATGCTCTGGGTTACTGATCGGAAGGTTGGGGGTTCAAGCCCATGTATCACCAAAGTGCCACGCTTGAGCAACCCCTTAACCCTGTGTGGTCCAGGGGCTCTGTATCATGTCTGACCCGCAGAGAGAATATTACTGTGTGGAATAATGTACATGTACCCAATCTGTTTATTGACCCTCACGTGGATGTTGGTGCAATCTGGCAACCCTGTGTGTGGAGTAGGACAGAGCCGCTGGGGAAACACTGACAGATTCACAGTGAAGCGGCGCCGGTGTGAGGGAAGCTCCAGCTCCCTCCAACCACACAGCTGCTGGAACACATGCCGTGTCTCCGTGGAATTTATTTCTGAATTCAATTTTTATTATTGTTTTATTATCACTTTTTATTTCATATCTACAGCTTCTTCTTCTTCTTCTTCTTCTTCTTCTGGGACAAAAACCTGTTGTCATGCAGGGATGAGTGTGTAGGAGCGGGAAGAACAATTTTGGAGCAAGTGCGTACTCTTTAAGAACTGGTGTACAAGTGCAAAAGGCTGCACACTCATACAGAGGTTAATTATCCTCGTCAACATCATCACCATCATCATCATCATCATCATCATCGTCCTCATCTCAGTTCCATCCCACCATGCGCTCTCAGTACCAGCTTGCCCTCTTCTTCATTCTGCTTTGCCCCGTCAACATCATCGGCATGTGGTGGTGAGTACCAGCAACATGTGTCTGTGTGTGTGTGTGTGTGTGTGTGTGTGTGTGTGTGTGTGTGTGTGTGTGTGTGTGTGTGTGTGTGTGTGTGTGTTGAACAGATATACAGTTATAAAAGATTTCTCACATTTTCCGCATCATTCAAGTCACTACTAGCAGTGCTATGAGGAATTGGGGGCAGAGCCAAAAGGATGCCTCCAGATCTCCTGAGAATGCAGAGTAAGGCAGGTAAGTCTAGTGAAGCAAGAGGAGCCAGGTAGATGCTCTGGAGAAATCAGGAGTTAAAGCCAGGTAGATGCTCTGAAGAAATGAGGAGTTGAAGCCAGGTAGATGCTCTGAAGAAATAAGGAGTTGAAGCCAGGTAGATGCTCTGAAGAAATGAGGAGTTGAAGCCAGGTAGATGCTCTGGAGAAATACGGGAAGGGTAGATATGGATGCCTTCTAAGTGCTTAAAAAGGATGATCAGATGGATCTAGTGAGCTAAAGTAATGATGATGAATGCATTTATTGACAGGTGATAGGGTAGGATTAGAAACCTTCAGAGAAACTAGGGTGGGTCTAGTTGGTGTAGATCAGAGGTGGGGCCATATGGAGGCTTAAGAGAGCTAATACTGTGGGATTAGATGCTTCCAGAATGGGATTAGATGTCTACAAAGAGATCAGGGGTGGAGCAGGTGGAGGTTTGATAAAGCTAAAGGAGTGAAATAAAATGCCTTCAGAGAGATCAGATGTGGGGCCATGTGAAAGCTTAAGAGAGCTGATGGAGGGGGTTAGTTGACTCCAGTGAGGTCAGGGGTGGGGTAGGTGGAGGCTTGAGACCGCTGATGGGGTGTGATTAGAGGTCTTCTGAAAAATTAGAGGCGGGGCCAGGTGGAATCTTGGAAGAGGTGATGGAGTGCGATTAGATGTTTGAAGAGGGATCAGGGGTGGGGCAGGTGAAGGCTTGAATGAGCTGATGGAGTGGAATTAGATGCCTTCTAAGAGATCAGGGTGGAGCCAGGTGAATAAATTGAGAGAGCTGAAGGGGCATGACCAAGTGTATGACTTCTAAATCAAAAAAGATAGTTGAACGTCATCAAAAAAACAGGAGTGGGACATAATAAGATTAATTAGATGGTTCTTAAAAATCAGGGGGTCAGGGCCAGCTGGTACTCCAGAGATATCACTGGCAGGGTCAGGTGGAAATTTCTAGAAAGTTTAGAGGTGAGATGAGCAAGGTGGATATGTCCAAAGGGCATGGGTTTAATATATATGGAGATGTGGACGCTCAATGCCTAAGACATTGGATTTCTGGTCAAAAGGACATGCATGTTTATGGGCCCCCTGAGCAAGGCCCCTTAAATGCTTAGTTATATCAATGGGATTATTGTAGGTCGATCTGGATCAAATCTTCTGTACAAAATAAATGTAAAAAAGGACATTTGGTATCGTTGGCAAGCTGGAATGATCTAGAAAGATCAGACGGCCAGGTTGGATGCTGCAGAGAAATCAAGGAGACTCCAGAAGGCTGGTATGATGCTAGTTATCTTGAATCATGGGTGAAGTTACAAAGCCTAATACATAGCATACTACGTGAAGGTACATAGCAACATCTCCGTTTTTAGATGATCTTTTTTTTTATATAGTCAACAAACTGAACCCAAAATGAACAGAGTGAAGCTGCTGAAGACTGAGATCCAATCAGAGTTCAACAAATCAGTAGTAATTCAAATCTCAAAGACCTAAAATGACATTTCCAGACAGGAACTACTTTAAAGAGTGTGTGTGTGTGTGTGTGTGTGTGTGTGTGTGTGTGTGTGTGTGTGTGTGCATGTTTGTGTCTAGCTGCAGGTCTAAGCGTAATTGGCAGGTCGAGACATTAAAGGGGTCACAGTTGGAATTTGAGGTACAGCTGCAGGCGATGGGTGTCGTCACACACTCAGTTCACTCGACCCGAAAGCCACACACACACACACACACACACACACACACACACACACACACACACACATACACGGAAAGTAGTGTTTAATAAACACAGACCAAACGATTTAAGCAACACGTAGACTTTTTAAACGAAATCTCTCCACATTTCACATTTTCACCTCATTTGTCCTTAAATGGAGGTGGAGACCAGCTGCTTGTAGCAAACTCTGTGTGTGTGTGTGTGTGTGTGTGTGTGTGTGTGTGTGTGTGTGTGTGTGTGTGTCTGTGCCTAATAATGAATCAGATTCTATAAGCCATGTAATAATATAAATACGTTATATTGTGAGATTTGTTTTTTTCAGATTTTTGTCCTTTCATATGCTACATAACTTTACTGAAGGGAATTATGAGATGGAATTATGGGATGGATGCATGTTTTTTCATGTGTCTTTGTATCATTCTAAAAAGGTTTTTGCACACATGTTGAGATGCTTTTGACAGAATGATAGCAGATACACCTAAAGTAGGTATTTAATATTAATATTTATGCTAAGCCTGGCAGTGTAGCTCTAATTCTTGTGTTAGTGACCTAAACGGTCATCCTCAGCCTTTACTTAGCTTATGGCTTGTGTACGCGTTTCACACATGAGTAGCAGCAGGGTTCTCACAGCGTGAACCTCGAGAACAGTTCGAATATTAGTTGAATAAAACAAAAACATGACATAGAAATGCACTGGGACTCTCAGACTTAACCACAGCTGTGTGTGTGTGTGTGTGTGTGTGTGTGTGTGTGTGTGTGTGTGTGTGTACACTCCCACACACACCTGGAGGTCCACTGGACAATGAGGCTCTGTAGAGTGCAGTGTTATCTGTGAGTGTGTGATGAGTGTGTGTGATGGACAGCGGGACGGCCGAACAGATGAAAGGCCCTGAGAGACTGGAAACACTCAGGGGGTGGAGTCACATGTGGGCACACAGCCAGGTGTGTGTGTGTGTGTGTGTGTCTGTGTCTGTGTATGTGTGTGTTAACTTACAACAAATTCTAACTGTGTCTTATACGATATATAATGTTTGTGCTACTTTGTGTTTGTGTTCAAACATATGTTTTGTCTGTGTGTGTCCTCAGTATAAACGTCTGTGATTGTGTTTTGTAAGTATTGCACACTTGTAATGGGTCAGTTTGTGTGTGTGTGTTTTGTCTGTGTGTTTATGGGTACATGGGTCACCCCATACACATATAACGGTGTACAATAGTGAACACATGTAGACCAGGGTGAAACATGGTGGGTGTGAAATGGTGTAGAAATGTTTAAATATGTAGGATTTGACGAATTTATGTAAAAGTGTGTAAAAATGTGAACAGTGCTTACGTTTCAGTAGATTTAAAAAAAAGTATTCTCTGGTCAAACAATATCTAGAAACATGCAGACCAGAGTAGAAGCATGTACATTGTCAAAAAAGAGTCTAGATTGATTGCTAAGACTGTAAAGTGGTGTGAAAGTGTGTAGACTTGCTGTCAAAGTGTAGAATTGTGTCAAGTGTGTAGATTGGTGAAGACAAATTGATGGTGTAGAAATTGTAAAGTGGTTTTGAAAAGTATAATGTCATGTAGAAACGTGTAGATGTGTACTGAGGTGTGTAGAGGAGTGTCAATTATTGTGAAGTGGTGTAAAGGTGTGTAGAGTGCTGCAGAAAATGTAGAGTTTTATCGAAGAATTCTCAGTTGTGTAAAAGTGTGCATTGCACTGTGGCATGCAATAGTGTAGAGTGTGGCAGAAGCGTGTAAAGTTGTGTAGAAAAATGTGGTTTTGTGTCTAGAGTGGTGTAAAAGTGTGTAGAATTGTGTAGAAATGTGTAGAATAGAATGGTGTAGAAGTGTGTAGAGTGGTGAAGAAGTGTGTAGAGGTCTGTGGAGTGGTGTAGATGTGTGTGAAGTGGTGTAGAAGTGTGTAGAGTGGTGTAGAAGTGTGTAGAGTGGTGTAGAGGTGTGTGAAGTGATGTACAATTGTGGTGTAAGAGTGTGTGAAATGGTGTAGAGGTGTGTGGAGTGGTGTAGAAGTGTGTGGAGGGGTGTAGAGGTGTGTGAAGTAGTGTAGAGGTGTGTGGAGTGGTGTAGAAGTGTGTGGAGTGGTGGAGAAGTGTGTGAAGTGGTGTAGAAGTGTGTGAAGTGGTGTAGAGGTGTGTGGAGTGGTGTAGAAGTGTGTGGAGTGGTGAAAAATATTGGTGTAGAGGTGTGTGAAGTGGTGTAGAGGTGTGTTGGGTGGTGTAGAAGTGTGTGGAGTGGTGTAGAGGTGTGTTGAGTGGTGTAGAAGTGTGTGGAGTGGTGTAGAGGTGAGTTGAGTGGTGTAGAAGTGTGTGGAGTGGTGTAAAATGGTAAAATAGTGGTGTAGAAGTGTGTGGAGTGTTGTAGAGATGAGTGGAGTGGTGTAGAAGTGTGTGGAGAGGTGTAGAGGTGTGTGGAGAGGTGTAGAGGTGTGAAGTAGTGTAGAGGTGTGTGGAGTGGTGTAGAGGCGTGTTGAGCTGTGTAGAAGTGTGTGAAGTGGTGTAGAGGTGTGTGCAGTGGTGTGGAGGTGTGTGGAGTGGTGTAGAAGTGTGTGGAGTGGTGTAGAAGTGTGTGAAGTGGTGTAGAGGTGTGTGCAGTGGTGTAGAGGTGTGTGGAGTGGTGTAGAAGTGTGTGGAGTGGTGTAGAAGTGTGTGAAGTGGTGTAGAGGTGTGTGAAGTGGTGTAGAGGTGTGTGGAGTGGTGTAGAAGTGTGGAGAAATGTAGAGGTGTGTGGAGTGGTGTAGAAGTGTGTGAAGTGGTGTAGAGGTGTGTGGAGAGGTGTAGAGGTGTGTGTAAAGGTGTAGAGGCGTGTGGAGTGGTGTAGAAGTGTGTGAAGTGGTGTAGAGGTGTGTGGAGTGGTGTAGAGGTGTGTGGAGTGGTGTAGAAGTGTGGAGTGGTGTAGAAGTGTGTGGAGTGGTGTAGAAGTGTGTGAAGTGGTGTAGAGGTGTGTGCAGTGGTGTAGAGGTGTGTGGAGTGGTGTAGAAGTGTGTGGAGTGGTGTAGAAGTGTGTGAAGTGGTGTAGAGGTGTGTGGAGAGGTGTAGAGGTGTGTGTAAAGGTGTAGAAGTGTGGAGTGGTGTAGAAGTGTGTGAAGTGGTGTAGAGGTGTGTGGAGTGGTGTGGAGGTGTGTGGAGTGGTGTAGAAGTGTGTGAAGTGGTGTAGAGGTGTGTGGAGTGGTGTAGAAGTGTGTGGAGTGGTGTAGAGGTGTGTGGAGTGGTGTAAAGATGTGTGGAGTGGTGTAAAGATGTGTGGAGTGGTGTGGAGGTGTGTGGAGTGGTGTAGAAGTGTTTGGAGTGGTGTAGAGGTGTGTGGAGTGGTGTAGAGGTGTGTGGAGTGGTGTAGAGGTGTCTGGAGTGGTGTTATAGTGTGTGAAGTGGTGTAGAGGTGTGTGGAGTGGTGTGGAGGTGTGTGGAGTGGTGTAGAGGTGTGTGGAGTGGTGTAGAGGTGTGTGGAGTGGTGTAAAAGTGTGTGAAGTGGTGTAGAGGTGTGTGGAGTGGTGTGGAGGTGTGTGAAGTGGTGTGGAAGTGTGTGAAGTGGTGTAGAGGTGTGTGGAGTGGTGTAGAAGTGTGTGAAGTGGTGTAGAGGTGTGTGGAGTGGTGTGGAGGTGTGTGGAGTGGTGTAGAAGTGTGTGAAGTGGTGTAGAGGTGTGTGGAGTGGTGTGGAGGTGTGTGGAGTGGTGTAGAAGTGTGTGAAGTGGTGTAGAGGTGTGTGGAGTGGTGTGGAGGTGTGTGGAGTGGTGTAGAAGTGTGTGAAGTGGTGTAGAGGTGTGTGGAGTGGTGTAGAAGTGTGTGAAGTGGTGTAGAGGTGTGTGGAGTGGTGTAGAAGTGTGTGAAGTGGTGTAGAGGTGTGTGGAGTGGTGTAGAAGTGTGTGAAGTGGTGTAGAGGTGTGTGGAGTGGTGTAGAAGTGTGTGAAGTGGTGTAGAGGTGTGTGGAGTGGTGTAGAAGTGTGTGAAGTGGTGTAGAGGTGTGTGGAGTGGTGTAGAAGTGTGTGAAGTGGTGTAGAGGTGTGTGGAGTGGTGTAGAAGTGTGTGAAGTGGTGTAGAGGTGTGTGGAGTGGTGTAGAAGTGTGTGAAGTGGTGTAGAGGTGTGTGGAGTGGTGTAGAAGTGTGTGAAGTGGTGTAGAGGTGTGTGGAGTGGTGTAGAAGTGTGTGAAGTGGTGTAGAGGTGTGTGGAGTGGTGTAGAAGTGTGTGAAGTGGTGTAGAGGTGTGTGGAGTGGTGTAGAAGTGTGTGAAGTGGGATGTAGAGTTGTGTGAAGTGGTGTAGAAGTGTGTGGAGAGGTGTAGAGGTGTGTGGAGAGGTGTAGAAGTGTGTGGAGAGGTGTAGAGGTGTGTGGAGTGGTGTAGAGGTGTGTGGAGTGGTGTAGAAGTGTGTGGAGAGGTGTAGAGGTGTGTGGAGAGGTGTAGAGGTGTGTGGAGTGGTGTAGAGGTGTGTGGAGTGATGTAGAAGTGTGTGAAGTGGTGTAGAGGTGTGTGGAGTGGTGTAGAAGTGTGTGAAGTGGTGTAGAGGTGTGTGGAGTGGTGTAGAAGTGTGTGAAGTGGTGTAGAGGTGTGTGGAGTGGTGTAGAAGTGTGTGAAGTGGTGTAGAGGTGTGTGGAGTGGTGTAGAAGTGTGTGAAGTGGTGTAGAGGTGTGTGGAGTGGTGTAGAAGTGTGTGAAGTGGTGTAGAGGTGTGTGGAGTGGTGTAGAAGTGTGTGAAGTGGTGTAGAGGTGTGTGGAGTGGTGTAGAAGTGTGTGAAGTGGTGTAGAGGTGTGTGGAGTGGTGTAGAAGTGTGTGAAGTGGTGTAGAGGTGTGTGGAGTGGTGTAGAAGTGTGTGAAGTGGTGTAGAGGTGTGTGGAGTGGTGTAGAAGTGTGTGAAGTGGTGTAGAGGTGTGTGGAGTGGTGTAGAAGTGTGTGAAGTGGTGTAGAGGTGTGTGGAGTGGTGTAGAAGTGTGTGAAGTGGTGTAGAGGTGTGTGGAGTGGTGTAGAAGTGTGTGAAGTGGTGTAGAGGTGTGTGGAGTGGTGTAGAAGTGTGTGAAGTGGTGTAGAGGTGTGTGGAGTGGTGTAGAAGTGTGTGAAGTGGTGTAGAGGTGTGTGGAGTGGTGTAGAAGTGTGTGAAGTGGTGTAGAGGTGTGTGGAGTGGTGTAGAAGTGTGTGAAGTGGTGTAGAGGTGTGTGGAGTGGTGTAGAAGTGTGTGAAGTGGTGTAGAGGTGTGTGGAGTGGTGTAGAAGTGCGTGGAGTGGTGTAGAGGTGTGTGGAGTGGTGTAGAAGTGTGTGGAGAGGTGTAAAATGGTGGTGTAGAAGTGTGTAGAATTGTATAAAAGTGTGGACTGGTATATATTCTGAGAATCTAAAGAAAACTGTGCATAAGAAAAAAGGGTATGAATCAATATTGGATGCTTGTGATTTTCGGGCCCTCAGGGGCCACTGCTTTGAAAGCCGTTGGAGTGGTGTAGAAGTGTGTGGAGAGGTGTAAAATGGTGGTGTAGAAGTGTGTAGAATTGTATAAAAGTGTGGACTGGTATATATTCTGAGAATCTGAAGAAAACTGTGCATAAGAAAAAAGGGTATGAATCAATATTGGATGCTTGTGATTTTCGGGCCCTCAGGGGCCACTGCTTTGAAAGCCGTTATGATTCTGTAATGGAAATCACTGCATGGGCTCATTAACACCTCCAGAAATCACTGTCTGTGAACACAGTTTGCGTGTCATCCACAAATGCGGGTTAAATCTCTATCCTTCAAAGAAGACATGCGTGAACATGATCTAAAAACACCACCATCCTCTCTGGGCCAAAGCTCATTCATTATCTACTGAGGCACAGTGAAAAACTCTTCTGTCATAAATTAAATCTTTTATTTCTTTTTGAAAACATGGACACGATGTCCTCCGTAATAAAGAGGAGCAGGACCATCAGTGTCATCATCAGCATTCAGTTCAAATACAAAATATACAAAAATACAACAAAACACTGTTAGTTAGAATTCTGCATCTGACATTGATAGGATAATGTTCCTATTCAAACCTCCAGCAACTGTTCTCCTCAGTTCCAACACAATCTGTTCTCATTTACATTTTACACATCAACTTTTCTTATTGGGTTTTTTTTATTAAAACATCTATCGCATGGAAATCTGAATAAAAGAGCCAATTCATAATTTAAATAATAATAATTAATCATTCCTTTTTTTTATTTGTATTAATTGTAATAAACTATATATTTATACCCAAAGTGCCTGTATCAAGTGTGTGTGTGTGTGTGTGTGTGTGTGTGTGTGTGTGTGTGTGTGTGTGTGTGTGAACAGAGTTTAATTAGTCTGTGACACGTCCCAGATCAATTGAATAAAAAAAGATGAAGAGAAAAAAAAATGATCAAATCAGTGATGAAAAAAAAAGCAAACTGTTTGAACATTAGGACGTTGGGATATTTATCTAATCTAAAATTATCTAGAATAATCTAGAATCTAATTTATAATAAAAAAAAAGCAAAGCACAATAAAAAGTTGTGTGTGTGTGTGTGTGTGTGTGTGTGTGTGTGTGTGTGTGTGTGTGTGGATATGTCTATATGTTTATATTACATTATTTATTTATTTTTTATTAATATCTATTTTATAATATATTAATTTTTTATTAATTGCTGGACTCCATTTCCCATCAGTCACTGCATCTCACACAGCATGTCAAACAACTATTTTCACACCTCTGTCACATTTTCTGTAATGAACACGAGTGTTAAAGACTCACTCAATGTTTAGCTTTTGTTCGTTGTTGTGTGCCGCTTTATACACCATGATCTGGTTCTGTTTATTTGGTTTTTTGGGTTTGTACCTCATTTTTATCCTTTTCTTCTTTTAACTGTTAAAAATGAATTCTTCATCTGCTTCTGCCTCTCTTACATTCAACAAAAGAGTGGTGCATTTAAAAGAGATATTAGACTTTTAGTAAAATTTTTAAATGATTCAAACCGAGCTGAACATTGAACCCTGTGGGATCCCAGAAATATTTATATATTTAAAAATGAATGACATGAAATGATCAAATATCAACTAATCAATACTATTAACATAAATTGTAGTGCATGTTATATATATTTACACAATTGTGTGAATAAGTGTTAGCCCCCTTCCTGATTTATTTTCTTTTTTTGCATGTTTGTCCCACTTTTTTAATATTTCAGACCATCACCTAATTTAAATATTAGTAAAGGAAAACACAACCTGCGGTTTTTAAATAAAGGTTTTTATTATTGAGGGAAAACTAATCCCTACAACTACATAGCCCTGTGTGAAAGTGTTTGCCCCCATTTAAAACTGTGGTTTATCACATTTGAGTTAAACTTTTCTAGCCACACCCCCAGGCCTGATTACTGCCACACCTGTTCACAATCGAAACATCTCTTAAATAGGACCTGCCTGACAAAGTGAATTTGCCCAAAAGATCCTCAAAAGCTAGACATCATGCAGAGATCCAAAGGAATTTTGAAACGAATGAGAACAACTGCAGGCCTCACTTGCCTCAGTTAAGGTCAGTGTTCATGACTCCACCATGAGAAAGAATCTCTGCAAAAATGGTCTTCAAGGCAGATTTTCAAGACCAAAACCACTGCTGAGCAAAAAGAACATAAAGGCTCGTCTCAGTCTTTCCAGAAAACATTTTGATGATCCCCAAGACTTTTGGGAAAATACTCTGACTGACGAGACAAAAGTTGAACTTTTTGGAAGGTGTGTTTCATTACGTCTGGTGTAAAAGTATCACCGCATTTCAGAAAAAGAACATCATACCAACAGTAAAATATGGTGGTGGTGGTAGTGTGACGGTCTGGGGATGTTTTTTGCTGCTTTATGACCTGGAAGACTTGCTGTGATGAATAGAACCATGAATTCAGCTGTTTACCAAAAAATCCTGAAGGTGAATTTCCTGCCATCTGTTCGTGATCTCGAGCTGAAGCGAGCTTGAGTTCTGATCCAAAACACACCAGCAGGTCCACCTCTGAATGGCTGAAGAAAACCAAAATGAAGATTTTGTAGTGGTCTAGTCAAAGTCCTGACCTGAATGCTATTAAAATGCTGTGGCATGACCTTAAAAATGAGGTTCATGCTCAGAACAATTAGCTAAATTCCTCCACAGTGATGTAACAGACTTATCACAAACACTTGCTTGCTGCTGAGGGCGGGCCCACCAGTTATTACGCTTCACAAAGGGCCATGTAGTTTTGGATTTTGTTTTCCATCAATTATAAAAACCTTCATTTAATAACTGTGTGTGTGTGTGTGTGTGTGTGTGTGTGTGTGTGTGTGTGTGTGTGTGTATATATTATATGCTATTCCAGACCTTATTATAATATTAGAGGTTTTACTTAATCATACCCTCAAAATAAACTTATAAAAAAATACTGATGCAAAATTATTATATTGTTAATATTTATAATAGATAAATTTAATTGAAATCTTAAGCATTGAACCGTTAGAATATGTAACATGTTCTCCATGTAAAAAGAATGTATTAATGAAGCGTGATGGATCATGTTTAATGTCTCCACCACGCACCTTCACTGAAATGTAGTTGAAGACTACAGTGTTGGAGGTAAAAGAAGGACATAATGGAGCTTCCAGGCTTGGACTTCTCCACATGCTGCTCTGTGTGTTGTGTAAATATTTTCAATATAATACATATCATAATAGGAGATATTTATCTCCTAGTTTTAGATCTGCTCTGTTCCCATCGGCATTATCTCCACACTCCATCTTCAAGCCGAGCCGAGCCTCTGTGATTAGGGTTGATTTCAGCCTGCTGTTAGAGCAGGAACATTTTAGGAGGCGTCCAGGAATCTGAGACTGTAGCTTTATGGAGATGTGGGATCTACTGTAGGTCCTGATCTACTGATGTTTGTTTAAGGTCCGTCTAATTTGGAATATAATTTGGTTTTGTAAAGTTATTGTTGTAATAAATAAATAAATGTAATTTTCAACAGTGTGCAATTTTTAAATTCTCTTCACCAGGTTCATCAGACAAATATAGTGTTTGTCTTCTGTTCTCCACCTGATGTTCTCCATCTGTTCTGTTCTGGAATAGAGTTTAGATCCATACTATAACAGGAGATTTACCTGGTGTTACAGAATTGTTACATGCTTTGAATTCAGGATGATCGTAGACCACCAGGTCACTGAACGCATCGTGTGTGTGTGTGTGTGTGTGTGTGTGTGTGTGTGGATTTGGTCCAGGCCCCACCCCATAGTCCATGGTTAAGTCCGAACCTGGTATTTGTCTCATGTCCTGTTTCTCATTTGTCATTTGCAAAACTTGGAGTAGTAACAATAATAGAAAGAAACTGAAGTGTTGGTGTTTCTGCAGCATTTATGGGCTTTTGTGTATTTATTGTTTCATGGTTTTGCCACTTGTTTATTGATTATGGATGATAGGATTATATGGATTATAGTGATTGTGTGTGTGTGTGTGTGTGTGTGTGTGTGTTGTATTTAAGTAGAAACATCTGTGAGCCTGGTTCCTCTTCAGGTTTCTTACTTGTTGGATCTCAGTCAGGTACACACTCCTGTTCCCAACAAACACTACAACCTACAATTATAGCTGCCAAGGATTTCAGCCGGCAACACACACCAACACCCCGTCTCACTGCTACTGATTGGGCTCAATTACACACACACACACACACATTAAAAAGACCACCCATTTAAAAAAAAACAACAATGTAAAGTATAAACTCATTGTAATTGTAGGTTCCTTGATGTTTTTGTTTCTTTGCTGCTGAATTGTTTCTGTTGCGGTTTTTAATCTGCCTTTTGTCTCGGACTCGTCTGCTGATGAACTGAACTGTAAATGCAGTTTTTTTTTTTTATGATTTTGTATATTTTCCTTTGATACGTCTGCTTTTAATTAAAGATGGCTTATTGTGTCTAGATGGATGGATGGATGGATGAATGCAAAAACGGTATGTGATGATTGTGGGGGAAAATCGAAAAGATGATACAAGTGTCATAGTTTATAAATGCTGCTGATGAAGATTCATATCTAGTGCAGTCTTAAACGCAGTTCTGCTCTGTGCAATGATTTCTGTATATACACTTTGTATGACTTTGTACGGTTGTACATACAATGTACATTGTTACATATTGTACATTTTAATTTGTTAATTCTTTTCATAGAAATTATTTAGTAGGGAAAAATAGAGGTGAGGTAGATAAACAAGCTAGCATGGTGACGAAGCTAAGACTGCAGAAGCTTATGCTAATGAAGCTCAGAAAAATGTGTATTTGAAATTACATTTAATATAGAGTTCAATATGATGAGACCTTTTACAACTGTTTAATATTATAGAAGTGTAAAGAGGAATAGAATATTAAATGTAATGAAATGTAAGTTTACTTTATGAAAAAGCTCCTTTGTGAAATCTAAATCAAACACACTCTATAATCTGGTCAAGATGTTGGACTTCTGATTGGAAGGATGTAAGTTTAAATCTCAGCACCATTGAGGTCACTGAGCTCGGATCTAAACCCTCACCTGCTTGGTGTATAAATGAGATTGTAGTAAGTCTGCTGTAAACGAAATAACAGTTCCTAAAGGTCCTTTGTATAGTTTAAGGGGTTCTTCGTCATGAAATGGTCCTACATGGAAATGACAGCAAGAATATTTTATGGTCCTGGTTTTTTTTTTTACAGCAGATAAATATATATAATATAAAATAACAATAACCAGCAAAACACATTTTTTCTGTAGGATTAACACCCACAGGTTCTGAAGTTGTAGAACTTAAAAACCTAGAACCCATAATTACAGAGGAAATGGTGAAGAACCGGAGGATAAGAGGTTGGTGGAAAGATTTGTGGTGATACATTAGGCTTGTTTCATGTTAAAGACGACGTTTCTCACTTTAGAGGAATGTAATATTATGTATATTATTAAAGCACACATGATGAGGATGAGGATGATGATAATGATGATATAGTTTGCTGACAGTTTTTGGAAAAATAATAAATGAATTTCCCAATTCACAGGAACGTTTGGAATGTTGATGATGTGAGTATTTTGGAGTGTTTTATCTGCACACTGTAACTGTACTGAATATCTTTATTAGATTAGTGTCAGAAACTAAGATTAGGAGCTGAAGTTCACATCCACAGAGTAGTGCAGTAGAAGAAGAACTGAAATGCGATAGTAAGCTTATGGTGCAGTATTAAATCTACACTGTACAGGGGCACAGTATCAGTAGTTTAGTATCTTGTATTTGGTTTGTTTTGTGATTTAATAACTGAAAATGTCAGAAAGTAAATACATTAAGAATTGAAATGCAAAATTGAGTGAGACAGAGGTGCCTGGTGAGGGGAAAAGCCTGCTGAGACAATATGTGAGGGACCTTGAGAGAAGCCAAACAAAAGAACATTTAATTGGAATCCATCCTCATCTACATTGTATAGTCCCTTTATGGGCCTTGCTCAAGGGCCCCAGCAATGGCACCTTCGTGGTCCTTATGACCTTCCAAATCGGAGTCCAAGGTCACCATGAAGCTGATTTATATCTTCATCATGAAGTTTATTCTATTGAACTGTTCACGGATGGAGAATGTGTAATGGTGACTGCAGCTCATTTGCATCTTCTTTTTTTCTGAGTGAAATCTCACGTATCTTCAGGTTGTCCATGTGGGGCATCAGAATGGATCAGAGAGATGGTGATGAGCTTTAATCAAACCTGTACGAGGTGGTTTCGAGTCTGGCTCTGTTTACAAGATAAAACTTTATTTATCTATTTTTACACACATCACCTTTAAAATAGACTTTTTGATAAACACCTCATGTGTGTAATATAATGCAGGAGAAACATCACAGTAGATCCAGATGTTCAGATCAATAATGTACTGTAACATGGTGGTATTAATGTGCCAGGGTTTGGTTGTGGGGTGAAGGTTCACACTGAGTTCTTGGAAAAGTAAAAGCTCTTCATGAGGGTTTTGTGTGTGAAAGTTTCTGAAGTCTTCATGTTTTTGTAAAGTCTTTATGTTGAATGTACTTGTTTTGGAATCCTGGATCCCAGTGGTCATATTGGTGGATCCTCAACCTTCTGATCTTCTCAATACTGGGATTCTGACGCATTCCTTTAAAATCTCTTCCTCTAAACAGTTTAAGAGCTCGACCTCGCCCCTCGGAGAGAGAGAGAGAGGGAGAGAGAAACTTGTGCTGTTATTCTGGATTATCACTCCGACACACACCCACACAAACAGCAGATAATCAGCTGGGTCACGCACAGGGTGTATGATCTGGGAAAGACACGACGATGATGATGTCGTCCTGAACTTGTGTCTCCATGGAAACGTTGTCAATAATGTCACCGCTCCAGAAGTCGTAAGGCATTATGCAGGGCTGGGGAGCGTTCACGGCGTTTTATAACACGCTGATCCAACCCTAGTCATAAAATGACAACTTCTCTCTTGCATGTCCTGAAACACTGTGTGTGTGTGTGTGTGTGTGTGTGTTGGTCACGAGTCACGCGGTTGTGAGCGTAAAGCTGCTGCATTTTAAACAAGACATTTGGCCAATCAGAAGCGACGCGTCGGCTGCGAGCCTGCTATCTCCAACATCGTACATCTTCTTCAGACCACCTGGCCCGAGCGCTCGGCTCGACTTCTTAAAATAAACTGAGCAGAGCAGATAAATGCTATTACGCTGAGAGATTAGGCCTGACAGGAGTGGAGCCGGAGCGATGAGGTGTTCCTTCACAGCACATGCGGCTGCTTCATCATAAATTACTTTTACAACCAAAACGCACTTTTTTACCCAAAATCTAAAACCAAGACTTTTTTCTTTACATGCGTCCATCCCAAAAAAACTCAGATAGAAGGGAAGAAAGAAAAAGTAATTTTATTACTTAATATTAAAAAATAGAGAGAAAAAAGTAAGAGGAAATGTAAAGAGAGAGAGAGAGAGAGAGAGAGAGAGAGAGAGATTTGTGTAAAGCTGCTTTGAGACAATGTCTGTTGTGAAAAGCGCAATACAAATAAACCTGACTTGACTTGACTTGAGTAATGGAGGGAAAGAAAGAGAAAGAAAATTATAGCGAGAGACAAATTAAGTAAGGAAAGAAAAAAGATGGAGAGAAAAAGGAATGTAATGAAGAGAGAGAGAAATGAATGGAGAAAAAGAGAGAGAATAATAGAGGGAAGGAAGGAAAGTGAAAGATGGAGACAAACAAACTGATGGAGAATAAAAAAGATCAGCTTTCACAGCTTTCAGCCAATCAGATCAGTGATCAGATTCTATTCCAGAAATTCTCTTGTCAATTTAAATGTGATTTAGATTTTTGAAGGTGTGTGTGTGTGTGTGTGTGTGTGTGTGTGTGTGTGTGTGTGTGTGTGTGTGTTGCAGGGCAGTGGGCAGTCCGCTGATCATGGATCCTAACAGTATCTGCAGGAAGACGAAGCGTTTGGGCAGTAAGCAGGCTGATTTGTGTCAGAACCATCCGGAAATCGTGACGGAAGTGGTGAAAGGAGCGAAGCTTGGAGTGAGAGAGTGCCAGTACCAATTCCGCTTCCGACGCTGGAACTGCACCAGCCACAACAAGTACTTCGGAAAAATCCTACAACAGGGTGAGAGAGAGAGAGAGATGTATGTGTGTGTGTGAGAGAGAGAGAATGAGAGAGAGAGAGATGCATTGAGGGTAATAAATTCCCAGAATACACTCGAGTATTTGACTTGTATCCCATGACCTCTGATCCCTGATTTTAAAGACTGTAAACCTTTTGTGTTTCACTCGGTTCTTTTTCTCGAGTCGTTTTGTTCATTTCGTTTCTTTGATCAGAATTAAAATAAAAAGTGAAATTTTCAGTAAGCAGATTCCCAACACGTCTACATACACCACTTTCACTGTAGTTCTGATTATAAAAATGACGATGCAGCGAAGGACTAATTATGTCCGTCATTTTATTTTGTCACGTGACTCTCATACTTATTGTAAGAATAATGTCAAGATTCGGACAAAAAACTGATCTGTGAAGTGTCTATAGGAGTCATGTGATTTAAAGAACGAACGACTCGGACCAGAGAACTCATGAGGTGAACAGTGGCAGTAATTTTAGAAAATCAAGGCTATTTGGAATCTTGAATGGAGTGTGTTTGCCAGTAGAGGGCAGTGTGTATAACCCATGCCCTCAGGATCAGCGATCCAACGGTCAATAAAAAGGACAGAAATGGCTGATGTGTATAGAAACAGTTGTGCTTTGGTTTCCGTGTGCAGAAAGTCAGTGGCATCATCATGAATTTGGCCCGCAGTAAGTTGACATGTTCTCACACGGGCTGCAACTCGACTCCCCACGGCGCGAGACTGACTGACTGCCTCTCCGAATGGAAATTAATCATAAATTCCTCCACGTCTAGAGGCAAGGCTTCGTGTCTATAAGTGCTCTTCTGTTTTGAAACGTTCGCCGCAATTACGGTGAGACGCGACCATTAAGAGCGCGAGCGGCTCTGCCGAGGCAAGTCCACTTCCTGTTACAGAGGGTACGGGGTGCACAAAGGAGACTCGCATATTTCTGCTCCTGCACAAATAACCGCCAGTTGTTTTCCTACGCTATTCAAACATGCCAAACAGCACCGACACTGCCTCGGCCCGAGGCACTTACCTCGCAATGCCAAGATTCTCCCGCTCCTTTGCTCTCTCGTTCTTTTTTCCGAGCTGTCACTGAGTAAATGTAGCAGCACACGTGATAACGGCGCAGCATGTTACATCAATTTCTTTTTTTATAGCACATTAGAGTTACTGCAGGACATGTATAAGATTTCTAAGTACATCTGGATGACCTTGCTGATGAAATCAAGGTCAAAGTTGATCTGTTAGTTTTGATAATGCCATTAAGAAAAATACAAATTATTAACATGATTTTATCAACAACTAAAAAGGAATGGGTTTCTTATGATACTATAAACAAGTGACAAATCAAAACACCAAATATTATAACACTTCCTCCGTCCCCTCCCACAACTTTTACTTCTCACCAGCAAATTAATTCTTATTCAGTTCCCATTTCATCAGTGTGTGTGTGTTTGTGTGTAAATGTAAATTTACATTTATTACATGTATTAAATTTACGTGTGTGTGTGTGTGTGTGTGTGTAAAACAGATATCCGGGAGACAGCCTTCATGTATGCCATTACCGCAGCTGGAGTGACTCATGCAGTAACTCAGGCCTGTAGCATGGGGGAGCTGCTGCAGTGTGGCTGTGAGGCTCCTCCTCCCCGAAGAGCTGAAGCTCCACCCATCGTTGATGGGGCGTGGGATGGGGGCGGGGCGTGGGAGTGGGGCGGTTGTGGAGATGATGTGGAGTTTGGCTACGAGAAATCCAAACAGTTTATGGATGCCAAACGCAGGAAGGGGAAGAGTGACATCCGCACTCTCATCGACCTGCACAACAACGAGGCCGGACGCCTGGTAACCACCATTTTATTATTATTATAATAAATACAAATTTGCAATAGCGAGTTTAGAAATCATTTTGACCATATTTGGGCCAAATGCTGCTGGCACTCTAGTGCCACCACCAGGTCAGATTTGGGCCTAGTTCATGGTCATACTGTGTTACAACAAATTAAATCTATCGTTTTCCAATTAGAGGCCCAACAGCTTAAACACTGAGTTACCACTTCCCACTTCCAGTCAGGTCAAGTTTATTTCTATTGCGCTTTTCACTACACACATCGTCTCATAGCAGCTTTACAGAATTTAACAGTGATAGTGAATGATGTGTGTTTATCCCTGATGAGCAGCATGGACACTGTGGTGAAGGAAAAACTCCCTTAGATGTAATGAGGAAGAAACCTTGAGAGGAACCAGACTCAAAAGCAGAACCTCATCCTCATCTGGGTGACATCAAGAGTTTGATTATAGTCTTTAAACACTACAGAACACTGGAGAGTGAGAACTAACATGAGCACTGGAGTGTGTGATTATGACTGATGATCTTTCTACAGTCTTCTACAGTCATTATGGTTATAAAACTAGAAGCTACTGAGCAACTCATAAAATAGCTCAACATCTGAGACCATCACAGATCCAACACCAGCTTCTCCATGCCAAAGCCTTTAAACACTCCAGGAAGTCCAGTGTCCAAACTCCACATGAAGTGGAATCCAATTAGGCACTGGTACGTCTCTAGATGGTTCGGGATGTTTGTGGGCTTCTACTTCTTTAAAGGTCCACAATCTTTATGAGGTGGGAGGTGACTGGAGCTGGAGAAACCTCAGGATCTCTCGGGATGCGGAGAGAAAGAGAAGCAGTGGAGATGAATTAGCGTAGCTGCTGTTCATGATATTAACAGCACAAGTTGATAATGTGATGTGATCAGATGTTCTGGAGCACAAGGTTATGATGTGATGTGTGTTATGTGTAGAACTCGCTAAAAACATACGTCTTTAATCTGCACTTAAACTGGGAGAGTGTGTCTGAGCCCCGAACACTGTCAGGAAGACTATTCCAGAGTTTAGGAGCTAAATGCGAGAATGTTCTACCACCTTTAGTGAAATTTGCTGTTCTAGGAACTACTAGAAGCCCAGAGTTTTGTAGGCAAGAAGCAGTAGTTGTAGTTGATTTGAATCTTAGCAGGAAGTCAGTGTAGGGACGAGAAGATTGGGGTTATGTGATCATATTTTCTTGCCCTTGTAAGAACTCTGGCTGCTGCATTCTGGACTAACTGAAGCTTGTTTATTAATGACGCAGGACCTCCACCTAGTAACGCATTACAGTAGTCTATTCTGGAGGTCATGAACGCATGGACGAGCTTCTCTACATAAGATATAGACAACATGTTTATTAACTTAAAAATATTTCTGGAAGAAGCTGTTTTTGTAACTTGGTTGATGTGATTTTTAAAAGAGAAGTTGCTCTAAAATACCTCCCAGGTCTTTTACTGTTAAACTAGTGGTTACAGAACATCCGTCTAAACGCAGGATGAGATGCTGGAGCTTCTGTATACTGGTTTTTGGGCCGTTATGAGTCATCCAGTCTTTTAATTTTTTTAATAATTCAATTCATGTTTATTTGTATTGAGCTTTTAACAATAAACATGGTCTCAGAGCAGCTTTACACAGATATTGTGCTGATAAAAATGATGTTCTTTATAACTGTAAGTTTGTCTCTGATGAACAAGCCGGTGGCGACTGTGGTGAAGGAAAAAGTTCCTGAGATAGAAAAAACCTTGAGAGGAACCAGACTCAAGAGGGAACCTCATCCTCATCTGGGTTCCACCGAATGTCCATTTATTGCAGATATACGATGTTGAGGTGCAGTGATGGAGATCAGAGCAAACTGCAGACTGTTGACATTAACTACAGTCCAAATCCATCCTCAAAGCTCCCGTTCTTACTCTGGAATTTTATGGAACCACCCAAGGCGTTAAAGAAAAACCATCACCAGCTGCATAGAGTCACCTCCAGTCGAAGAGAACACTATCCAGAGACAGGACTGGACGAAGTGGGAAGATCTATGGAGGGAAGAGGAGCAGGAACAGTGGTCACTGGAACCTCGAGAGCATGTTTAATGAGAGAGAGAGAGAGAGAAGGATATGGATTATTGGTGTATGAAAGTTAATGTCACTGCAGTTTGGACTCCGGTAAGACTCGTATGGCAGCATAACTACAAGGGAGTACCAGAAGGAAACATGAGGACATGAGGGATCTATGGGATAAGAGACGACCCACCACACCACATTATCCGAGCCAATTAAGCTGTATCGTCTGGTTTCATCCGTTTTCGATGAGACCCCACTTTTTACCCCATGCCCGTTGTAACAGGAAGTGAAACTGGAATAATTGAAAGTCCTGCTAATATCGGGACGCTGCTTCCAACTTGAATTTGTTTCGCATTTTTAGAAAAGAAATGCGATTTCTTATCTCCAATGGTATAAGAATATAGTATTTCTTCCAGTAGAGGGCAGTGTGTATAAACACATGCTTTAAGGATCAGTTGGCAAAGAACCAGTGGTCAGTAGAAGCACAGAAATGTATGCTTTTCATTTTGACATTTGTTGTGGTTTCAGTGTGCAGAGAGACAGTCATGTCGTCATTTGAATGTGGTCTGTAGTGAGTTCTCACATGGGCTGCAACCTGGAAGGGAGTGAGTTTAAATCCCAAGCGGTCACTGATGGGATGCAGTTGTTCAGCGGTTAAAATGTTGGATTTCGTATCTGAAGGTTGAGAGTTTAAATCCCCGCACCACCAAGCTGTAACCCTGCTGGGACCCCGACCAAGTCCTTTGCTTTTAAGTTGTTTTGTATAAGAGCCTTAAAAGGAGCGTTTTTTCATAGTTTTTTCTGAATCTTAAAAATTCTTTTTTTCTTTAATCACTTGAAGTATGATGCCATAAACACACCAACATCTGAAATTCAAGTGAATGTTTTGGAAATATTAGGAGAAGTAGAAGAAACCTTCAGAGCAGGCCTGGGATAGTAGCAGTATCTGGTAAAACTCAGGAAGAAGACTGTGCTCAAGATAGCAGCAGGTGTTTGTAGCTTTCAAGAACGTCCCACATGACATTATACTCTAATAGCAATCAGGAAAAAATCCAGGAGAAAGTAGGATCTAAAAGAGATGACAAGCTTGCAGGTCTCAAAAGCAGGGTCTGACTGCGTTTAGTGTTCAATAGGCTTCAAACAGAAGTTTGTGTGTATCAGAAGTTTGTGTGTATCAGAAGTTTGTGTGTATCAGAAGTTTGTGTGGTCCAAACGAAAGCCACTCTCTCGTTTTTCAGATCTGGATTCACTGACATCACCTTCTGAGGTCTGTTGTGTGCAGACAGATCCTCTTACAACTAAAGACAGAATTAAGACAGCAAAAGATTGTTAAATGACACAGACACTACCTTACAGATAATTCTTTTAAAATGACGTGTGTGACCTTGAGCTCGTTGAGAATAAGATGGACAGGTGGGTGTGGAAAGAGCAGGCAGAGATGTGCAGCGGATTTGAGCTCTCTTTGAGATGATAATTATATGTAATGACATTCTTTTTCAACTGTACACCAAAAGAGTCATTAATCGTCAAGGATGAAAATGTTGTGTTGGCATTAATGGTTGGTTAATCACCTGAGGGAGGTTCAGGATTCAACTCTGCTGTCAGGTTCCTTAAGCTCTTAAGTAGCTCAAGGCTACAGAGAACAGGAGAGTGCAGGAGGGCAAATTCCATCTGATGTGCACCGTCTTTTAACACTTTAATGTGTGTGTGTGTGTGTGTGTGTGTGTGTGTGTGTGTGTTTAACTGCAGGCAGTAAAGAACTACATGAGGACTGAATGCAAATGCCATGGGCTTTCGGGTTCCTGCACGCTGCGCACCTGCTGGAAGAAGTTGCCCCGGTTCCGGGAAGTGGGCAATCGTCTTTTAGAGCGCTTCAATGGCGCATCAAAGGTTATGGGAGGCAACGATGGAAAGACGCTGATCCCTGTCGGACAGAACATTAAAGCTCCAGATAAACAAGATCTGATCTATTCAGCTGAGTCACCTGACTTTTGTCTTCCAAACAGGAAGACTGGTTCTCCAGGAACCAGAGGGAGAACCTGCAACAGTACAGCCTTGGACGTAAGTGGCTGTGACCTGCTGTGCTGTGAGCGAGGATATAAAGAGGAGGTTGTGATTTTGGAGGAGAACTGCCTCTGTCGGTTCCACTGGTGTTGCGTGGTCCAGTGTAAAAAGTGTTCAGTGCGCAAGGAACTTAGCCTCTGTCACTAAGTTCTAACCTGGTGGGCTAATGATTGTTCTCTTGGTGTTTGCATTCCCTCACCACTCCACTTGTCTGCTGAAGGACTGAATCACTGATTTCAGAACATTTGACTGTCTTTCTATAAAGAACAACTTTTCTCCTGATGTAGTTCCAGAGTGGAATTATAACATGAGCAGTTCTGGAATCAAGAGCATCAAATGTTCCAGAAGATAATTTAATCCTTAATAACGGTTCCTTAAAAGCAAGGGATTCCAACACATTGGATTAAAAGCTGTCTGGATAGAGTTCCATTTTAATAACTTATCCATTGGAGAATCTAGAACATACCTGGAACACTTATTGCAGAGTAACCATCACATCCAGATGTTTCTGCTTAAATTCTTGACTTACATTTCAAACATTCTACATGCGCTGATGGAGATTTTCCACATTGACTCAGATCTGGAAGATACTTTGAATGCTGACTCATCTTTATGAACATGATTTTTTCATTTCCTTTTACAAAGATCTCTGCTGTGGAATGTTGAAGTTCCAATTTGTTGCTGGTGAAAAATCTGGACTGCTTTGTCAAAGAACTCCTAGAATTCTGAACAAAGAGCACTGACATGATGTTCCACACATTGGTTGACTTGCAAAAATCTAAAATGCATGATCTAAAAAGGTTCTAGAGTACTCACTTATCTAATGATAGAAGTATCCAGAAAATGAACTGACTGCAGAAGACAAAAAAAAAATCGGGTCTGTTCATGATGTTCTAGATACATTTAAAAAATCTTAAGTTCTAAAACATGGACTCAACTGGTAGAGCTCAGGAACTAATGGAATATTCCCAACCTGATTCTACTCCTCATTATTTTCATACTGTTCTCCGAGTTTAATTCCCCAGATGGAGAATGTTCACCGCTGCCTGATATTCCGATTGGAAATATTGCAACCTGTTCTCTTTAAATTCTAGATCACAGATTTTCCTTCAGAGCCTGATATTTTCTAGATTGTTCAGAAAGAGGAGGTCAAAGATACTTTAAATTGAATGCTTTACGGTTCTCATAAGAAATAACCTCTAAACAGGAAGCCAGAGTGATCAGTGATGATGCAGAATGTAGATTTGGTTCTACCAGGCAATGAACATTCTCAGATGTTCCATCACGCACATTCTAATGGATCAAAAACTAGAACTAAGAGACTCTGTGAAAAAATCTGGTGTTGCAGTGTAAAGAATTCACAGCGTCAAAAAGACAAAGACTTCTATTTATACCCGATGACATGGCGACTACTAACAGAATGTGATGCCTCTGGAACATCCAAAGCACTTTGAATATGAGAACTATGCACATTGTACACTTGTGTTAAAATGTTTATATATAAATGGCTCTACGTAAACGCCCCATTTTTTATTCCTTTTATATTTTTTAGTTATTTAATACATAAACTGTTTCTTATGCACTGGCTAGCCTTTCTGTTCATTTTTAGGTTTGATTTCAAAAGTTAAGCACATAGAAGTTAAAGTTTTATTTGAAGATCCAGAATCACGACTGTCTCTCTTCCCATGACCGTAGACATTAAAATCACGTCTTTGATTCAAGTCACTGCTACATTTTTCCTTTAAATAGAAATTATATCTTAGAGATTGTTCAATGCAAAAGCATCTTTATTTAAATTCCCAACTGGAAGTGAAATGAATCTGATTTTACCTTTACAACACGGGTCCGTTATTTCAAAAACATGATCTTTTCAGATTACGCCTGAGCCATTTTGGATCGTGGTTCCAGATCAGGTTCATATCTATAAGTGTTTCCGAATAACGATCACTCAAATGCAGAACAGAAATTTACAGTGGCTGTGAAAACGGAGTCTTTTATTATTTCTGAGACAGATGCATGTTCCTTAAGTTTCTATGCAACAAACTTCTACCAGAAGAACTTGTGTAAGAAGGAGACCAGGAGAGAAGATGTGATCAGACTCCCTCATCCTCACACTCGCACGTGGAGGTGGAAGATTAATGGTTTGGGGTCTTTGGGAGCAGAAAAGATTCCAGAAAGTGAAAGGAATCCTAAACCAACATGGCTCCCATTCCATACTTCCTGCAGCTCTGTGTGGACTGCGGATCATTAAACTCTGTAACTGTTATTTAGAGAGCAAAAACTCATCTGGAGTGATCTCTATAATGGAACAACCTGCCCAGTCACCGCACCTAAATCCTACTGAACTGCTCTGTTGAACAAGAACATCTCCAACTAGTGAAGAACATCGTTGAGGCACAGCAAAATATTTAATCTTAAGGTTTGGAGAGATAAAGTGTCTGCATGCTGAAAGGGTGTGAAGCTGTTCTTCATGTTAAGGGAGGATTTTTCCATGAGAAAAAAAAGTTCTGCACATTTACAGATTTGTTTGGTCAAAAAAAATGCATGCGTCTCTCAAATAGGATAAAAGACACGGTGTGTTGAAACTTCTGACAGGTTCTGTAAATATCTGAGACATGAATGAGGAATGGTCAGACTGGCATCACGTGGCTTTTCCCTTTGTAGTACCTACACTCTCATTATCAGGGCCAAATTCCAGCATCAGTTCTGATTAAATCCAGTGGCAAATGATTGACGATATTTGAAGAACTGAATCTTCAATAGTGTTCAGAACAACTGCCTGAGAAACTGAGAATAAAAAAGTTATGAATCTAAGTCTTCACATGTAAAGATCTAAAAAACAAAACTCATGATGACTGGAGTGTTATCCTGCAATCAAACATCTGCCATGCCTACACCATCAACAAAAAATATATTCATTAAATGCAATTACGGCCCGTGCATTTGGTACCTCGGCCTTCAGTGTGGACGTACCCGACTTAATCCACCTTCTAACACCACCACGTCACAATTATAGAAACCATCAATACTGTACATAAACAACCACAACTGTGCACCTACATCATCTGGAGCAGTTCAGAATCAATATTTGTGACAAAAACATAACATCTTTTAATAAATGTACATTTATAATGTGCAGCGCCCCCCAGAGGCTGTAATCCAGTGGTACCGCTCGTATTCACTGGTCTGGAAGTGGCGATCAAACCCTTTCCCGGGCTGAGACATGCTAGCGAGCTTCAGGGTTGGTGACCTCCTCACCATGTCTAGCTTTTCTTCAAAATAGATTTTTTTTCAGTATGTCTGAGACCAAATCAGTTTCTCTTCCTCTGTAGGTGTAAAAAAGTGTAACTCAGATGTATGAACGTGTGCAGAGCTACACACGTGTTTTACCAGTCCAACTCAGCTGTAACAGTTTCCCTCTGAACAACCAATCAGAGGACAGAACAGTGCTGATGCTATTCTGATCCAGTGATCTGCTCTGTGAGGAGAATCTGATTGGATAAAGAAACAGAGCTGTTGGTAATATTCTCGATGGTAAAAGTCCAGCAGTACTGATTCTGAAGGTTCTGAGCAGATTAGATTCACATGGCAGCACATAGAGGCTGAAATCTGATTGGACAAAAAATCTACATCCACATCCACGTACTGAACCAGTGCAGCCGAGAGAAACACTCCCACATGAAGAGAAGAAACTGATGGAGGAAATTAATACAATTTCATGAAACAAATATTAGAGTTTAGGTTGTAAATGTAAGTCAGAGCTTCTGATAGTGTTTAGACCAGCAGAGAAGTGTTTACTGACCCTCACTGCCCAACACTGATTAAATGTGACCACCTGTATGTTGTTGATGTATAAACCATTTCTTCTGCAGGGGAATATCCAACACTGAGGATCTTGTTGAATCATCTGCTGTTTTGAGTTTCAGTTTACTAATAAATCGGATGGAGAACATATATACAGAAGAGAAACTCCAATCCAGAGGTTTCTACATAAGATTTTTGACTTCACTTTTAAAAAGGCTGCAGATTTTCCAAACTCACTCTGATCTGGTGGATACTTTTGAATTCTGGCTCATTTTTATATACATGATTAATTTATTTACATTTGAATCTTGATTCACTTTTACAGAGATCTCAACTGTGGATTATTAATGTCATTGTTGGTGAACTTGTGAAAGATCTAGACTGCTTTGTTGAACTCCTAGAAGTCTGAACCAAGATCACTAGCAAAATGTTGCACACATCAATTGAGTAAATCAGATACACAGAAATAAATGGAGATATCAGGATATAAGGCTTGTTTGAACATCTCATTCCATATTTCGTCTCCATTTGCTCTTAAAAGTAAACTCCACTTTTCTGGGAAGATGTTCTACTATATTTGTGGAAATTTATTTAGCTATAAGAGTGTGAGTAAAGTCAGGTACTGATGAAGGTGAGGAGGCCTGGGGTGCAGTCAGTGTTCACATTCATCTCAAAGGTGTTTAACAGGGTTGGAGCTCTACAGCAGTAGATGGAGCTTACTTTGTGCACAGCGGCATCATCCAGCATCTGTTTCAGCATGAACTTTTATGCTACAACATCTAAGGATGTCTGATAAAAATGTGTTCCTTTTAAACATTTTGGAAGAAACACATATGCGAGCAAAAGTCAGGTGTCCATATTCTTTTCTCCATACAGTGTACAGTTTTCTTCTGGATGGAAAATATTAGAGTTTTATGTTGTTGTTGTTTGCAATAAACTGAACATTTGGATTTGAGAAATTGGAGATTAATACAGATAACTTCACTCTGGGTTTCACCTGTAAACCAGAAAAAGAAAAAAATACATATCGTACAAAAGAAGAGAGGAATTTTCTCTGAGATGTTCCACTCTGAAGCATTGTGCATTGCTAATACACCAATTTCTAATATTTGTAAAGAACAAGTCCAAAATAACACAGCAGTCAGTGTTTGAGCTCCTTCTATAGAGCCTCAACTCCACTGAACACCTTTTGGGATGAATGTAAACACTGACTGCACCCAAAAAACTTGTCACCTTCTCACCTACTTCAGTACCTGACTTTACTAACACCCTCGTAGCTAAATAAATCTCTACTGAATCTAGTGGAACATCTTCCCAAAAGAGTGAAGCTTATTAGAACAGCAAATGGAGACTAAATGTGGAGTGAGATGTTCACATGTCCACAAATGTTTGTCCATTAAGTTTATCTGGGGATTTGTCTGAATAGGATTATCACTCAGTGTGCTGTAAAATTCCCAGGAACTCGCTGAATGTATGACTGCCCTCTCGAACATTTCAGGGAGTGTAAAGCTGCATGACACCCAGGGTCCTGATGTTCCAGTAAAATAAAGAAAAATGGAAGAAAGAATATAAAATAACAGGTGTCTCCTAGATATTTTCCTGGACGGAGGTTAAATTTTCCAAAGCTGCAGTAGACTATTATTATATTACATTATTTTCTGATTTGTTTCAGAGGCCATGTTGATTTTGGTTAAGTGCCAATGGGAGTTATTAAATATCCCTGGAGGAATGAGGGTTCACACTTGTTCTGAGCGTTGGAATAAAATCTCTGCTGTTCACTGTGGATCATGGTGTCATCTGGTCCAGCACTGCAGACCTTTTGGCCAAAAAAATCATGCTTTTGTGTTGGTATTTTACGAACAAATAGAATATAAACGCTCCTGGATTCCCAGAAATCTTCCACAAGGTTTGTACAATTTAAAGAAAATGTTGGTGGTGATATCCTGTTTGAAGCACAGCTGGGATCACTGTGCAAGACAATAAACAGAACCCACAGCCGATAGCCACACCCCTCTCAAACACACCCATCATAACCACACCCACAATAGCCACACCCTTCTCAACCACACCCCCTTAAACACACCCATCATGGCCACACACCCCTTAACCACACCCATCATGGTCACATTCCGTTTAACCACACCTATCATAGCCACACCACGCTCAGCTACATACCTTTATAGCCACATCCCTCTCAGCCACACCCATCATAGCCACACCCCTCCTAACCACATTCCTTATAGCCACACCCCTCTAAACAACACTCATTATAGCCACACCCCTCTCAGACACACCCATCATAGCCACGCCCCTCTTAAACACACCCATCATAGCCACTCGTGTCAGTATCAGTGTGTCTGTTCGTGTCATATGACTATATATTAATAATGTTTAAATGCTAAACGAGTTAAAAAATTCCATCAATGCTACAGAGACTCATATTTTCCTTCTCCTGGCCACAGGCTTGCCCTGTGAGTCTCTTTATGTGTCTGTCTGTCTGTCTGTCTCTCACTGTCCCTGCCACTCATCTATAAGGAAAAAAGGTGTTGTTTAGAGCAGGAACACACTCCCTTTGTGTTCAGCAAGTCAGTGCAGGCTTTGATTTTTCCAGGAATTCGTCCTTGTTTAAGGGAGAGGGAGAGAGAGAGAGAGAGAGAGAGAGAGAGAGAGAGAGAGAGAGAGAGAGAGAGAGAGAGAGAGAGACCTCTCACTGTCCCTGCCACTCATCTATAAGGAAAAAAGGTGTTGTTTAAAGCAGGAACACACTCCCTTTGTGTTCAGCAAGTCAGTGCAGGCTTTGATTTTTCCAGGAATTTGTCCTTGTTTAAGGGTGGGAGAGAGAGAGAGAGAGAGAGAGAGAGAGAGAGAGAGAGAGAGAGAGAGACTCTAAAACCCCACACAGAGACGATAAACTTATTAAGAGAGACTCCTAATTCAACTGCAGTGTATTTGAAAGGGAGATCATTTTACAAACACACACACACACACAGTGACATGGTGAGGAATGTTCCAGGCCATGTCTTTGCCTGCTGGTAGTAAAACACAAGCGCAATGAAAAGCACAGACTCAAAGCATGATGGGACTGTCTTGTCTTCTTGTCTCCTATCAACCAGATAAACAGACATGATAACCACATTTCCTCTGATCAGTCTTTTTCTCACTCACACACACACACACACACACACACACACTGCTGTAAGAATTATCTAAAGCCTAGAAATAGAAGGACGGCAAACTCTAGAGAGTCCACAATTATATGTAAAATAATATGGGAAAGTCAGTGAGACAGTTTGTGGACATTGAGACAGTTTGGGGATAGAAAGACTGTTTGGGGACAGACAATTTGGGGGCAGTGAGATAGTTTAGGTCAGTAATTTAGATTGGGACTTTGGGACAGTAAGACGGGTTGAGACATTAAGACAGTTTTGGGACCGCATGATGCTTTGGGACAGTGAGACGGGTTGGGGTGTGTGTGTGTGTGTGTGTGAACTCTATTGTATCTGTTGTGGAATGTTTATGACTTGAAGTTTGGGACACACACACACACACACACACACACACACACACACACACACAGGATCAGTGATACTTTGGGGCTGTTTGTGTAATTCTTGTGAAGACTGATAGCATCATCCTGCTCAGTTCCAGGATCATTTTAGATCAAAGTGAGAAGATCAGAGTAAAATGTTGGCGCTAAACCTCCTGCTCTACACTTCACTCAGACCTGAGAAGATAAATGATCTACAAAAATCTTCTGTAGCATTCAGAGTAATGTGAAAAAAATTGTGAGTGTTCCAGAAAAACAAAACAAAACAAAAAAACACAGAGAGACTGGAATGGTCTTCATGGAGAAGTAGAGCCACCAAACATAACAGGTGGAACCTCCTCAGCTCTGAGGCCCGGAGTGATTATTGGGTGCCAATACATTTAAACAAAATGATTCAAAATGTTATTGTATATGTTTAGAAAATAATGTTTGCTCATTTGTACAGGCAAGGCACCAATACTTATTTACATTGATGATGATGATGATGATGATGATGATGATGATGATGATAATAATAATAATAATAATAATAATAATAATAATAAGCTTTCTTTCGGCTTTTCCCGTTAGGGGTCGCCGCAGCAGATCATCCGTATTCGTAATCTGCATGTTTAATTTGGTTTTTGATGTTTTATGCTGCCCCTCCTCATTTATCCGTCCTTGGGACCGGAACTGGCTTGTGCAACCATAAGGTTTGGGGTTGGTTCCCTGACCGGTAATTAAACCCGGGCCGCAGCGGTGAGCAGCTAACCACTAGACCACCAGGGAACATCATCATCATCATCATCATCATCATCATAATAGTAGTAATAATGATAATAATAATAATTACAATAAAGCATCGTTCCTCTTTCACACTGAGCTACCACCTTCCGCTTTCCCACACAAGGATGAGCCACCTGGACTACAGGAAAGGGAATTATGCACAAATGTTGTTTATGGACTACAGTTCAGCGTTTAACACCATAATTCCCTCCACACGCTTCTTTAAGGTTAAAGGTCCTGGGTCTCCACTGTGTCAATGGATCTCCAACTTCCTGACAGACGGACCACAAGCCATACGAATAGGCAAACACACCTCATCCACCCTCACCTTTAGCACTGGAGCCCCTCAGGGTTGTGCTCTGAGCCCCCACATGATTGTGTCGCCACTTCCAACTCCACCACCATCATCAAGTTTGCTGATTCCCTGATCTCAACGATGAGACGGCCTACCTACAGGAGATTAAAAACCTGGACAGATGGTGCCAGAAAAACAATCTTCTCCGAAACATCACCAAGACTACTAAGTTGATAGTGGACTTAAGCATGAAGCAGAAGCAGTCATACTAACCGCTAAACATCAACGAGACCCCAGTGGAGAGAGTGGACAGTTTCTGGTACCTATGTGTTCACATCACACAGGACCTGTCTTGGTACTGCCCCATGAACACCCTGGTGATGAAACCTGGCAGCGGCTGTACCATCTCACACGCGTAAGCTACTCTCTCAAGCGATAAAGACTTTTTACACTTGCACCTTTGATAGTGTTCTGACGGGTCGCATCATTATTCTAATTTTACTATATTTATGCTTATATTTTTTATTTATGTACTTTTTTATCCTTAGATTCTATTTCTGTTTTTCATGTTTACATGTTGGACAGTCGTAAAACAGCTTTTCACTTCATGTCGTACTCTGTATAAATGTGTATGTGACAAATAAAATTTTAATCTGAAAGGCTCCATGCACAGTCTCAGGGAGCACCAACCTTCATAAGTCAGTGTGCCAAAAGACATCATCCTTTACATATCAGGAGCGCTGCAACTGGTGCTGTTTAGACTACATGCACATCCTGTCACCGAGCTCCTCCTCACACGTGTGTTTCTCCATCTCTCTTCCACATCCACCCTACTCAGACGGCAGACTTTACTCTGCTCCTGAAGATAAAGATCCTCAAAGGTCGCTTGACACCAATGTGGAGATCCAGTGCAAATCGCAGAAGGTGCTTGACATGCTTCAAAAAGAAGAGGTAGGTACATGAACGCTAGACACAACACTCATCTGTCTAGTAAGGTTTAAAATTCTGGAGAATTGAGAATGCAACACAACACTGCACAAACGGACCCACACTAGCTACTGACCAGCATCCTCAACACCCCCAGTATCCCATCTCTGTGTAAGATCAGACCACACTGAATCATCTGTTTTTATCATCATGCAGAAAACATCTTCTACATAATGAGGAATGGGGAAAATGCAGGTAGAGACATTTGAGAGATTCTCAACCTTCTCATGACCTTTACATGATTAGATTGGATGTCCTCACTGCACACACACTGTTCCTTACCTGCTGTAAAGTTCTTCCAAAAGTCACCTGTATCATTGATATTTTTAAGGTGATTCTTTGCTCAAATTTTCTTGATTAAATTACATTATTGGGAAAGGCTATATTTGCTATAAGTTTCTTTGTCTTCTGTTAAAAGACTCTTCTGCAAAAATACAATACATATGCAGTAAAACTAGATCCACTGGGCAACAAGTCGATTTGTCAGTAACGAGTTTAAGAGCATTCAGCATGTCCAATTTAAAAAACGTACAACTTTCAGTACTGATGAAGTGATTTCCAGGCCTCGACCACCAGGGGGAGCTGTTTAACTTTATTTTACACATTACCAAATAACTAAACACTACGCAGCATCTTGGCTTAGAGTTAGGGTTAAACGCTCAGACAGACAGACAGACAGAAATTAATCATTGTTTTGGGGATCCATCTATAAAAATAAGACACTATTTCTATTAACATTTACATGCTTCATTGTTGGACAGTCATAAATATATTTCACTATATGTCCCAGGAATGTGTATGTAAAAAATACAAATAAAATAAAGTATTAAAGTATATTATATAGACTATAGAGTATTAAAGGTCAAGGATGAAAAAAATAAATAAATAAATAAATAAATAAATAAATAAAATATTATATATATACACACATAATATTTTTTAGCCTTATACACTATATGATGATGTATATACACATACATAAATTAAACAGAAGGATGGATGGATGTTTGTGACAGATATTTGTGATCCTGTGTGATTGTGATTGTAATTAAAGTGACGCTGTACTCGTTGAGTCCAGAGTTAGAGCGGCTCGGTCCAGTGTCAAAGTTCCACTAGTGCAAGTAACACAAATACTAGTGAATAATTCTAAATGATTGTGAATAATAGTTGTGCAGTGAAGAAATAGTGAAGACGGAGAGAGAAGTCCAGTTTTAGATCCTGGGTGTTTCCTGGTTTAAACTCTGAACGGCCTGCAGGAAAAAGCTCCTCCTCATTTTTTCTGTGTTTTGCTTTCGAGGAGAAGAAGCGCTTCACTGAACGTAAATGAGAAAAGAGTCCATTGTTGGATGGCTTAGGTCGTACACAACCTTCCTGGCTCTGATCCGGCACCGTGTGCTGTAGATGACCTGCAGGTCAGGGAGCTCAGTGGATGATACGTTCAGCTGACATGTCCTGCATGTTGATGCTACCTATCAGAACACTTTCAATGGTGCAAGTGTAGAAGGTCCTTAGCACCTGATAGGGTAGTTTAGAGTCTCTTAGGTGTCTTGGGTGGTACAGACGCTGCTGCGATTCTTCACCAGAGTGTTGATGTGAAAGGACCAAGACAGGTCCTGTATGATGTGAACACCTAGGTACCGGAAACTGTCCACTTTCTCCACTGGAGTCCTGTTAATGTCCACTATCAACTTCTTAGTCTTGCTGATGTTCAGGAGAAGATTGCTCTCCTTGCACCATCTCTCCAGGTTTTTAATCTCTAGTAGGTAGCCTGCCTCATCATTGTTGGAGATCAGGCCCACCACAACAGTGTCATCAGCAGACTTGATGATGGTGCTGGAGTTGGAAGTGGCCACACAGTCATCTCCCAGGACCTCCAACTTGGAATGATAGGGTTATAGCTGAACCGTAGTCCACACATAGCATTTTCACATAATTCCCTTTTCTGTAGTCCAGGTGACTCATCGTTGTGTGGAGAAGATGAGCAATGGCGCCCTCTGTAGTGCGGTTCTGGTGGTACACAAACTGTAGAGGATCCAGTGTGCCCAGTGATGAAGCTGTGATGAAGTCAGGGCAGTAGTTGTTGAGGCAGGTGGGCTAGGGTTTCTTCAGGACAGGAACAATGGTGGAATGTTTAAAGCATGAGGGTACAACAGACTGTTCCAGGAAGCGGTTAAATATATTGAACACCGGTGCTTTTAAGCTAAATCTGCATAAAATATGTTTAGCTTGTCTGCTAAAGAAGAATCAGCATTCCCAAATCTTACAGAGAATCTTAGAGAGGCAAAGTCTCTGAAAAGTATCCCTATCATGCAAAAAAGAAGCCATATGTGCTCATGATTCAGAAATGCAGCCGTCTTTTCTGGGCCAAAAGGCAAAGTCAATTCAAGTGGCTTTTATTGTCATTTCTACTATACACAGTGGTACACAGTACACAGTAAAAACGAGACAACGTTTCTCCAGAACCCTGGTGCTACACTAAACAACAACAAACAAAACAACATAGAGCTACAACACACAACACAAGTTACATAAAGTGCATCGAGTGCAACCTGGTGCAAACAGTGCAGACAGACGACACAAGACAAGACACAAAACCCAATATAGCGCCGACCAGTAAACCTACTGTATATTAGATTATACAGTACTGTACAAGAAAACTGTAGAAACTATACAAAATATAAACTATATCCCAGAAGTGACTATAAACAGTGTAGTGCAAAAAATACAGCAGCAGTCGAAGGTGCAAAGAACAGCATGTAAACAGTAAAATACAGTGATGATGATAAATGTGCAAAAACAGCAGTTGAGAGTGATACAGTCAAGAATAATAAATAAATAAATAAAATAGTGGTGGTATGGATTGAGACGAGTGATGAGTGTGTGTTAAGTCTAGGAAAAAAATTTACAGTTCGTTACACACATTTGAGTGTGTGTGTGTGTGTGTGTGTAAGAGAGTTCCGTTCATTTCTGTGTAGAAACTGTTGCATAGTCTTGTTGTGACGGCCCGAATGCTTCGGAACCGTTTTCCTGATGGTAGGAGTGTAAAAAGTGTGTGTGAGGGGTGTGTGTGATCGTCCACAATGCTGTGTGCTTTGCGGATGCACTATCCTCTGTAGGGACTTGCGGTCTGAGACGGTGCAGTTCCCAAACCAGGCAGTGATGCAGCTGCTCAAGATGCTCTCGATGGTCCCTCTGTAGAACATGGACAGGATGGGGGGAGGGAAGTGGGCTTTCCTCAGCCTTCTCAGGAAGTAGAGATGCTGCTGGGCTTTCTTGGTGATGGAGCTGGTGTTGAGTGACCAGGTGAGGTTGTCTGCCAGATGAACACCAAGGAATTTGGTGCTCTTGACGATCTCCACTGAGGATCCATCAATAATCAGTGGAGATTGGTCGCTCTGTGCTCTCCTGAAGTCCACAACCATCTCTTTCTTTTTGTCCACGTTTAGAGTCAGGTTGTTTGCTCCACACCAGGCAGTTAACCGTTGCACCTCCTCACTATATGCTGACTCGTCGTTCTTGCTGATTAGACCCACCACGGTCGTGTCATCAGCGAACTTGATGATGTGGTTCAAGCTGTGCATTGCTACACAGTCATGAGTCAGCAAGGTGAACAGCAGTGGGCTGAGCACACAGCCCTAGGGGGCCCCAGTGCTCAGTGTGGTGGTGCTGGAGATGCTGTTCCCGATCCTGACTGAGGTCTCCCAGTCAGGAAGTCCAGGATCCAATCACAGTGGGAGGTGTTCAGGCCCAGAAGGTTCAACTTCTTGATCAGGTGCTGAGGAATGATGGTGTTGAATGCTGAGCTGAAGTCAATGAACAGCATTCGTACAAACGAGTCCTTGTTATCCAGGTCGGTGAGGGCCAGAAGGAGGGTTGTGGAGATGGCATCGTCCGTGGAACGGTTTGGACGATACGCAAACTGCATGGGGTCCCGGGAGGGTGGAAGCTGTGCCTCATGACGAGCCTCTCGAAGCTCTTCATCACGATGGGTGTAAGCGCGACGGGACGACAGTCATTGAGGCAGGAGACAGAAGACTTCTTTGGCACGGGAACAATGGTCGTTGTCTTGAGGCACATGGGAGAACGTTGCTGCTCAGGTAGATGTTGAAGATGTCAGAGAGGACATCTGCTATCTGTTCTGCACATTCCCTGAGCACTCTGCCAGGAATGTTGTCTGGTCCAGCAGACTTCCTAACTCTGCATAGAGATTTCCTCACTTCAGCTGTGGTTAGACAGAGCACCTGGTCAGTGGGAGGAGGGATGGTCTTCCTCGCCACCACATTGTTCTGCACTTCGAACCGGGCGTAGAAGTCGTTCAGGCATTTGGAAGGGAGGGGTCACGGTCACAAGCAGGTGATGTGGTCTTGTAATTTTTGATCGCGCGGATGCCCTGCCACATGCGCCGGGTGTCTCCACTGTCCTGGAAGTGGTTGTGGATTTTCATCGCGTGCGTGCGCTTCGCCTCTCTGATGGCATGAGACAGTTTGGCCCTTGCTGTTCTTAAGGCCGTCTTGTCCCCTGATCTGAAGGCAGAGTCTCTTTGTTTCAGCAGCGCACGCACATTTGCAGTCATCCACGGTTTCTGGTTGGAGCGTGTAGTGATGGTCTTGGAGATGGTCACATAATCAACGCACTTGCTGATGTAGCTGGTCACTGATGATGTGTACTCCTCCAAGTTGATGGAATCGCCATTGGTTGCAGCCTCTCTAAACATGTCTCAGTCAGTGCACTCAAAACAGTCCTGAAGAGCAGAAGTAGCTCCTTCTGGCCAGGTTTTCACCTGTTTCAGCGCCGGTTTAGAGCGTCTGATGAGCGGTCTGTATGCTGGAATTAACATAACAGAGCAGTGGTCTGAGTATCCGAGATGGGGGCTCCACACGATACGCGCCGGGGATGTTTGTGTAAACAAGATTCCGCGTGTTCGCTCCTCTTGTTGCAAAGTCCACATGCTGATGGAGTTTAGGAAGCACAGTCTTAAGATTCGCACGGTTGAAATCTCCAGTGATGATAAACAATCCGTCGGGGTGAGCATTCTGCAGGTTGCTAATAGCGCCATAGAGTTCACTCAGTGCTTCCTTAGCATTAGCACTGGGAGGAATGTACACTCCGACGATGTAAACTGTGGTGAATTCCCGTGGCAGATAAAATGGTCCGCATCTAACAGTCACGAACTCCACTAGCGATGAGCAATCTAATTAAACAAGCACAGAGTTCTCACACCATTCCGTGTGGATATAAACACACACACCACCACCGCGAGTCTTACCGCACAGAGCTGCGTTTCTGTCGGCTCAAAACATGGTTAGCGCGTCTAGCTGGATGGCGGCTTACGGAACTCTGTCGCTGAGCCACGTCTCCATGAAAACAAAGACGCAACAGTCTCTAAACTCTCCCCGTGTGGTTCGCTGGAGTCAGATGTAGTCCAGTTTATTATCCAGGGAGCAGACAGTGGAAAGAAAAATGGACAGGAGAGCCGGCCGGCTAGGGTTATCATTTAGCACCCGCCCGCTTGCCGCACTTCCGCTTCCTCGAACATAGCTTTCAACGTCTCCTCTCCCGGCCACCGGCATCAGGTAACACCGAGGTCTGGGGGCCTGGTCTTTGTGGCCAAGGTTGCAGCAAGCCGAGGTCGCAAAGGTTGTTGATAAGATCATCATGCAGATTGTTGGATGCATGATGCCTGTACCGTAGCAGTGTCTGGTGGTCGTACACATGAACACAGCTGACTCTGGTGTCCGTGTATTGTGAAGGGTCGTGCTAAATATGGCTAAATGTCTTCCAAAACGTATTTTTGGAAACAATAGACACCACGTCCTCCAGACTAAAGAGGAGCGAGACTGCTAAGGGTATGGAAGTGCATTAGTGCCTATGGAATGGGCAGCTTTTACATCTGGAAAGGCTCCAATAATGCCCAAATGTATATACATTTTCATAGCTACATACTATATGCTTTCATCCAAAACACATCTTTTTCAGGGAAGGCCTAGCATATTCAGCAGAATAATTATTAATCATATACTGCATCTATTACAACAGCATGGCTTTATACTAGAAGAGTCCAGGTGCTGAACTGGCTGGCCTGCAGACCAAACCTTTCACCAACTCAAAACATTTGGTGCATCATGAAATAAAGAATATGACAAAGAAGACCAAGGACTGTTGAGCAGCTAGAATCGTGTATCAGACATGAATGAGACAACATTCCTCCCACAAAAACTCTCCTCTCTCTCCTTACTCTCCTCAATTTCTCAGATGTTTCTTCTTCTTCTTTCTTCCTCTTCTTCATACCCCCCCCTGTCCTCTACATCTGCCTCTGTCCTATAAACTTTCCCTTTCACTCTCACAGATACTCTTCTCAGATGTATACAGACTGGTATTGCTTTTGAAGTGTTGCAATCATCAGATTGAATTTTTTTCTTAAAATGGTAAATTTTTACACAGTTTAATTCTGTTTTTATTTACGATTTTCCCAGAGTCCCAATTTTTGGAATTGGGGTTGTACAATTAAAGCAGTTCTGCAAAGAAGTTGAAATAGGTAAAATTTTTGTATTTGTATTATCTCTAGATGGATAAATTAACAAGAAAATTATTTTGATCAGGTATGCTATCGATGGAAAGCTGCCAGAGACAATTCAGGTCTTTTAGTCTGGAGAAATAGAGCAGTTAATGCAAAACCTTGAATTATCTCTGTCGGTTTTTCTCACTAAGATGATCATATGCTCTACATATTCATTTTGATTCCAATGGGATTAAATGTTTAGTATTAAGGATCTTGCTAAAAAGGCCTGGTAGTTGAATTACACAGTCTGCAATTAGAACTCCCAGTGCCTCAATGTGTAATGTCCATGGTGCTGCTTTCACCTGCCTTACCCTGGATATGATGAAGTTCTTAAGGTCATACACAAAGCTCCTTTTTCTCTAAATTTAACATACTGAATTATGCCAAAGATAATTTTTTTGTAAGTAATCGAGTAAGTTATTTAAAGGTTCTGATGTGCATGGGGTTGAAATTAAGATAATGGTGTTCATTTGTTCGTGTAACTACTTGTTCCTGCTGCTTTCAGGTAATCCTGCAACTTTTTTCCAGTGAGACGTCCGCATCCGGATATATGTGACGATGTGTGGATTAAATTAAAACTTGTCTATTTGGATGGCAGCATCTGTGAGATAAATAAACTAAATTGAAATCATGTGCTATAACAAAAAAAGTGACAAAAGTGATTGCAGCCAATTACATCAACATGTCTGCATGTCTAAAACCAATAAAACTCAAACGCTTTCCTTCAAAAGAACCCAAACTGTTTAGTTTCCCCTCCAGTGGTCACCATTGTGCTCGGTGGTCTCTCTGACTCCACAGCCTGATTCATGTCAAGTGCACATTAAATTAAGAGAGCAGAAAAAAACACCACCATCTGTTTTCTGCTGGATTAAAACGGAGCGTGATTGTGTCTGAAATGTAAAAAATGCAACATTGGCTACTGCTGTGCCATTTGTTCTTCACTGCCACGAGGTCCTTGAAGTGGTTTTGTAGGGCGCTGAGCGAGAGAGCGCCAACCCAAAGTGATCGACATCTGAATCCCATTTCCTGCCATTAAACCAGGGAGACTATTAGCTTTAAACACTGCCTCGTTTCCACGGTATCACTTCAAACGTTTGCCTCACACACACTGCAAACTGCGACAAACATCCCCCAAATAAAACAGTAGGATTACTCAATCCAATGCTGATCAATAAATATACCTGATCAGCTGTAGGTCTGCAGTTTCACTTTCACTTTTCATGACAAATGTTAAATGAAGTGGAAGATTTGAAGGTGAAGAACGAGGTGTGTTCCACAGGTTGTTGAATTCTATGCGATGTTGCTTTTCAGGATATTGCTAATCTAATTGTTAGCAAGTGGACATTCGCTGAACTCACACGTATTTCACTTCAGATCCGAGCTTTTGCTTGTTTTTGTCCTCCTAAGACTTCAAACACAAGCAAATAAACACCAGGCGGCTGAGCTCTATCTGAGAAGACCATCGAAACGAGGCAGAGCTGAGGTACATTGCTCAAATTCCCAGACGGTGAATAACTCCTATCACTGGAGGAACTTTCAATCTGAACTTGGTGCATGATGATATAATTTCATCATTAGCATTTATCGGAGTTAATGAAGAAACAAAGTAAATGCTATTTTAAGATTTTTAGGGGGATTTTGGAAAGTTCTGGTGTGGAAGTTAACCGTAAGAGCAGGTTCTCCATGATGTCATCTACGTAAACATTTCTTGCATTTTAATCCTATTTTATAACATGATTACGAGCACGGGCTAATCTATTTTATTAAACAGTAATACAAAGAGTCAAGAAGCTTGACTTATATTTAAAATAGCATCCAAGATCCCCATGCTCATGCTAAATCTCACGCATAACTCCACAATAGCTTAGCTGGCTACAATTCAAAGACACCTGAGGCTGCAATGGCAGTTCGGGTTGTACAATCTTTGGTTTTGAGCAAGTTCAGTGGCAACACCAACATGGCCAGAGCAGCACAAGTAGGAATTTGATGCTTCTGAATGCTATATTTATGTAAAAAGTTTGAAGACTAATGCTGTAACTGGTGCTCTTCCGACCAAATGCGTTACCACGTCTGCGATTTTTTCCACAGAGAGCAAGTTAGAACAACGTACATTTAGCATACGGCAATGCAGCGACGAGTTTTTCGAGCGTCACACGAGCGGTACATCACTGAGCGGGACTTTAAGAGCGTCACATCACTGAAAGACTGTGAATGAGCTCAACCCCCGAAAAAGCTGAAATTGTTCACCAACTCGTGTGTAATGATCGTTGAAGAACAATCCACACGATCTCACTTCTGCACCCATCCAACTCACCAGATTTGTGGACTTCCCCCTTTTCCTGAAGATGAAGATTCAGCTTGTCAGGATCTTCCGGGCATATCCGGTTCCGCAGCGTGCACTTCCGGGTCGGCGGCCATCTTGCCGTTTTTCCCCACGCATGTCTTCATTGTTCTGTTTTCTGGCTCTTTTGGACTGGTGTTTTGGATCTGGTTTAGTCTCTGCCTGCTTTGCCCTGTTTCCCTGTGTTTAGACCCGGCACTGGTTTTTTAGCTCCTTTGCTCTGTTTGCTCTAGTCACCCGCGCTTCCTGACACAGCGTGTTAGTTTGCGAGCGCTGTATTGCTTTGTGTGGGGACTGGAAGGTGACAGTGTGGAAATATAGATAAATTAAGAACTTTCTTGTAGACAGAGAAAATCTCCAAACTTTTTAATACCACCTTCTACTTCTTATTTACTCGTGTATTTGCTGGTAGTAGAAACAGATTGTGTACAAGTCAAGGGCCTTTCTCAACGGCCCAGTACTGGCAGCTTAGTGGCTGTGGGATTTAAACTCACAACCCTTGAGATTTATATCGAACAACTTAACTATTGAGCAACCCCTTCCTTATTAGCCCTAGGATATCTATCTGGAAGGAACAATAATGTCCATCAGGTTTGACCCCTTGAGGTTCCAGGTTTCATTCAGTCACTTTTGACATCTGATGTCATGAGCAACGAGCGAATGAGCTTTTATCCTGTTCAGAGTATGAGTGAAAAAACATCCTGGCTAGAATGCTTACAGCCATGCCCTAGCTGTTTTACCTATAGTGTGTGTGTGTGTGTGTGTGTGTGTGTGTGTGTGTGTGTGTGTGTGTGTGTGTGTGTGTGTGTGTAATTAGTGGGCTATTAGCTGGTGGTTGGGGGGGGTCATTACGGGAAGTTGTCAGTGTTTGAGTTATTGTAGGGAGCAGAACAGAGAACTCAGGATCAAAAGACATACTCTTAGGAAACACACACACACACACACACACACACACACACACACACACACACACACACACACTTTATGATCTTTGACCTTTTGTATCTTGCCACTGCTGTGATGTCAGCCTCACTTGCTCTGCTCAGAAGATGAAACAGAAGTGAAATGGTCCAGAGAGTGGGATAGAGCTGCAGGCAGAAAGCGCTCACTCCGAGCAGAGAGAACGGTTTGATGTGCACTTGTGTGTTTTCCTGTTCTACACTGTTGTGTTACGCATGTTGTGTTGTTCTGTATGGAGCCGAGGGTTCGATGGTGCACTCACGGAAATGTTGTACTTTATCTGCAGTTTATTTCAAAGCCAAAGACTTTGTATGAGACATTGTAAAACACTTAAAGTTAAAAAAAAGGTTTTTAAAAGACAAACACATTCACAATAAAACGTATGTACAGGCAAGCGGATGAGTCCAGAATACCAACGTTACGCGTCACGTGTAAGCTTTCTTCTCCCATTAATATCTAATAAATTGTTAATAAAAAAGACCAAACAACAGAGTAATACATAGTATACTTTATTATTACTTTATTTTACTTTAAGCATTTTAGAATGTTCTCTGTGTCATTCTTTCCGGTCTGATCTCAGTCATATGAAGCAGATTTGGGGCTTTTCCCTGCTCCAGGTGGGGCCGTGGACTCGGATGCGTCATCGCCGCAGACAGACGTGTCACAACTGGACGCGTTATGGGCAGATGATCTCAGGTCAGCTGTAGTTCACGCAGCATCAAACCCATTACTGATATTGACCTCGCGTTGCTCCTGTACTCACCATTAAATAGATCATTTCTTACTCCTTCTGCAGCACGAACTACTTAACAATGTTCTGTCCATCAATTACAGCTGCCATGTGATGTGAAATTCCTCATAAACGGTTCTAATGATCAGGTTAAAGCAATGCTAACTCTTAGCAAGCTAATGGGTATTTTATTTTGTCACATGCACATTACAGCACAATGTAATTCTTCCTTTGCATATCTCAGTGATGTAAGAAGGCTGGGGTCAGCCATGATACAGCACCCTGGAGTACAAAGGGTTAAGGGCCTTGCTCAAGGGCCCCTATAGTAACAGCTTGGCAGTACCAGGGCTTGAACCCCCAACCTTCCAATCAGTAACCCAGAACCTTAATCACTGAGCTCCCACTTCCCTTATCAAGCACTGGGCCTGGAACTCATTCATTATATATTTATATACGAACATCACTGTACAGTTAATGAGTGTTTGAGTGTTATTATATGGTCCTGTCTCTTTTTCCACTTCTGATCTGCCCGAATCGTCCCGACATCGTACCTCTGGATTGGAGACACTCTTTGTGAGGTTGGTTCCACATCAACAGCCTAAAAAATCCATGAGCAGCTCAAGAACTTTAAGGAAGGATTTGGACTGGAATTAATATAAACAGTTTGCTACAGTGAGCTCAGGACCTTCAGTCTGCATGAACAGTTCTGAACACTTCAAATCAAATCAAATGCTATTTAAATAGAATAAAGTTTAAAAAATACTATATATAAACAAGAATTAGACAGGAGGTGATGAGTATGAATAATAGAGATACTGACTGTAGTCCAGGTTTGAAGTGGTCCAGTGTGATGGGTTCATGTGCTGATTTTCGATGCTGATGGAACTGTAATGATTAGACATTCGGTGATGAGGATGAGGAGGGGTTCCTTTTTTGGAGTCTGGTTCCTCTCAACGTTTCTTCCTCATGAAGTCACCACTGACATAAATTATAATTATACGGAACAAACTTCTACATTCTTTTATAACCTCTTTATCTGTGTAAAATTGAGACAATGTCCATTAATAAAATCACAACACCGATTACTGAATTAAATTCAGCATTGTAGATATTAAAATGTAAATTCTGTAATTTTCTAAGGAAATCCACAAAAATTTGATTTAAACAGAGCTGTTTCAGTTTTTAACTTCACTATTTATTTTTTAGACTTTTTACTTTCACTCATTACATTTTTACACAAATATCTGTATTTTTTACTTCTTACATTTTCTAAACAGATTTGTTACTTTAGTTTTGAGCTATTTGGTGAAATGTCAATATTTTATCTTCTCATTACGCTGTTTTCAGCACATCAACCTGTTTTATGTCCACTGGTGGATCATCTCCTGTCTCTCACACACCACAGACGTAGACTACTTTCTGAAGTTCACAATGAGCAGGCAGAAGGCAGTATGAAGTCTGGGGTTAACATGGATGAGACAGAGGGAGTCAGTGATGAGAACAGAGACATTCCTGATCACCTGATCATCATCATTTTACTCTGTGTTCTATATGGAGGATCTTCAGTCTAAATACATTTATTAGAAAACATTTGAAATTAAATTCAGTTTGTATTATTATATATATTAGGGCTGTTGATGGAGAAGTATAGAGAAGGTCAGAAGGAGTTGCATTGTGTGTTTGTGGATTTAGAGAAAGCGTACGACAGGGTGGAGAGAGGAGTTGTGGACTGGTTTAAGGTGGATGTTGGACTGCATCAAGGATCGGCCCTGAGCCCTTTCCTGTTTGCAGTGGTGATGGACAGGTTGACAGGATTAGAAATGAGTTTATTAAAGGGACAGCACATGTAGGATGTTTTGGAGACAAGGTTAGGGAGGTGAGATTGAGATGGTGGAGGTGGTTTATGGGTGTGGTGAAGGAAGACATGCAGGTAGTTGGTGTGAAAGAGGCAGATGTAGAGGACAGGGGGGTGTGGAGACGGATTATCTGCTGTGGAGACTCGTAATGGGAGAAGCTGAATTAAGAAGATTAGGTCTGTAAAAATGAAAGTATTAATAACACAACGCAAATTCATTTAAATGGCACTACATTTATTAGATATAAATAAAAAATATAAAAGAGATGAAATTCAAACCTTTAATGCCACATTATCTGTGTAAAGCTGCTTTGAGACAATGTTCATTGTTAAAAGTGCAATACAAATAAAAATAAATTGAATTGAATTTATGCAGCACTCGTTTATTCATGACTTCCTTTACTTAATTAGATATAAAAAAAAATAAACTTCACCGAATAAAAATTTTAATCAGTAAATATTTGTTTTATTGATGTGCCGAGTCTCAAATCAGCACCAAAATCCGCCATGATACACACATCTGACTATTTACCCTCTGAGGGTCGACAGACACACCGGCACGTTTTGTGCCATTTTTCCCTCATAATGCAGAAAAGACCTTAAATTACTCTACTTTTTTTATCTTACAGATAAGATCAATAAATCATTTGAATCTGTAAAGGATCTACTTTTATTTCAATAAACTCATGATTACAACAGAACCCTGTGCCGCTGTAAAATAAAGGAAACAGACAGGGGGCGCTCTGTGCCGTCTCTGTCATCTCTCTTCACAGACACATAAATAAAACAACCTGAATCTCAGTGAATATTTACCTCACAGCCTTAATAAATATATCAATATTAAACTCAGACATTTTCTACTTTTAAATAAACTCATTCACATCTAAAATAAATATTCTGATCCTGTAATCCGTATGAAAGTTAGACGAGGTGCAGTTTCTCCGGTATCACCTCATTAACCGTCCGTGTGGAAACAGCAAAAGTTCAGTTTGGTGTTCTGATGATTCACGTCATTTAAAAGACCATAATTACTTTAAAACATTTACAAGGATATTTCGTCTTCATGCTCGATGTTGAGTTTCACTAATAATAAACATACATTTGCATAAAACATCATCAGTATGTGAGGTTCAGTTCCAGTGTGACACTAAAACAGGTCCCAAGCTTCTTTACTTTAACTTGAGTAAAAAAGTGCAGTCAGAACTTCACCAGAGTCTTTCATAACATCAGTATCTGCACGTCTACTGAGTGAAGGATGTGTGGACTTCTGCCACCTCTGGATCCTACAGCTGAACTTCAGCCCTTCCTGTAAGGAGATGTTTATGTAACACATATGGAAGGAGTCTCCGGTGCCAGAGTTACCTAACATTCAGATGAAAAGCTTTCTTATTTTCACATCTAATAAAGTTGTGTGTGTGTGTGTGTGTGTGTGTGTGTGTGTGTGGATGCTTTGCAAGCCTCTTGGGTTTCTAAGCAGTTCCAGCTATTGAGTAGAATATAAATGATACTGACAAATGACCTTATAAATCCTGATCCTGAGTCAGCTGACCTTTCTGAGCCCTCACACACACACACACACACACACACACACACACACACACTTAATTTACTCTATAATCTTTCTTTGCTGTGATTCTAACACTAGACCCCATAATGCATCAGGAGTGTTAATGCAGTGTGTTGAGTTCTGATTGGTTCATGATCATGTTTTTTTTTTAAAAACAGCTCGATGCCAGTAAAATACTTTCTTCTGAAATACGGTGTATTTGTTCCGCATCAAGATTTAAAAGCGTCTTAAAACGCAACACTACAGATTTTTTTAATGTATTAGAAATAATAATTATACACCATTCATTCTTAATATTCCTAAATAATTTAATATAATTATATCATACAATGAAATATAAATAGATATCTAAAGATATGTTTTACTTTAAAAAAAAAAAAAAAACAATAATCGTTCTAAAAAATTAAATCCATAAAATAATCGTAATAAATTATTTGGCCTTTGTGCATCAGGAAAAAAAAAATCAGCATTAAAAAAAATTATAATATATTTAATAATAATTAATATTTTTTTTTTTTTCACTTTTTCATGTTATTGGAAATTTAATTCTTATTATTATTTAAATTAGATCATTTGCATGTAAATAAATAATTGTGCTGAAAATCAATACTTTTTCTCTCAATGTGAACATTTTACTTTTTTTTGTTAAAACTGCACATTTAAATTAAATCAAATAATTGCAATAACATTGTTATATGAATAGTTTGTGTTACATTCAGTTGCACTGCTACTAAACTAATTTATTTATTTCTTTAAAAAAAACTCAGCATCAGTGAAATGATTCAGTAGTGTTGAAATTGTCTGGTTAAATAAACAGAAATGATCTGAGCATCAGTCATAATGGTGTTTTTTTATATAACAATATCCACACAATATATATTTCAAAATGTAGAAGTGGACACCAGACCATAAGAATCCGTTTGCAGTTATAATAAGCTCCACTTTTTTGGAAAGCTGTTCCATTAGATTTTGTGGAAGGTCTGTGGTGCAGTCAGCATTCACATTCATCCCAAAAGTGTTCAAAAGGGTTGGAGCAGATTTACATTGAGCTGGCTTTGTGGGCATTGTCATGATGGAACAGGTTCAAGAGAAGAATAAATGTAATGCTTCTGCAGCAAAAAGATGCCCTGTAACAGTTGTGTGCCTTCAGTTTTGTGCTAAAGGTTTTGGGAACTACATGTGAAAGTGTTCGAAAGGGTTGGAGCAGATCTTCCTGGAGCTGGCTTTGTGGGCATTGTCATGATGGAACAGGTTCAAGAGAAGAATAAATGTAATGCTTCTGCAGCAAAAAGATGCCCTGTAACAGTTGTGTGCCTTCAGTTTTGTGCTAAAGGTTTTGGGAACTACATGTGGCTGGAAAAGTCCCAATACTTGTGTTAATATAGTGTAGATTAAATGGTGGTGTAATTCTCAGTGTGTCCTGTAGAGGTCGTCTCCATCCCTCACTGTGAGCTCAGACTCAAACACACCACACACCTGCTCTCCAGATGCCAGAGAGTAAAAACCACAATCCTCCAGTGCTTCACAGAGCTTCTTTTCTTTTTACTTCTCTGCTTTCTCTCAGGCTTGACGACATTTCTCTGTCCTCGCTATGTTTACGTGATCGAGCGTCAGCGTGAGCGGGAAAATCACCTGATGACAGAACCGAGGACTTCAGCTCACCTGCAGCGACACGGTCATGTGACTTTAAGACTCTTCACGCACATGAAGCGTGTGCTGTTACTCATTCATCATGACGTTTTAACACGAACGCTAGCACACACACACACACACACACACATTCTGTTTTGATTAAACTTTTCACAGTGATTATTTGAGTAGCTGGATCTTAAACTAACCATTAACAAATTAATTTTTATGTTTGCTTCTGCAGATTGATGCTAACCAGGTGTTGTGTGTGGAAATAAAGCAAACTATAAATAGCTTGATGCTAGAAAAAACTTGTGAATTGGTTTACACACAAAACACCAGCAAAAGCTGACACACTGACACACTGACGGGTGAAGAAAAAAAGAAAATAATGATTAGGTGAAAGAAATGAGATTCATGAGTCAATAATTCAGGTTACTTGTGACAGTCATCAGCCTCCTTATTCGCACTAAATGTAAATATCGAGCTCTTTAACAGCATAAAATAATAATAATGGAGTCGTGATTTAAATCAAATTACAGTTTTTGGTTTAAACAATGTTTAGTTTAGTTTGTCTGGTAAGATGCATAGTTAACTAGCAGGGAGCTCATTTACTGAAATGATAGTGACTTTGTCTATTTTGTGCCTAATAGCAGCGACAGCACACCAGGGTGTGTCTACTTTCTTTTAGGAACATTCTTGCTCTCGAAAGAACTAAACACAGCATTAATATGGCACTTTTCCAGATGCTCACTTTAACCCCAATTGCACATCTTCTACAGCACATGGAACATTTCTAAACTAGCTATTAAAGAAATATTAGGAACATAATCATTGTTGATTGGATGCATCAGTTCTCCAGGAGTAATTTACATCTACTGCTAGATGTATTGAACAAGACTTGATAAGAAATTAAGGAACAGAAAAAGAAGGTCCTCATGAGGGAACTGTTCTGTAAGTTCGAGGTACCAATAAATATCCTGCACTATTTGGATTTCAATAGAGAACAGTTTGTTCAGCTGCTGTGGTGTGAAACCATTCAGTGCAAACTGTCAAGCTGATATGAAAAGAATCATATCTGCTGTATGAAGACTTTCCACAATTCTCAATGCTTGGTCTTCTTCAGTTTTGCATTTATGATCGATCTTGCATGGATTTTCATGCCACTGCTAAGCAGGTGAACTAATCCTCTCCAAGACTATCTTGTTACCGCAAAGACCTCAGTATGTCTTACAAACATCTCATCATGGATGGTAGATCATTATCTGAAAATAAAACCTAGTAAAACCGACCTGCTGTTCATCTCAGATAAGATTGTGTTATCAAGTTTATTTCTAAAGCGCTTTTCACAATGGACATTGTCTTGAAGCACCTTTACAGAACTTCATAATTAAAGTGAATGGTGTGTGTTTATCCCTGATGATGAAGACTGGGGAGACTGTGGTGAAGGAAAAACTCCCTTAGATGTTCTGAGGAAGAAACCTTGGGAGGAACCAGACTCAAAAGCAGAACCTCATCTTCCTCTGGTGACATCAAGAGTGTGATTATAGTCTGGAGTGTGTGATTATGACTGATGATCTTTCTACAGTCTTCTACAGTCAGACAAAAAGTTTAATAAAGTCCGATCACTGTCTGATGTCATTTTTTGGTCACAGAGCACAACCTACGAGGAGGTAACCATGGACGACTAACTGCCCCTTTCTTCACACGTTTCCTAATCTAACATTCCCATGTTATTTTCTTCTTTACATCTTCAGTAGAATTTGTCTATTTCTACCCACATGCATCACTCAGGTGTTGTTCAGTCCCTCGTCATCTCTGAACAGGATTTCTGGACTACTCCACCAGCCCCAACTGATTCAGAATGGAGCTGCCACAATGCTCTACTCCCCTTCATCGGCCTCCTGTAGTGCTGAATCAGATATAAAACACAGATACTCACAAACAAAGCCAGAAATAAACCAGCACCTCTCAATAAATGCTCTCTCTGACCTTCAGACTCTGCTCAATTGATCTCACCATCTTTCGGGGTACAAGGAAGGCACGTTTCAAGACTCGCCTTCAAGATCAGGGTGGATTTATTAGTGAAGACTTTGAAGAACTTCTATAAGTTTTTCTTGATGAAGGTGTCTGCCAAAGTGCATGAATGTAAATGTCATATCTTCTGGATCTGGATTCAGGATGACTTCTGCTGCATTCTGGACTAATTGGAGCTTGTTCAAGAAAGTACTAGAAAACCCAGACAGTAAGGCATTCCAATAATCCAACCTTAAAGTAATAACACCATGAACTAGTTGTTTTTCTGCATTGTTTAAAAACCATATTTGTTTTATCCAATAGTTTACTTTTAGGTGCATTTGGTCCTAATAAAAATGCATCCATCTTATCAGGGCGTATAAAGTCAATACTGCTGGCCTTTTTACCATCGTCTCTATTAGCAACAGCTCTGTTTCTTTACCCAATCAGATTTCAGATTCTCCTCACAGGGCAGCTCACTGGCCCAGAATAGCGTCAGCACTGTTCTGTCCTCTCATTGGTTGTTCAGAGGGAAACTGTAACAGCCGAGTTCGACTGGTAAAACACGTGTGTAGCTCTGCACACGTTCATACATCTGAGTTAGTCTTTTTTATACTTACGGAGGAAGAGAAACTGATTTGGTCTCAGACACTTGAAAATCCATTATGAAGAAAAGCGAGACATGGTGAGGAGTCCAACCCCGAAGTTAGCTAGCGTGTCTCAGCCCGGGAAAGGGTTTGTTCATCATTTCCAGACCAGTGAATACGAGCGGTACCACTCAATCATAGCCTCTGGGGGGCGCTGCACATTATGAGTCTGCATCTCTGGTGATGAGGTTGTGTTTTACATACATTTTAATATTTTTGTCATGTTATTAGGCAAATATAGATTGTGAACTGCTCCAGATGTTGTAGGTGTACAGTTGTGGTTGTAGTGTGGAGGTTTGGAGTCTTAACTGGGTTTGTTGTTTTAGTAAAATGGTTTTTACCTCCAGATAGTGGTGTATTAATACGCTGATTAAGTCGTGTACGTCCCCACTGAAGGCCCAGGTACCAAATGCACGACCCGCCACAGGTCACACCATTAGTCTCCAAAAGTCCTGAGCCAAGAGAGATCTGTTCCCTTTATTCCAACAACGTTCTCAAGTCCAGCAAGCAGCAGATTATGATAAATTGTGTCAAAAGCTGCAATAAGTTCGAGCAACACAAGCGAGAAGCAAGGAGAGCAGGGTCAATTAAATTGCTGATATCTGATATAGTTTTATTGTTATTTTTTTATTGTATTTTATTTTTTATTGCAAATGCAGGCAAAATGTTTTATTTTGGAAAAAAAAAAAAGCCAGACCAATCCAAATTATTATCTAGAACCATAATCATGAAGTAGACACTGGTCAGGTGTTCAGCAAACATCACAGAATGGGGCGAATCACGAACAAGAAGTTGAAAACCAAGCGTGAACCAGACTCATCAGGGGCTGGTATGCGGAAGAGAAAGAAGCAACTGAATGCAACACTTTGCTTAGTACAAAAACAAACACGGGGTAATCACAAGTATATAATCCTAAAAGCTGTAAGCGATAGGGATTAGTGGGGGAAACTATTAATGACAGGATTGGGGTGGAGACGTGACATGAAATCAAAACAAAGACACAAATGGGAATGAAAATACACACTGCTAAATAAACAAAATATGAAAACACAAAAGTTCATTAGAAATCTGTGAGCTGGCATGTGATCTGATAACTCCAGCCGGCAGCACTCCATGTCAGAGTCCATCCTGATCCTGAGGACTGCTTTATGTGGAGATGGGAAGGAGGCCACAGTGTTTGCCTCAGCATGGAGATTGGTTTGGAAGGCAGTGGTGTTAGCCTCTGGAAGAACTTTGGAGTTGCTTCTGTGACCGCTCAATATTATGGTCCCTGAGTGATTACTCAATGCAGCTAGCACACACAGTTTAGCCTGCTCATCTGCTCCCTGGCCTTGGCTCTGGATTGTCACCTGGTTAATTAGTCCTGTTCTGAGATTAAAAAAGTAAGCAGTAAGATTAAAGAGACTCACCTTTCTGAGTAGGATGGATACTGTCTTGCCCTAACAGGCAGCCTTGCCTTCAAAATTATTTTAATTATGGATTAAGCCTACATTGTTTTCAGAGCAACACCTGGACATCCAGCAGTTCAACGCCCGTAAGCTGCTGTAAGTTATATAAGATAGAAGCAGAGCATATTACAGCCTCAGAAATTGTCTTTACTATTTTACAATGATACTCTTAATGACCTCCAGAAGAGTGAAGTAACAAAGTACAAATACCTTGTTACTGTACTTAAGTAGATTTTTCTGGTATCAGTATTTTACTCCACTATTTATTTTTCTAAAAAATTAACTTTTTACTTTAACTTATTAAATTGTTTACACAAATATCTGTACTTGCTACATTTTCAAAACAGACTTGTTACTTTAGTTTGAATTTATTTGGTGACATGGTCAAATGTCAATATTTTTTATTTTCTCATTGCACCATTTTCAGCACATCAACCTGTTTCCTGTCATTGTGCAGCTTTTTCAATTCGCTGGTGGATCATCTCCCGTCTCTCTCACACCACAGACATAGACGAGTTTCTGAAGCTCACAATTAGCAGGCAGAAGGCAGTAAAAAGTCTAGGGTTAACGAGACAGAGATGAGACAGAGGGAGTCAGTGATGGAAACATGACTGAGAACAGAGACATTCCTGATCATCATCATCTTCTCTCTGCTTGTGTTCTATATGGTGGATCTTCAGCCTGAATACATTTATTGGAGAACAACATTTAAAATTCTTTTTGTATAAAAAAATATTAGGGCTGTAAAAATTAACAGGTTTGTAAGACAAATTAATTTTAAAGGCACAAATTTTATCATCACGCGGTTAAAGCAAAGCATATTTCTGTTCGATTGTTTAATTAATTGTTCAATCACTAAACATTTGTTTTATTGATATGCCAAGAATCAAATCAGCACTAAAATCTACCATGATGCACACAATTTACCCTCTGGGCTCAACAAACTCACCGTTTTGTGGCATTTTTTACCTCCAGACGACTGAAACTAACTTAAATTACTGTCTTTTTTGTTTGTTCAAAAAATTATCTGTAAAGGATTTATTATTATTTCTATAAAGCCATAATAACAAAAAAAACTGTGCTTTTGTAAAATAAAGGAAACAGACAGGGGGCGCTCTGACGTCTCTGTCATCTCTCTTCACAAACACAAATAAAATAACCTGAATCTTAGTTAATATTTGCCTCACAGACTTAATAAATATATAAATATAAAACTTGAAATTCACACCAAAAACCAATATTCTCTGATTCTGTAATCCGTATAAAAGTTAGACGAGGTGCAGTTTATCTGGTATCACCTCATTAACCGTCCGTGTGGAAACAGAAAAGGTTCCGTTTGGTGTCCTGATAATTTGGGTCATTTAAAACACTATAATTATTTATGCACTATGTTGAATTTGGTTTCACTAATAATTAACATACATTTGCATAAAGCATCAATATTTGTTCATGACCATGTTGATTAAAATATAAAAAAATGAAAAGTATTAATTCAAGGTACATTTAGAACAGATACATTGAGATGATCAGTTGTGATTATTGCAAATGATTGACAGCCCTGATATTAATATGATGAGGTTCAGTTTTCAGCGTGACACTAAAACAGGTAGTAATAATCACTACTTTTTACTGAAGAACATGTCAGAGCCCAAACTTTCTTTTAAAACATCAGTAACTGTGCTTCTACTGAGTGAAGGATTTGTTGACTTTTTCTGGCAACCTCTTCCTGACAGAGCTGTATATAATCATGGATCAGATTAAAGATTTCCACTTGGAGTCTACTGAACCAATAAGACATCTTTGCACATGCTGGATATAAAATGCCACTATTCTGCTTTGTAAGTGAAGGTTTTTCTTCTGTGGGTAAGTGAAACACTCTGTGGTGCCCAGTGCAGGTCAAAAAGTCACCAGGAATGGATTGAATTTGTACAATTTTCTTAGTAATTGTAGTTGAGGATCAACGCATGCTAACCGGAAAATGGTTAAAGATTAATAATTACTGTTACATAAAAATGAATAAGATTTTCTTCATAAGATTAAGTTTGTGCCTGATAAACAAGCCGGTGGAGACTGTGGTGAAGGAAAAACTCCACGAGATGGCATAAGGAAGAAACCTTAAGAGGAACCTTATCCTTGTCATGGCACCTGTTAGTGGGTGGATTTATTTATTAGGCAGCAATTCAACACTTTCTCCTCAACGTTGAGGTTAGAAGCAGGAAAAATGGGCGAGCGTAAGGATTTGAGTCAATTTGAAATATCCTGACGTCTAGACGACTGGGTCAGAGCATCTCCACATCTGCAGCTCTTGTGAGATGTTCCTGGGCTGCAGTGTTCAGTATCTATCAAAAGTGCTCCAAGGAAGAGTGGTGACCCGGAGACAGGGTCATGTGGGACGAGGATCATTGATGCACGTGGGGAGCGAAGGCTGGTCTGTGTGGTCCGATCCAACAGACGAGCTCCTGTAGCTTAAACTGCTGAAGAAGTTCATGCTGTTGATGCTCGAAGGGTCACGAGCAGCAAAAAGGGACCAACACAATATTAGACAGATGGTCAATGTTATGGCTGAACCTCGGTTTGGGAGTGACGGGATTGGGACTGTTCACTCACCAGAGTCATTTACCAGAGTAGAGTATTTGCCCTCAGTCTTTCTGTAGCTATGTTTTTGCAAAGTTTTGTTGCAAAACACCCAAATAAGGCTGTAACAATGAGATCTATGAATTTCTTTAATAATGATATAAAGTCACACTTTCATAAAATAATGAAAAACAGACAAAAGCAAGTGTTATTAGATAAATTAAGTGAATGCAGTGATTCGGGTGAAAGTCTTCCTCAGTTCATAATGGAAGAAGATTCTACTTCCAAGCAATAACCCTCTCTTCCTCATCTCTTCCTCCTTTCTTCCTCCTCTTCTCCTTCTCTCCATCATACAGCCTGGACTCTTCTCAAAGGTACAGTGAACATCATGTTTATTTGTTGTTATTATTGTTATTTATTATGGGAAAACACATATCGATATAAACGAGTGAATCGGTTTGCCAGCACGTTTCTGGAATGATTCATGCTTGTAAACCGAAGTTCCACTGTAGATCTTTTTTCAAGTTTATGCCAAAGAGGCTCAGTTGCTATCTGAAACCCCGGCACGAGCATGGAAATCATCATTAAACCTCATCTTACAGCAAAAGCTTTTATTTATTTAATGTCAAAACCAAAAAATAATCTTTCAATAATTGTGCTTGACACAACCATGATCTTTTTTCCTCATCTCTTATCTCTGATAACAGAAAACACTTCTTTATATCTGATTTTCCTGCATCTCCTACTTATATCCCCGTGACAATGTGAATGTAAGTTTTAAGCTATCACAGATGTGGTTTTTGAAGACGTTAAGCAGCTGGTCTCACACACACACACACACACACACACTGAAGTGCACACGTGTTGTGGTGTGTTTTGATGAGATGTGATGTCTCAGTAGTACAGAATGATCGAGAACTCGGAGCTGTGGTTGTTTCTGGCTCCGGAGCAGGCAGTAAGCTGCAGCGGTGAAGCTGAGTTTCAAGCGGCTCTTTAATATTCCAGTGTGTGTAAAGTTCAGGAGAAGCCACAGTGAGGGTGTGTCCTCCTTTAACACACACACACACACACACACACACACACACACACACACACACACACACACCGCACTGACTGACCTCATGGTCGCTACATCCTCATATTCGCCTGCTGGAAACATCAGCAGCAGCACAGATGTGTGCACGTTTACCATTTTTAGGACTCCACCTCCACCTCCACCTCTGCTGAGGGACACATCCAACACAACACACTGCCATACACACACTGTGTTATTTACCAGAGATGATCATTGATCACAACTGATCATTTCTAATCTAATCTGATTTAAATAATATCTAATATATACTGTCATGTAAAAAAGAAAGTACCCCAGTCACTCACACAGTTTTGTGTCAAGTATTTCCACAGTGTCAAGGAGAAAAAAACATCCTCATTAAAGAGAAGAAATTACAGCTGTTAATCAATCTGGTAAGGGTTATAAGGCCGTTTCCAAACAAAGCTCATCATTCTGCAGTCTAGATGTCCTCAAAGCTGAATCTTTAAATGACCGGTGAAGACCTACATCTTCCTAAAACTCTTAAACTTGCAATTAAATAATTTTTTTAAAGTGTGCTGTAATTCCTCCAGACAGAGTCTGAGCTGATGGGATACAAAGTCTGCAACCTCTGAACCAATGATTTATTCAGTGATTGAAACATGGCTCTGGACATCTGACGTTTTATTACCACATATTTAACACAGATATTACAATCCATCAATTTCTTTTATTTCTAAAACATTCTTTATAGCTACAAGCTGACTTGTGTACATCTCTACATTTTTGCATTGATGAAACTGTTTGCATCTGAGATTCCTTGAAATTGGATCACCAGTGAGCTTTAGTCATCTTATTAACACACCTATCATGTGGCTTAGATGGTGTTAGTCACACAATTCATTGTTGCCCACAGTCTAGTGTGTACACGTGGGTGGGTTTGGTAGTAATTGTATATACACTGATTGTGAGGTGTGTAAGATTTCTGTCAACACACACATACTGTATCTTGACATTCATTCATTCATCACGTTTTTTTTATGTAACAAACATCAATTTGATCATCAGATGCATTTTCCCTCCAAATAGCTTCGCTTTCATCTTCTCCTTCTTTTGGCTTTTTTCTATTAGGGGTCTCCACTGTGGATCATCCATCTCCATACCCCCCTGTCCTCTACATCTGCCTCTTTCACCCAAACCCAATCCTCCTCGTTTTCATACACATCACAAAAATGTAGTTAGTTGTTTGATGTAATACCAGTAAGTGGGATTTAAGTGGGATTTAAGTCTGAAGGTGCAGAACCACTGTGGGTCAGTCATCCTTTTCAGTGAAAGAGTCACATCTATGGAACACTGCTAATCTAAAGTTACAATCAGAATCAACAGTTTTCTCGAAATCATTACAGCGACATGAACATGGAGTATCAGAAGCTTAGTGTGTCTGGTTAAGTTGAGTTTATCGTTATGTTACTTTGCATAATGTTAAATATGAGCTTAGGTGTCAGTGTGCTATTGTTAATTAAACATATTAATTACCATATACATAAGTTATTTGTACTTATTTAATTGTACTTGGTTTGTTTTTCTGATGATTGCATTGTTTTTTATTTAGTTGTTTTGACTTTATGTAAAAGACTGCTAACTAGCCTTATGCTGTATGCTCTATGTAAACAGCTTCGGTTTTCAGTTTGGAATGATGTCTAGTGTAATAAATACAAAATAAATAAATAAATAAATAAATAAAGTACAAGTAGTCCCTGATTTAGGATGGAGATGTGTTCCGATAACCCCATCATAACCTGGAAATGTTTGTAAAATTCCTTTAGGAATGCTGAACAGTATGGGGTAGTATCCTGTCACAAATGACAGTAAATACGGGGTGGTATCAAAAAATTGAGACACCTTCAGAATAGTCCCCTTGCTCAGCAATACAGCGCTCCCAGCATTCTTCTGGAATGTGTCCTGGAAGTCTTCTTTTCAAAGTGTGAAATGCACCTTTCACACAATGGGGTCAAAAACAGTGAATCGGTTTTCATCTTCGGGAAAATGGTAAAGTCCGCAGGAGGCAAATCCGGCGAGTAGGTGGGTGCAGAAGTGAGATTTTGTTGTAACTCAATGTTTCTGTTTGTGTTAAGAAACCCACGTGTGAGTTCTTGTTTCACGTGTGAGGAAAGCTCGGTGACAGGTTGTACATGAGGTTAGAACAGCACCATCACGTTGCTCCCAATGTATGCAGGAACATATCTTTTGGCACACTGACTTATTAAGGTTGGTGATCCCTGTGACTGTGTGTGCAGCCTAGTACTGCCAGCTGTTGGGTGTTTTACCAACTAGACTCAACTTTTAAAACCATCTTGTAATCTATATCTATAATCTACAGTGGGCACATGGACGAACACCAGTTCTTGAGTGATGGACAGAGCATATGGTGATACATTTGCCTGTTGTGCAAAAAATATCGTCATCGTTAGATCATAACTCTGAGACCAGATGTAGTTTAAATGTGGTGAGTTTATTTAGGAAATGTTTAATGTTTAATGAGACCTTTTGAGGTTCTCCTAGACTATTAGCCAGCTGACCAACTTTGTTTTATGTTATCAATTAGAACATTATCATGCAATATCTGGCAGTGAAAATACAAAATGTACAGATTTAAGATGATATTATTCATAAGATGCACTGTATTAATGTGGAACATGCAAATCTCTTTCTACAGGTTTACATACAACACAATCAACACCAACATCAACAATGTTTTTTACCCCCTTGTGCAGTAAAAGAAATGCAGTAAAATGTTCCTTTGTTCGCTAAAACTTGTTAAGTTGTTTCGCTGTTAGACCCAATAAACTCAACACATCTTGTCTCCATTTTGGCTTGGGGACCGTGATGTGGTCTGGGAGTGTGTTTACTGTTCTGTGTTTTTCTGCAACACAGACACACACACACACACACACACACACACACACACACACACACACACACACACACACACACACACAAAACATTTTAAACCCTTTCGTCACTTTATTGGGCTTTTATTTAAATACAACAGATTTTTATAACATTATGAAATCATTTCTAGCACTAATTCTAGTTAGTTTTGTTTAGATTTGTCTAGTGTACATTAGTTTAATGTTGCACCCTGGTCATAATTGTTGTGTATTATACAATTCAGTTCAATTCAGTGTTACTTGTTTAACGTTTTAAACACTGAACATTGTCTCATAGCAGCTTTACAGAGATTAATAGGTTATAAAGTTATGTAGAAGTTTAGTGCCTATAAGTTTGTTCCTTAGAAGTTCATCCCTAATGAGCGAGTCCAAATCCATCCTCAAAGTTCTTGCTTTGCTCAGGAACTTTATGGATCTTAAGGCTGCTGATGTGGACCCACTCGATATCTATGATCCCTTCAGTTCTGCTACTTTACCTCACAAACACCTGCTGACTAAAGACTTGACTAAACAAGTGTTTTTAGCCTCGACTTCATCACTGGGACTGTGTCGGAGTCCTGAACTGTATAATGTTGAAATGACAATAAATGCCACTGACATGGCACTAAATCAGTTCATCTGTATTATATGTGATTCAACAAAAAATATTATCTTGTTACTAAGAAATAACATGAAATGTATCAGTCAGGATTTCGGCCTCATCACAGCACAGAGACGGAGCTAGTTAAAGTGGGAAATGACTGTTATTGGCCTCTGATCAGGGTTTTGTCTCTTTACTTGTGTTAATTGATCTTATTGTATCTTTTGACATCATAATCACCTCCCTCCTTGCTGGACTAGAAAATATTGGAATAAAAGGAACAGCTCTCTCCTGGCTCAGGTTGTATTTGACTGATCAGTTTGTAGAACTGGATAAAAGGTGAGTTCTCCACACTCTTAGAGGTAAATTTTGGTGTTGCGCAAGGATCTGTCTTGAGCCCACTGCTTTTCTCTTTATATCTTCTGCATCTAGATTAGACTACTGTAACGCAGTACAGTCTGGGTGTTGGAGTTTGTGCAGAAATAAGCTTCAGTTAGTTCAGAATGCAGCAGCAAGAGTCCTCACTAGATCTAGAAAATATGATCACATCAGCCCTGTTTTAATCATCTACACTGCTCCCAATTCCATCTCACACTGATTATAAAATACTACTACTGACGTATAAAGCACTTAACGCTCTCACGCTGCAGTATCTGAGTGAACTTCTGTACCAGGATGATCCTCCACGCCTACTTAGATCAAAAGGTGCAGGCTATTTGTTGGTACCTCAAATAATGAAGACTCCAGCAGGGGGCAGATGTTTCTCTTATAAACCACACAGTTATGGAACAAACTTCCAATCAGTGTTCGGGACTCAGACACAGTCTCAGTGTTCAAGTCGAGGCTGAACACATTTATTAAGTAGAGTCTTTAGTCAGTAGATTTTTTTTAGGTAAAATGAATATTAATTATGAATTTAAAACTTATAGGATCATTTGCATACAGACAAAAATTTAAATCTGAGCATTTGAAACTTACCAACCTGTACATATGTAAATATTTTACACCGCTAGCAATGCATTTCTGGTTAGATGCTAACTGCATTTCCCTGCTTTGTACCATAGTGTACAATAGTGAACCATAGCGCCTTGTGTAGAGACAAAGTTAAATCAAATCCAATCCAATCCAATCTAAAGAACTCTCAGATTGTCACCTTTCAGATCACATTAGCAGTTTGAACACAATCTCATTCTATCGGACACTGATACAGTTCCTGCTTTAGCATTAATGTCACTGGTTCTGATCCACACCCAAACAGTGTTTCTCACCCTGATTCGCTTCCTGTCGCTGTCTCTATCTTTGTCCCTCACTCTGTCTAGATGATGCACTTCCCCTCCCTGGGCCACTCAGTGCCACCCTTTTCTGTTTGCTGTTTACTCACATGGGCCGGAAGCAGCACATTAATTACCTACTTTTTAAACTCTGGAGTATTTCCTGTTCCCTGGATTCTACTTCCTGGTACGTGATTACGTCCTACTGTCCGTGGCAGTGCCTGTTCACGTGAAAAAGTATAAATAGAATGAATTTTGTGAGGTTATAATCTGGAGGTCTGTCCAAAATGTGAGACACACACACACACACACACACACACACACACACACACACACACACACACACACACACTCCAGTCAAGTCCTCTAAGGTGTGTAAAATGGAAGTGTGTGGACCGGCTGGCAAGCAGTGACTCATCAGAGAGTAACACAAACTAGTGAGTGTCTCAGTGTGTGTGTGTGTGTGTGTGTGTGTGTGTGTGTGTGTGTGTGTGTGTGTGTGTGTGTGTGTGTGTGTGTTTGAAACCAGGCCTGATGTGGTGGCCCAAAGTTTCTTTGATGATGTAGGTTGTAGGAATGTGAGGGGGCTGGGGGACAGTCTCTCTCTCTCTCTCTCTCTCTCTCTCTCTCTCTCTCTCTCTTTCTCTCTCTCTCTCTCTTACACACACACACACACACACACACACACACACACCTCCTACCTGACTGTGTTTATGTTCTGTGTGTGAAATAGATCACAGTGAGTTGTTTAGTGTAACATCTCAATCGTGTGTAGTCAGTGTGTGTGTGTGTGTGTGTGTGTGTGTGTGTGTGTGTGTGTGTGTGTGTGTGTGTCTAGCACTTCCTTAATAAAAGCTGCATCCTTTGCCCAACTTGGTGACTGTATGTATATGATAGATTGTTGATCATAGTGTGTGTGTGTGTGTGTGTGTGTGTGTGTGTGTGTGTGTGTGTGTGTGAAAGAGGATTTATTTCTAAAACCCATCCTGAACATTTAAAGACAACTAAAGTTTTGTCAGTGTAACCATGACAACAACTATACAATTAGAACACATTCATACTGATCATTCAGTAATAGAACTCTGGATCCTGCTCTGGTTTTAAAGAATAAAATAAAATTAGACATTAAAACACTTCCTCCAGGCAATCAATTTCGTCTCATTAACTTACAACTATCGTGTTAATTATTCTTTTTAACAGTTTGCTTTTATTAATTTAAGTTTTGTATTAATTTGAGTGTAATAATCTTACAACCAGAGAACAAACAAGTTTCTATTAAGTCAGGAATCATCATAATATATTTTGTGTCCAAATGAGACAAAGCATTTAAACTAGAAACAAGATCAATATTAAACTCAAAACAATTCAACAATTATTTATTCACATGAAGACTGTATTGTAACACAGTAGTTACGATGCAAAAACAAAGCAAAATATTACCTTCTGAAAATATTTATTCTTATCGCAACATAAAACATTAGTGAACGTCAGAACAACTTTCTGTAATAAAAAAAGCCATAAATACTTTGTATAAAGAACAAAAAAAAAACAATGTTTTCCAAAAAATGTACTGGATAATGTCTGGAAAAAAGTGTGTTGACTTCATACGGCAGACTTTTATCATTTGTTATTAGGATGTAAATAAATGTGACTTAAAACACGCATTGGGAAGTCATAAGTGTGATTATTCAGCATTTTTTTACTTGTCAATTTTCGAACCAGTTCCCACAGCGACAATAAAATCTTAAAAGAAACAAGGCTCAAATGACGTCTCTGATTAAAACGAAGCTCAATTTTCAGGTAAAATGGTCGAATGAGTGTTTATAGCTTCAATAACAACCAGAACAAGCTTTCTCTTATGAACATTAAACATAACATTCATAGCATAAAAATGTACGTTTTTTTAACAAAAAAAAAAACTTTCATAGTGGCAACAATGTGTGACTGATCACATCGCTGTTATATACTGAGTGCAGACGCAATTTTCTAAATTCTAATGAATTGAGATCCATCACCTAAAATAAAAATATAAGAATTAATGAGTAGAATTGAAGTGTAAAAAAATCTTCTGTACAAAAACGTACAATTAATAATGGAACTAGAATTGACAGAATTTACTGAAGTGAATTCTCAGATGTTGCTGCAGTTTGATTTCAAATACAGTACATACAACTGTGATGAATAAATATTTTATTATAGAAATAATACAACTTTATTTATTTATTTATTTTTATTTACCAGATTAATACATAAGCATGTAACTAATTAGTGCATGTGAGACACCAGTTCATGACCCAGGACAGTAAGTGTAAATAAATATGACACTATTATTTATTGTGAATTTTATGGTTTACTCTTTATTTTTTTCAGATTTACACATGGCAGGATCTCAGGATCTTAAATACAATTACTGGAATAAATGAGTAGATGCTTATATAAGTAAATACACCTGGATTGTCAGCCATTCTTCATGGCAAATCCTCTCAAGCCTGATCATGTTGGTTGGGAAGCATCGATGGAAGCAACTTCAGGTCACTCTGCCAAACATTCCAGATCACTGGAAGGCTGCTGTGATGTTGTTGTTGTGTCATAACCTTGTGCTCCAGAACATCTGATCACATCACATTATCAACTTGTGCTGTTAATATCATGAACAGCAGCTACGCTAATCTCTCTCCACTGCTTCTCTTTCTCTCCCTATCCCGAGGCATCCTGAGGTTTGGCCAGCTCACGTCCCACCTCATGAACATTATGGACTTTAAAGAAGTAGATGCTGAACTCGCTAACATCCCGAACCATCTAGAGATGTACCAGTGCCAATTGGATCCCACTGCATGTGTGGAGTTTTGACATTGGACCTCCTGGAGTGTTTAAAGGCTCTGGCATGGAGAAGCTGAAGCTGGATCTGTGATGATCACAAATGTTGAGCTCAGTAGCTCCTACTTTTATACCAAAGACTGCAGAAAGAACATCACTTATAATCTTATACTCCATTACTCATGTTAGTTCTCACTCTCCAGTGTTCTGTAGTGTTGAAAGATTTATGTTCAAACTCTTGATGTCACCCAGATGAGGATGGGTTCCCCTTGTGTGTCTGGTTCCTCTCAAAGTTTCTTCCTCATAACATCTAAGGGAGTTTTTCTTTACCACAGTCACCACGGCTGCTCATCAGAAATAAACACACACCATTCACCATCACTGTTGATTTCTGTAAAGCTGCTTTGAGACAATGTCTGTTGTGAAAAGCGCAATAGAAATAAACTTGACTTGACTTGACTTGTTGTTGTCCTTCTGAAACTTTGTCCCATTTCCACACAGGATCTCAGAGAACCCTAGTTCTGCAGGCAGTTCCTTTAAGCTCATGTCTTGGTTTTTTGCTCTGATCTCTATTGTCAGCTGTGGGGCCTCCTACAGAGAGGTGTGAGTCTTTCTAAATCATGTCAAATCTATTTAACTGACCACAGGTAGACTCCAGTCAAGGTGTAGAAACATCTCAGGAATGATCAAAGGAAACGGGAGGCACCTGAGCTCATTTTTTTAAGTGTTGTTGGTGAAGAGTCTGAATAAATATGTGAATGAGGTATTTCAGTTTTTGAATAAGAAAAACAAACAGACGTTTCTAGAATTGGAAAAATCGACTTGAATGATTGTAGTGTCAGACGACAACATAACAACCATGAAGAAATTGAAGGTGGTCTGAATAATTTCTGAATCCACTGTACATATTATTTTCAATATTTTCAAGATGAAGCTGATTAGTCTGTTGTTTCACAGGGATCCGATTTTGGCAGTTATCTAATTATATACCTGTAATCATCCTCTTCTGATGTCTGAAATGTGAACAAATCCACCTGGATTTTTGGAGCAGTAATCAGATCTACATGTATACTGTTTATCAGATCTTTCTGTTTTCTGTAGCGGCGTATTATAGAGTATGTAATGATTTTCGTTTTTATAAATTCTTGAGAGATCTTTGGAATCTGAGTAACCTTTTGGCAACTAAACGTTGTCTCCTCCAACGCAGGTCTGAGAGGGTTAACTCCATGGAAGCCGTGGTGTTAAACAGCATAAAGGTTTATAAAGTGCGCTGTTAAAGCCTGTCCTGACACATTTGGTGTCTCTAATTAAACTCATAAATCACCTGCTCGGTCCAGCACAAGTTTCCGGGGTGGTTTATGAGAAAACAGCAGGCAGGTGTGTAAGAGATCCATACACACACACACACACACACACACACACACACACACACACACACATTAACAATAAGTCTACATGCCAGGAGCCGGAGGGTGAAAATAAAGCATTGATAACTAAGGAAACGCTGCTTTTGTGTGATTATATTAGTGCAGCATTAATTGTGTAGTGTGGTGTGTGGGTACAGCTGGACCACCGCTGAGCAGATGGAACTCCAGGATGTACCTGTGTATCAGCTAAAAGGCCCTCGCTGGGGTTGAATCTTAAACAACATTTCCTAGACAAAATGCAACAAACATGTTCTTCAATGCTGTAGTGAACAGAAGAACCTCAACTGCTCTTCCAATGAATGGAAAAATGATGTCACTGCTGTTCATGTTCATTTATGGCATTCGTTGGATGCCCTTATCCAGATCAACAATTATCTCATTTATACAACTGGTCAGGTGAGGTTTAAGGGCCTCATTCAAGGGCCCTGCAGTTGCAGCTTGGTAGGGCTGGGATTTGACCTCTTAACCTTCACATGAGAAGTCCAACATCTTATCCACTGAAGGAGGAAGTGGTTGTTGATCTGAAGCTTTCAAGTTCAAATCCCAGCAAGTCAAGAAGCTTTTATTGTCATTTCAACCGCATATAACTGACGCAGTACACAGTGACATGAGATGTTTCTCCAGGATCCTGGTGCTACATAAAACAACACAGAGCTACACAATAGAACTCAGCGCTATGGACAAAAATATAAGTTGTAAAATTAATAGGTGAGTAAAAGTAAATCACCATCACTGCACCTCAACAACTTTTAACTGTAATAAATGGACATTCGGTGCCACCGAGATAAAAATCAACAAGCTTTGGAGCCGCTTCCGCATTGTCCAAATCCTGAATTATGTGTATAATCAGTCCAATGGAAAGTGTGGCTCCTAACACCATTTACCACTTACCATAGACACATCCACACATAGAGCACTTCATGAACAAACAGAAGCTGGCGCTGGTTTCACTCCATGTGCGTTTTATAGCTTCCTGGTCGTTTTATAGCTTCCATTAGACCGATTCCACACGTGACTCAGAGCATGGACAACGCAGAAGCTCGATTTTCTGAAAGGGTACAGCTTTACACACACTCAGCATCCAGACAGTTTGTTTCTCCAAACATTCAGCTGAAAGAGTTTGGAAGTTGGAATTGAAGCCATGTTGGTTCAGGATTCCTGTCTCTGTTTAACCTGCATGTATATAATGAGTTCACATGATTTTCCAAATATGGAAGGAAATTTGTGAAATGGAGCGTGACATACAGTAGCTACATAGCTTTTGGAGTTCATCCAAAACCTACTGTTTATGCCTACGGTGACAGTTCAATTGCTAATGCACAAAAACCAAAGGAACATGCATGTGTCTCTCAAAAACCCAGGAAAGACTAGGTGTCTCCAAATTTTTCAATGACACTTTATGTTATGGTTTCTATAGTGACAGCTCATTCAGATGGACTTGCACGGCACACATAAAAAAAGCATGCAATTTATAATGTTTTCAGTTTTTTTGGACTACCCAGGACAACTCATCTGAGATAATGGAGGTTAACCGCTGCTTCCTGGATCACATGAGCAGCAAATGCGAAGCATCTTTTTAACACTAAGCCGAGCGCTAACCGAGTTACTGCTAGTTGTGTAGCGTCGCTCTGGATGACGTGGAGGAAAAAATACATTTGTCTTACACTGGTTTCAGGGCAGTTTTAATGTCTTGCCCAAGGCGTTAAACTTTAAACCAACCTCCCAACACTAAGGTGAGCACTTGGTCATCCCAAGCATGCAGGAGCTCCAGACTCCAATCGATGGAAGTCAACAGGAAACGGGTGCAGTCATAACAAGAAGCTCACTTCCTGTAGCGCATGTTTAAAAAGCAATCCTTCTCTCATGAAATGCACCTTTGAGGACTCTGATTACCTGCTCAGGTGTGTAACAGAGTAAAACAATAAAAAATACATGAAAGCATGTTTGCTCAAATTCCTCACCGCCTCAGATTTCAGTGTTTTTGTTTTAGAGCAAACGCACTGAAAGGCATTGATAACAGTATGAATAATGAGTAATCCCTCCAGCCTGAAGTAATGCTTGTTAGGAAAGTCAAGCCATTCCCCCAAAGGTCTTTGGTGGATAAAGTATCGTTTCTGGAACTAGTTGTGAAGGTCTTAAATTAGCTGCAGGGTTTCGTCGAAGCCAGATATGCACATGCCGAGCCAGTAAAGATAGAGAGGAAAAAAAACAAAGAGATTATCAGGATTTTATAACAGGAACGCCTCGAGGGAATGCGTCCGTTCTCGCTCATCAAACACACACACACACACACACACACACACGTAAAACTGTTGATTTCCTAGAATTACTGATGTTATATCAAAAAAATGAAAATATTTTTCTTCAGCACCATCATTAGGCCTTTCTCTGTGTTGTTAGAAGAGCAAATATCCATCAAGCACACTTTAATCCCTAAATATTTTCATTTACGAGACAATTCACTTAATTGTTTTGCTCAACTGAACGATTAATGAATTCTGAGCTCGCTCATGCCGGGCAGGTTCCAACTCATAAATGTTTGCATTCTGTCCTTCTTGTGTTTTACACGCCAATACCTACAACATCAAGCTTCTCCACAAGCCATCCCCCTACAACTGACCCCCACCCCCCCTGCAGTGTTAGCCTTTCCTAATGTCAGTGTGAAGACCAGCAGCCACAGCACCACTGACTTTCAAAATGTAATCAGGAGGGACTCCAAATGTCGAGAAAATTCTCCATTTATTCTATTTCTGGTTTATATCAGTAATATTTAAGACAGAAAGATTGTTCGAGGAGGTACATCTATTTATACCGGACTTTCAACACACAAATTCTAAAATGTACCTACATCCTTTAGGTAGATTCAACTTTTATTATCACTGCATAGTGAAGCTACACAGCAATGAAATGCAATTTAGCTTCTACAAGTGCAAACTGAGCAGTGCAGCAAAATATGCAAACTTTTGGGCAGTGAAACATTTGCAGAAGCTGTTGAGCAAGTACACTAAGGAAATGTTTTTATATATATATATATATATATATAAATATATATATTTTACAAAAAAAACATATAATATAAAGACAGATAAATGTCATGAGTTTATCTTCAAGTATTCCAAAATACTTAATTATTGGGATTATTTTAAATACAGAAAAACTGATTGCACCTTCTCCCCAATTAATACTTCATGGAAGTCTTTGTGAATGTCTCCATTAACTTTACACATCTAGAATATGGAATTTAATCCCACTCTTCTTTGCATTAAAGTTCCTTCAGATTGTGAGGATCTCCTGTGTACACCTCTTTTTTAGGTAATTCTATAGGTTTTGGATAGGATAGAGGTGTGGGTTCTGGCTAGATCATTCCAGGACTTTGATTCTCCTTTTCTGAAGCCACGTGTTTGTTAAAGTTGATGTGAGCTTTGAGTCATACTCATGTTGAAATGTGAAATTCCTCTTTATGTGCAGCTGTTTGATAGAGGGCAGCAGCTTTTGTGACAACATATCTTGCTATTTGGAGCTTTTTATTTTCCCATCTATCTTGAAAAGTGCCACTGAGGGAAGCAGCCTCAAAGCATAACACTACCCCCACCATGCTTCACCGTCTCCACAGTGTTCTTTGGATGATGCTCTGTACTGGCTTTGCACAAAATGTTTCTTTTAGAATTATGGACAAGAAGTTCAACCCATGTCTCGTCAGACCTGAACACATTTTCACGCATGGTTTGTGGAGATATAATTTAGACGGGCTTGTATATTCTTCTTGTTGCCCTTAGCCCACAGACCAGACTTGTACAGTGTACTGGAGATGGTGGTCATATGTAAGGAGTAAACAATACTGGCCAGAACTTTCTGTAGTTCCTTCAGTGTTGCTGTTGGTCTTTTGGTAGCCTCTCTAATAAGTTTTCTCCTTGTCATCTCATCAGCTTTGGATGGTCGTCTTGATCTTTGCAGGGTCTGTAATACCACGTGTTCTAAGTTATTAATGACTGTTTTCACAGTGTTCCATGGTACATTCAGTGTCTTTGATATTCTTTTATATCTCTTTCCTTATTGGTCCTTTCAAGTCTTGCAGTTTCTTTGGTGACTCTTTTGTGGTTCACAACAAACATTCAAGCAAATCCTATAGCAACACTTGACTTTGATAAGGTTTTCAGCAGAATGACTGTAATTGATGGCAGGTGTGTGTTGTTTACTTACAGACCTCAGTTTGAAAGTAACTGGTTACTCTGGGGACAGTCAGAGCAACGTTATGCAGGAATGTACAGATGTGCGCCCTCAGGGGGTTTTAGGTTTCTTTTATTTAATTTTATTTTGAAAATCCAGCATCTTCACCTCTAAGATTGTCTGAGACCAGACACCTGGAAAGCTGCTGCTCAAACTGTTATAAAGCGTCTCGGGGAAGCTCATCTGCAGCTTGTCGTCCTCATCGGCGTATACAACAGCGTGTTCCAGTTCCTGCTGATATCCAGCAACTTCACACAGCCATTAAAGAGGAGTGGAGCAACATTCCACAGGCCACAATCAACAACCTGATCAACTCGATGTGGAGATGTTTTGCACTGCGTGAGGTAAATGGTCTCACACCAGATACTGACTGGTTTTCGGACCCCCAATACAGTAAAACTGTACATTTTAGAGTGACCTTTAATTGTGTCCAGTCTAAACCACACCTGTGCAGTAAACATGCTGGTAATCAGCATCCTGATCTGCCACACCTGGGAGGTGATGATTCTCTGGGTAAAGGAGTTCTCACTAACACACATTTACACATTTATGAACAATATTTGTGTAATAAACCTTTTGTGTGCATAGAAAAAGTCTTAGATCTCTGAGTTCTTCTCATGAAAAATGGGGCAAATACAAAAGTGTTGCATTTATAATTTTGTTGAGTGTGATACAGTTATAATTAATCAGAGATAGTTCAGAATGTCCAGGGTGGAGCAGAACCTCATAATGATTACTGCAGTAAAAATCAGAAAAGCATCAGTGACCCATCAGAGTTCTAGTGGTGTAATGTGGAGTTTGGTAGGGTGATGGTGGATGGAAAAAAGCTGACCCTGAACATGCTGGTTCTTGTAGCGTATAATGTCCTGTATCCTAATGGCAGGTAGTTGGTGCCATCTCCACTTTGTTAGGATGTTCTCACCGATGAAACTGTGAATGCAGAACTAAAATCAGGGAACAGCATTCTAATGCATGTGTTGTTCTTTTCTAGGTGAATGACAGTTGAATTGAGAGCAGTGGAAATGGTATCTTCTGTCGATGACGTCTATGGATGGTATCCAAACAACAATGCTGTTACAGCCATATCTGAGAATGAACTCGGTTAATAGAAGGACCTGCACTTAATCATCAAACAGTCTACATGAGCAGAGCAATGACTTTCATTGTTAACATAAATGCACAGACCTCCACCCATGACACTGTCGCAAAGCAGCTTTACAGAGATAAATAATGATATAAAGTTGTATAAAAGAATGGAGACCTTTAGCGTGTATAAGTTTATCCCTAATGTGTGAGCCGGTGGTGACTGTGGTGAAGGAACCTGATACTTAATGATGAGGAACCAGAGTCCAAGGGGAACCTCATCCTCAACACTGAATGCAGAACTGCAAACACTCAAACTGTGTTCTTGAGCACATCATAGCGAAGCACTGATTTCAGGCTGTTAAGGTGGAACCAACAGATTGAAGAGAACTCCATCTAGAGGTAGAGCCTCTGGAATGTTGATGTTGAACCATGTTTCATTTGGCTCAACATCAACCATAGCAGCAGTTTGTCCTTTTTGTTCACCAGAGACCAAACATTAGCAAGAAAGATGCTTGGAAAAGTTGGTTATTGCAGGTTTAGCTTTAGCCTAGCAGTCCACAGTGTTCAGGAATTCAGTGAAATCTAAAAGGAGTACAAAGTTTGTTCAAACTTCATCTGTGCAGCTGCGACCAATGTGCTGTAATGCAGGAATCAAATAAGATGTTCCGAGTTAATAGTGAACTGAGCATTTCGGGCTTAATGTCTTAATAAAACCTTCAACTTCAAAATAAAACTTTCCTTCAGACATACACCTTTACAAATAGATAGATGTGTGTGTGTGTGTGTGTGTGTGTGTGTGTGTGTGTGTGTGCGTGCGTGCGTGCGTGCGTGCGTGTGTTTTTGTCTGGCAGTGTAATTACACAAATGGGGTATTTTCATACAAATCACACTGTGATCACAGACTGTGTGTGTGTGTGTGGGGTGGGGGGGGGACTGTAATGACACTAGTGGGTTATTTAGACAAATCACATATAGAGCAGAACTTTTGTATGTGTGTGTGATTGTGTGTGGGTCATAATTACATGTTGGGTATTTAGACAAATCAGGTAAAGAGCAGTGTGTGTGTGTGTGTGTGTGTGTGTGTGTGTGTGTGTGTGTGTGTGTGTGTGTGTGTGTGTGTGTGTGAAATCCAGCTTCTTGTTGTATAATAGTGTACAGACACACAGCACATGTTTCTCTACCAAAGGAATAACTATTAGATGATGACAGGTGATTTATGAGGAATCTCTCACAGCAGTTACTGATGGCTCAAAGCTATTTATTCTATTTACACTTTTTTATAGAAACCTATCAAATCCTCAGACACTGACAGTTCTTACCTCTGCTATTGTTCTTATACCTTTACCTTTGTTCTCAGGTGTGAAAAACATCATCAATCCTTTTTATTTTGATTTCTGTTTATTTGTATTGAGTTTTTAATGATGAACATTGTTTTAGAGCAGCTTCACACAGATGATGTGGAGAAAAAAATGAAGATGTTCTTTATAAATGTAAGTTTGTCTCTGATGAACAAGTCGGTGGAGACTGTGGTGAAGGAAAAACTCCCCGAGATGCAGAAGGAAGAAACCTTGAGAGGAACCAGACTCAAGGGGGAACCTCATCCTCATCTGGGTTCCACCAAATGTCCATTTATAGCAGATTTATGATGTTGAGGTGCAGTGATGGAGATCAGAGCAGACTGTAGTCCTGAGTCAGTCCTGAGTCATAATTCATCCTCTTCTCTACTCAATCAGCTCATTAGCTCAGGATGTGGTGAGTGTTTGTGCAGGTAGAACATCGCCAGTGACACTGATTTGCGTACCAGAGAACAGTGTGATGTTTTTAAATGGTTTTCATGAACAATCGAAGATGTGAAGAACTGGAATCTTATTTCGAGTTATTTGAGGAGTAAAACACCATGTAGGAGCAGGTTTTGTGAAATGTTTTCAGATTATTTATCTTGTTTTTCTTACTAATTTATTAAAGCTTAATTTACCTGTAAATTGAGCTACAATACCATCAGAGATCATTTGAGGACTTTTATTTTAGCTGTAATAACCTGCTTTTAAGTTGCCCAGTAAAAAAAAGTATATTAGTCACTAGTATAATTTATTCCAAATGCTTGTTTTATGTCCCATTTATTTACAACTAAATAACAAATGATAAGAGTTTGCAGTAGTTTGATACCAAACATTATCCAGTATGATGAATATTTGTAGAAATTCTGTTTTGGAGTATTTACAGGTGCAACTCACAAAATTAAAATATCATGGGAAAGTTCATTTATTCAAGTAATTTAAGTATAATTGTGAAACTTGTGTATTAAATAAATTCAGTGTACACAGACTTAAGTAATTAATTATTATTTATTTATTTATTTTTTTTCATTGTGATGATTTTGGCTCACATTTAACAAAAACACACCAATTTACATCTCAACAAATTAGAATCTGGTGACATGCCAATCATCTAATCAACTCAAAACACCTGCTAAGGTTCCTGAGGCTTTAAAATGGTGTCAGTTTGGTTCGAGGCTCCACAATCATGATGAAGACTGATGATCTGACGTTGTCCAGAAGACAATCATTGACCCCCTTCACAAGGAGAAGCCACAAACATTCATCACCACAGAAGCTGCTGATCACAAAGTGCTGTATCTGAGCATGTTCACAGAAAGTTGAGTGGAAGGAAAAAGTGTGGAGCAAAAAGATGCACAACAAACCGAGAGAACGTTGTCAAACAAAATCCGTTCAATAATTTGGATGAACTTCACAAGGAACGGACTGGGGCTGGGGTCAAGGCATCAAGAGCCACCACACAAAGACCTCATGCTAAGCCACTCCTGAACCACAGACAATGTCCGAGGCGTCTTACCTGGGCTAAAGAGAAGAAGAACTGGACTGGAGCCCAGTAGTCCAAAGTCCTCTTTTCAGATGAGAACAAGTTTTGTATTTAATTTGGAAACCAAGGTCCTAGAGTCTGGAGGAAGGGTGGAGAAGCTCATAGCCCACATTGCTTGAAGTCCAGTGTTAAGTTTCCACAATCTGTGATGATTTGGGGTGCAGAGTTTCATCTGCTGGTGTTGGTCCACTGTGTTTTTGGAAAACCAAAGTCACTGCACCCATTTACCAAGAGGTTTTAGAGCGCTTCATGCTTCCTTCTGCTGGTCAGCTTTTTAAAGATGCTGATTTTATTTTTCAGCAGGATTTGGCACCTGCCCACACTGATTATCTCCATGCCACAGTCTGATCACCTCCACGCCACAGTCTGATCGTCTACACGCCACAGTCTGATCGTCTCCATGCCACAGTCTGATCGTCTCCACGCCACAGTCTGATTGTCTCCATGCCACAGTCTGATCACCTCCACGCCACAGTCTGATCGTCTCCATGCCACAGTTTGATCGCCTCCATTCCACAGTCTGATCGCCTCCACGCCACAGTCTGATCGTCTCCACGCCACAGTCTGATCGTCTCCACGCCACAGTCTGATCGTCTCCACGCCACAGTCTGATCACCTCCACGCCACAGTCTGATCGTCTCCACGCCGCAGACTGATCGTCTTCATGCCACAGTCTGATCGTCTCCACGCCACAGTCTGATCGTCTCCACGCCACAGTCTGATCGTCTCCACGCCACAGTCTGATCGTCTCCATGCCACAGTCTGATCACCTCCACGCCACAGTCTGATCGTCTCCACGCCACAGTCTGATCGTCTTCATGCCACAGTCTGATCGTCTCCATGCCACAGACTGATCGTCTCCATGCCACAGACTGATCACCTCCATGCCACAGTCTGATCACCTCCATGCCACAGTCTGATCATCTCCATGCCACAGTCTGATCATCTCCATGCCACACCCAATTCAGTCAGTAATTTAAAATAAAAGGAGCCCCGACCAAGTCTTGAGTACAGAAACAGTGAATGAAAAGATTTTTCAGAAGGCCAACAATTCACTCAAAATGTTTTTTTATTTGTTGATGTGAATTGGTGGGTTTTTGTTAAATGTGAGTTAAAATCACTTAAATTAAAAGAACCAAAGATTTAAACTATTTCAGTCTGTGTGCATTGAATTGATTTAATACACAAGTTTCACTATTCGAGTTGAATCACTTAAATAAATGAACTTTTCCACAACATTCTCATTTATTAAGATGCACCTGTATGCTTTTTATTACAGTGAGTTGTTCTGTAGTTTGATTTCAGTTTCTCATGTTGAAGATCTTTCAGTGTTCGGTGACGACAAAATACATAAAATTGTGTTGTATGCTGCAATAAGAATAAGTATTTTCAGAAGGTTTTGATTTGTTTTTGCATCAGAACTACTGTGTGTTTACAAGACAGTCTTAATGTCAATAAAAAATTGTTGACAAAACGCATGTATGTGTGATCTTTAATATAATAGTGATCTTGTTTCTAGTTTAAATGCTTTGTCTCATTTTAACACAAAATATATTAATGATGATTCTTGACTTTAGAGGAATTCGCTTGTTCTCTGGTTGTAAGATTATTACACTCAAATCAGCAAACTGTTAATAAGAATAATTAACACGCTAGTTTTAAGTTAATGAGACTAAATGAACTGCCTGGAAGAAGTGTTTTAATGTCTAGTATAAGACATTATTTCATTTTTTTAAACCTAGATATATTTTGTGTCTTGTGTGTATGGAATGTAAAAGACTTTTTCATGCAGGGTTTAGAAGTCCACATAAACATCTCATTCACATGCAAAATGTTCACCACTAATGTTGTTCGTGATCATGACTTTTTCCACCGATTTAAAAGCTTACCATTGTATAGGAAATTCCTGTAGCCTTTAGCAGTACAATTTCCTTTGGAATTAGGATTCCCAATCCTTATTCCAGCATGAAGATGCTCCTGTACACACAGTACGCTCTATGAAGACATGACTATTGGTGAGAGGGTCGAAATTAAAGAACTTAGTTCCTGAGCAGACCCCCGACCTCCTCGAGCCTGTCAAACACCTTCAGGATGAACTGGAACTGGAGACTCATTACCTCCTTACCAACATCAGTGTCTGATTTCTTTAGTGTTTTTGAAGCTGAATGAACACTAAACCCCACAGCCACATTCCAAAACCTAGAAGAATAAAGATCTTATAAAAGTATAATTGGACGTCCAGCAAGGACAATATGAGGACGTAGTGTGGAGTTTCTTTTAACACCCCAAAACTGACTAAACACAACCTCCTCGAGTGGTTTACTTCTGTTCTGGCAAAATCTGCGCATTTTACTGATCTGGAGTTTACTGCCCCGAGTGGTATTGTGTATTTAAAATCTGAAATCGGACACACCTTTATCTCAACAACAAACAACACACCCTTTACATGCGTTAATATGAAACACTAGTGTGTTATTGGTTTGTCGAAACTGCTTACACACCTTCACGCTCAGCTCATAATAAAGGGAAGGAAGTGGACATAAACCAAAAAGGTCCTTATTAAGAAACTTTCCTGTAATAAACACAGTTAATCTTCTGAGTTTGTTTTGTGTTCATGACTCTATGTTTTTGCTCCGTGTCTCTGATATTGTTTATGATAACGGTTATCTTGGTGTCTGTGTGTCTTAGGACACACACTGCATCTGTCCAAATACACAACACAACTATCTTACACACCAATGTCCTGCCTCTCTTCTCAACACTAACACACTGCAACAAACACTCATAGACTCTTACACACAACAACACAATGCAACACACACTCAGAGTCTAACACACTGACATTGGTGTCATTTTGCAGACATCATTGTCCAGAGCAAATCCACTAACACACTGCAACACACACTCACACACTGCAACACATTTCGACACAAACACACTGCAGCACACACTCAAATTCTAACAACACTCATGAGGTCTAACACAATAACACACTGTAGCACACTCTTGAATTCTAACACACACTAAGATACTGCAACACACACTCAACAAGTCTAACACACCTACACACTGCAACACACACTCATGGAGTCTAACACACACTAACACAATGCAGCACACACTCATAGAATCTAACACAAAGACACACTGCAACGCAATCATGCAGTCTAACACACATTAACAGAATCTAACACACACTCACACACTGCACACACACTCATAGAATCTAATACACACTAACACACTGCAACACACTAACAAAATCTAACACACAATAACACACTGCAACTCACACTTATAGGATCTAACTCGCACTAACATACGGCAATACACACTCATAGACTAATACACACTAATACACTGCATCACACACTTACAGAATCTAACACAGACTAACACTGCAGCACACACTTATAGAATTTAACACACAAACACACACACACTGCTACACACATTCAAACACTAACACACACTAACACACTGCAACACACACCTAAAAACGCTAACTCACAGTAACACACTGCAACACACACTCACAGACACTAACACATACTAACACTGCAGCACACACTTAT
>MU550627.1:1830622-1845622 GCA_024362625.1 Silurus asotus
CTCCGAATCCTCCTGAAATCACAACAGCTTCAGGAGCTTTAAACGTACAATGTAAACGTGTTAAATAAATAACATGCAGAGAAACTTTTACTTTATTCGTCTCCCATTTCATTCGCTTTCAATCAGATGCTTCTCAGGAGTCTGGTGTCTCTCTCTCCGTCTGTCTGTTCCTCACTCCCTCTATCTCCATATATCTGTCTCCCTCTTTCAGTCCATCTCTCCCTCCTTCTTTCTCTCTGCCTTTTATTTATATGTCTGTTCATTTCACTTGTTCTATCTTTCTCTCTCTTTCAGTCCATCTCTAAATTTTTCCATCTGTCTTCCTTCTTCAGTTCATCGTCTTTCTCTCTCTCTCTATATATATATATATATATATATATATATACTACTGGAACTTTTTCTTCTTTCTGTCTTTCTTTTTTTCTTTCTTTCTTTCTTTCTTTCTTTGCCTTTCTTTCTTTTTGCTGTGAAGTGTTGAATGGACCCCCACTCCTGCTTCTTTGTGAGGGTACAGAAGTCACTCCTGGAGAAGTGTAGGACAGGAGCTTCCACATGTTCTCTGCATGCTCCGTGGGAGGTGGTTGTGCAGTTTAAACGTGGCCGAGTTCTTCACTCGTTCCTGCTCTGGTTTTGAGAGAAATGAAAGCTGGTGTGTGAGAAGGCTGCAGGAAATTACCTTCAGATGTCAGGTGCTCGCTCTGAAGCCATAAACACGGCCTAATGTAATAAATACTGCTTCAAAGATTCAACTCCACTTCAAAGATCAGGACGATGTGAGCGTTAAACACCAGCACACGCCGTCACACAAACCTCCTGTTTCACATCTCGTTGTCTTCGGTGCTTCACCAGAACACACTGCACAGGCGTTGAACTGGAAATGGATGATAACTGGGAGATTTGGGTCAGAAATCCTGCATCATCAGCGTGGACAGAATAAATATCACTATGAAGGTTTTTTAACTGTATAATCTGGTGGTATTCTTCACACCAGGGATTTTTACCTGAGAGGATAAAATATATCACTCAGAAAAAATGCTGCTCCAAATTTCCTTCTTTACTACAACCCCTTTTTTAACATACTGAGCTTTGATTGGCTTGTGAGCAGAGGGATGTTCCTCACTACTTTAGCTTCATAATTAAACCCAATTTTAATACTTCACGAGGAAGAACCCTTGTAAGGAACCAGACATAAAAGGGAGCCTCATCCTCATCCTCAACACCGAATGGCATCATTACAGTTCCATCAGTGTTGGTGTGTACTGGTCAGTGATGGATGCAGATCATGGAAACTGAGCTCCTGAGCACATTGTAGCAGACTGGTAATATTAATTCCAGTTCAAATCCGTCCTCAAAAGTTCTTGAGTTCCCTCACTAGATTTCTTTATTCGACCTTCTAAGAGTAAACTCCTCTGAGCTGAAGATGTCAGACAACCTGAAGTGACAGCATTACCACTGATTGTTAAAAAGCCCTGACACTGGAGACACGTTCTATAAATGTTAAATAAACACGTTTCTCCCTACAGAACACGTCACCATATGTTGACCGCATCCCTATGAACAAGCGGTTACCATAGAAACGAATGCACATTAGAACAAGCACATGATAAACTTGACTTGAAGCTACATGACTTTCAGATCTGCTGCTATAAAAAACTAATCAACACCATGTGACCAGTCATAATATCCTGTAGCTCGTTTCTGAAGTCATCTGGTTACTTAACCTTCTTTATTCTCATTGGCTAGGAAAAGGGTAGTGGGTAAGATCAAATCCCACTATGACTAAGTTGGGCCCCTGATCAAGGCCCTTAACCCTCAACTGCTTAGTTGTATGAATGATATAATTGTTAGTCATGCCGGATAAAAGCATTTGCCAAATGCTGTCAATGTAAACTGATTTTTAGTGGAGGAGGCCGCTCAGTGGTTAAAGTATTGGACTTTGGATTGAAAGAATACAAGTTCAAATTCCAGCACCACCACTGGGCCCTCGAGCAAGGCCCTTAACTTTTAACTGCTTATTTGTATAAATAAGAGAAATGTTCTTGATAAGAGTGTCCGCCAAAATCCCATAAATGTAAATGAAGTTGTAGTGCAGGTGGTAGCTCAGGATTTAAGGCAATAGATCAGAATGACAAGTTTAAATCCCAGCAACACCAAGCCGCTATTGCTGGGCCCTTGAGCAAGGCCCTTAACCATCATCTACAGCCGAATGCTTTAAACTGTAAGAAGGGACTCCTGTTCTGGATGCGGTTTTCTTTATAATTATAGTGTTTACTTAATTAGTGACTCAGGATATTATTTTGTAGTTAATATTTGAGGTTTGGTTCTCATTCCTGAGGTACGTCTCATTCCTGAACGAATGAAGAGCTTAATGAACATCTCCCAGATGAACAGACTTCAGTGGCGTGTGTTCTGCATGCGATTAACTAAGCAGTGTGTTTATTCAGTAAGTAATGAGTTGTAAGCAACGTAGGATCTGTTGAAGGAATGACTTGAGTCGATTACTTCTGTACAGAGTCATACCCAAACACAGAGACTGACCAATCACCTGTCACTTTGTAACTCGAGAGAAAACGTGTAAAAACGTGTAAAAACTATTTCCTTATGATGATTGAAAGGTTGGTCTTTATGCATTATTCTCTCTTTCTTCTTTTCCAGGGCAGATTCGAACGCCATCATTGGGCTTTCCAAGCACATCGAGCCCATCCTCAATGCCAACACGGTGTGTTTAACACTCCCGGGCTTGACCAAGAGGCAAATGGACATGTGCATGAGGAACCCAGATGTCACAGCCTCAGCCATCCAGGGTATCCAGATCGCCATCCATGAGTGCCAGCACCAGTTCAGGGGGCATCGCTGGAACTGCTCGAGTCTGGAGACACGCAACAAGATTCCATACGAAAGCATCGTCTTCAGCCGAGGTGAGATGTTGGACGCTGAAGGTGTGTGAGGTGTGTGTGAAGGGCTGAAAAGGGGTCATGGCCTAACACTACGCTGTGCTCAGTCTTAAGCTCTGTTTAGACAGGATTAGTTTCAATTGTCAGATGAACATTGCAGAACAACGGATTATTTTCTTTTACAGCTTAACTTATCTCAGCTTGTTAGAAAGCCGGGGTAAAGGCACAGGGTCAGCCATCATAGACCCCCCGGGGGTAGATGGTGTTAAAGGACTTGCTGAAGGGCACAACAGTAGCAAACCTCAACCTCCTGACCAGTAACTCAGGGCTTTTACTATGAAAAGAACTGCTGGCCTGAATGTTACATGTATATGAGGTTTAGTCTTTACATTCTCAGAGAATCTGTTGATCCAGCAACTTTTCGATAAAAAAATTATCAGAAACAATAACTCGAGGTGATTTAGAGCCCATCTGAACTGACATGTTGTTAAAGAAGTTGTTGAGATTTTTCTTCAGATTGAAGACACAACAATATAAAGACAAAACATTACAATATAAAATACAGTCCAGGTAATAAAAAACAGACATGCTATGGTCATGTGACCCACTAATTCTACAGCACAAGCTAATAAAAATCCAATCAATGTGTTTATGTCAAGATTAGATCCATGGTGCATAATAAAGCTGATTAGATTTACTGTAGACGTCCTCCTCAGAGCAAATGTGTCAGGAAAACCAATTCTAATGGAATAGTAAATTGTTGAGGGATCACCAGTCCTGACCCTGTGTGTTCTCCACTCATCTAAAGTTCTTCTTACTGTATAGTCAATGATGAAGTTGTGAAAATGACCCACCTGACTCATTCACTCAGACTGTTGGGAAACCGAGGAGGAACCTGAGCAGAAAAACGTCTTCAAGTTTACAAGTCCAGTCACTTTGACTTGCTGTTGCTAGACATGACCTCACCCTCTGTAGGATGATTAATGTGGTCACTGCCTTGCCATCCTGCACCTCATGAAAGTCTCCAGTGTCACGGATGTTGAGAAAAATGTCATGGTCAGACATGTTGGTGAAACTTTTTATTTATTGTCTCCTCTGAAGATGTAAAAAGGACAATTGTTGTGGCCATGTGCCAGATGTTACATGTAATTAAAACTATGTACAGAGGAGAATTTTATCATGACAGAATTTCAGATCAGTCCAATAATCCACATGAAAACTGATGACATCAGAAACATTTAAGTAATAAGTTTCATACTGCAGGATCTGTAATAACACAAAGTTCAGCAGAGTGTCAGGATTTAAAATAGTAATCCTGAGCAGTGTTGGACAGTAATAAAGTAATTATAATTAGTTATTGTACTTAAGACGCTTTTTCGTGTTTCTGTTCTTTTCTGAAGTTTTTCTATTCGGGAAGATTTTTACTGAAACGTCACTACATTTTAAACTCAAATCTCTCACTTTTTACTACATGTAGTCAAATCAGTCGTGTCTTTTTATTAATGAGGATAAAAACGTAACTGGTGAAACACGCAGCGAGTCACCAATCAGGATCGAGCGCTCATTTTGTTTTACACGTGTTCTGATCGGCGCTCGGTGAATCTACTGATCACCAACATACAGTTCAGCATCAGTTCATCATCAAGCAGAACATTTAGAGAGGAACAAATGATGAAGAAACTCCAGACTGGAACTCACCACCACACACGTGACCTCGATTACACGTTTTTTATTAAAGAAGGTTTTGTGTTCATGATGATTGTAATAGAAATAAATCAGTGTTTGAGTCTTTAATATCATTCTATTAATAGATCAGTGTGCTGAGAGTCACATTCGAGTCTTTACACAGAAACTGAGGAGATTAAGTGAAGAATCTTGTCATAAAAATGATCACAGGAACATTAGAGTTATAATAAATCACTACTTTGGACACTGAAGTTCATTTGAATGCAAAAACGTTTGTACTTTTACTCAAGTGAAAGTTTAAAGGGAGAATTTTACTTCACTCATATTTTATTTCCACTTTAACTCGTGTGTGTCCTTCACCCACCTCTGATCCTGACCCTACAGATAAAGTAATATTCTACAGATGAAGGGAAAAATCCATTCAATAATAATAAATATACAGAACAAGAGTAAAAACATTATGGTAGATGAGGGAATCTTGAAAGTGATTCATGAAGGAACTTTAATGAATAGGATCATCACTTCTACACCACATTGTATCAGCTGTAGAGGCGTATGCAAAAGCCCACCCCCACCTGCTCCCACAGTTACTTTGCTGTACGGTAAAGGCAAATAATATGTAAATCAAATCCCTGCACTGTGGCAGCGAATTGCAGCGTAACTAGAGCTGATTGTATTCACGCCTACGCTCAGGTCAGAATGTCCGAAAGTCCCAGACCCCTGTCCAGATTCTACTTTACTGTTTAAAAATCTCACGAAAGCTCCTGTAGACATCACATCCTCTGTCCAAGGAAGTCTGACTCATCATCAGGCTATAAGGAGAGCAGAGTTGATGGACACGAGCTTCCATGTTGCAGGGATCTCTTCTTCCTGGACTCGGCGATTTCAGCATGTTTAGAAGCAGTGATGTAAAATAGTGTGTGTAGTGTGTGGGGTTGTGTGTGGGGTCTAACACAAACAAATCAACAAGATGTGGAAGCTCAGTGGATAAGACTTCTGATTGGAAGGTCATGGGTTTAAGCTGTACAGCTGATTTAAGTCATTCTGCATAAGGGAGTCTTCCAAGATGGCATACATGTAAGATTCACAATTACAGAGTTCTAAAGGCAGGTGGTTCTTCTTCATTTATTTTATATTTTATGTCAACTTGTAAAAATAAATACTCATTCATACCTTAATGTACACTACTGAATCCAGAGCTGTGTATAGACACAATAAACAATGCCAGGAGTACAGTTCCTCATATGGCAGACGTCCTCATTCATATATGTTTATATATTTATATCTCCGTTATACAACTGAGCAGTTAAGGACCATGCTCAGGGACCCAGCAGTGGCAGCTTTTCACGCCATGGAGAACTCATATCCTTCTGGTCTAATGCCAGTGAGCTGCCACTTCCTCCTCATATAATCATACACTTTTTCATTTATGGCATTGAACTCGCAGCCTTTTGATCAGAAGTCCAATGTTCTACCCACTGGGCTACGACTTTCCACTTGTTCCCGTGTTATTCAGGTTTTCAGGCAGTAGGAGTTTATCAGCACTGTGTAGCTGTGTGTGTGTGTGTGTGTGTGTGTGTGTGTGTGTGTGTGTGCACGCTGTGGATTTGCCCTCAGCACTTTCCCATCTCTCAGTAGGCGATAGCATAAACCCGTTTAGTTGTTTCAGCATAACCCAGAGTGACATTTTTTCCCCTCTTCCTGTGCCATCAGTGCAGCGGGCCGTGTCTCACACGCCAAATTATCCGCTTGATTGATTCGCTCTTGTCGGTCCTGGAGGAAGCACGAAACAGCATTTCCATGTCCTCCTCGGTGTCCCGATCTAAAGTGCCATCAGTCCTCTGGCCCCTGTGGAATTTTGGCACGGAAAAGATCATGCGAATATCCGTGTGTGTGAGAGTTTGTGTGGATTTGTGTTCTCTTTGTGCAACGTGGGTCAATAGGTTTGAAATAATAACCAAATGTCGTTCAAGTATTTTGTAGCAAATCCCCTCCCTGAGGGCGCACGTGGTTCAACACGCACTCTCCTGAATGCAGAGCATTCCACAGGCGGCCTGCTTCACACCTCGTAGATATTACATTCATTAGTCACTAGTTACACACAGACAAAACAGGACGCAGAGGCGAAAAGCCACTACTGAAAAGGACAAGTCCTAATCTGCATGCAGCGTGCTTTCTGACTGACGGAGAGCCGAGAACCGAGGGCCCGCACTCCGGCAATTTCTACAACACACACAACAAAGTGTGCACAAGAGCACAGGGAATGCATTTAATCAGCCACGACATGTTCATGTAAGCGTCGCTTCATTACATTCACTCTGAGTCTGTAACAGAAAGAAAAACATTTACAAAAAACTCTTTCAGTTTAGATTTTTGGACGGATCTATCGCCTGGCCTGCACGGGTCTTCACTCTACCTCTACACTCATTTCATTAAGGTTTGCTTGACAAGCAAAACTCTCATTTAAATCAGTTAGAGAGTTTGTCCATGTCTGAGCACAGGTCATCAGTGTTTTCACCACTGTTCCAATCAAAGCCTGTTCCAAAAAGTGATCAAATTCATTAATCAACTAATTAACCGGCTTGATAAGCTGCAGTCATGGTGCAAGCACAAGGACTCAGGTTCTGAGGGCTGAGAGTCTCCACTGTAGAAAGACCAGAGTTTCATCTCAATTCAGTTTTATTTGTAGTGCGTTTTTAGCAGTGGACATTTTCTCAAAGCAGCTTCACAGAGATAAAGAGGTAATAAAGTCGGCATGTAGAAATCGAGAGCCTATAATTTTGTTCCTTAGAAGTTTATCCCTAATGAGCGAGCCAGTGGTAATTATGGCAAAATGGAACAAGGAAGGAACCTTGAGAGGAACCAGACTCAGGCTACGTCTACACTAATTCACATACATTTGAAAACAGTGCTTTCCTCTAAAAACGCCAATCGTGTTTCATTGGTTTCCCAAAAGTTATTTACTCACACTGAAACGTCTGAAAATGCTCACATCTCTGTGTTTATTTACTTTTTTGAAACGTCATCGCAATGATTGGATAACGATGATGCATTTATCAATGTCCATGTCCTTTGTCGAGCGTTTTTAAAAAGCTACATCTCCGTTGACTGAAGCGGCGTCTCAGCGTGGACAAAAAGCCAAAAATATGCGTTTTCAAACGATAAGGTATTAGTGGGTGGCACCAGATGTCCATTAAATCCAGTTTGGTCATTGCTGAGGTGTGCTGTTCAGTGATGGATTCAGTTTCATCACCACTTCAACAAACACAGCGGAGAATAAATCAGGTTTTTGCCAGTGGATTTATTTCCCTCAGGCCTGATTTAAATCAGGTTCATTTTAATGCAAATTCTGATTAGTAGCATCGATGCTTCTTTTCAGCTTCTCTGCTAATTCACACCTGTATTTCTGCATGTTCGTCTCCTCATGTGAAGATCATTACAGCAAACGTTTTTGCAACTAATGTTCATTAAATAAACAAAACAGTTTAGAGGTTTGGAGTGCAACCTTTTTTTTTACTACAGTTTGCTCTGATCTCCATCACTGCTCCTCAACATCGTTTATCTGCTACAAATGGACATTCGGTGGAACCCAGATGAGGATAAGGTTCCCTGTTGAGTCTGGTTCCTCTCAAGGTTTCTTCCTTCTGCATCTCAGGGAATTTTTTCTTTCACCACAGTCTCCACCGACTTGTTCATCAGAGACAAACTTACACTTATAAAGAACTTATTCATAGCTGCTCTGAGATGATGTTCATTGTTAAAAACTCAATACAAATAAACAGGAATTGAATTAAATTTTGTTGAACATCTTTGTAAGGAAATAGTTTCGAAATCCTTTATTAACGCCAAAGTGCCAGAAGATCAGAGAGTTAGTTTTGCTTTGTATCTCATTACCGCGACTGTGAAGTGTTGAGGAAACACAACAGAGCTGACAGTTTTATTCACCCACCACATTTTCATTTCCTGCTGCTGAAAACAGAACGGAAAGCTCCCTGGACTTGTCTGCTTTTCATTCATTTGCTCAGCTACATGCTTTTCATAGCTGTTTTCACAAGTCCTGACTAGCAAGCTAATGTGTTGCGGTGTCTCTCTGGCGTTAAAGTGGGCAAAGTCGAAACATTCCTGTTAACTCTATGCCTTTCTTTGCATAATAAAATTAAGATGCTCAAAAACATTATGGTGCTTTTGCAGAACGATAGAATAGAACATAGTGTGGGTTTCTTTTGTGATAAACGCTTGCGTTAGAGAGCAAACGAATGCTGGAGAATGAGGAAAACATGACCTGTTAGCCTTATGTCACTTAAACACATATTAGACTCGCATCCTGCTCAGTGTTTCTCATTCCCCGAGTTCAAAAATAAGTGTTTTACGTGCGGCGGCGACTCGTTCTTTCTTTCCCTCTTTCCCTTGTTAAAAGCCTTTGATTTCAGCAGGCCTGAGGAACTGAAGCTTATTTAGCCCAAAGTCACTCTTTCATGTCCTGCTTTAATTCTCCATCTGCTCCTGAAAGTGATTTAGGAGGCAAAGGGCTTTTATGAGCTTCACGTTTATTATTGTTTTAGACCATTAGCTGCTCCCGATCCCCTGTGGTCACCTCTCTCTCTCTCTCTCTCTCTTTCTCTCTCTCTCTCTCCCTTTCTGAAAAAGAAAGAAAAGTCAAGACGACATGTTCAGTAACTCAGTACTGTAATGTTTCACTGCCGTGTCTGGAGGAATGTCTTTAATTAAACATGAAATCTGTGAGGTATCAGGAGTCGTTCCTGTGTTCACAAACAGGTAGAAGCTCAAACGCTTTTAAAACAACAAATAATATGTCAAATTCTAAAAAAGAAATGCTTAAACTGTATTTTTAAAAAGCATAATTTTTTTCATTGTGCACAGTTCCTGTGGTCAGTCGTGCATAGATGCTAGAAACTCTTCCCCTCACCTACCTACAAAGCTCAAAGTGTAAACTCCTCTCTTCTGAAGACATCAGAAACCTCCAGCATTCACTTTGGTGGAGACGTGAGACTCTTATGGAGCACCACCGGCTTCTTGAGCAAGACTTTCAGCTCCTAATGCTCCTAATTCTGTATCTTAATTCTAGCACTTGTGTGGGAAGATTAATGACCTGATTGGTCCGATTTGGTGAGATGTAGTCACATGTTCAAGAATTTAAATTAACCAGGTTTGAAATCGCTCATGGATCTGACTCACTCGTAGATGACTGAACTCTTTTGGCATGAATGTGAACACTGACTGCATCCCAGGAACCTTCTCACCTTCTCAACTTCATCACTACCTGACTTTACTAACACTCTTGTGGCTGAATCAATCTCAACTAAACTCTAGTGGAACATCTTACCAAGAGGTTGAAGGTTGTTATAAGAGGAAATGGAGACTAAATGTGAAATGGGATGCTATGTTGTTTATGTTTATGTTGAAGATGTAAGAAATTAGGAGTCACCTGCTATCATCTAAATATGGACATGAGTATCGATGTTCCTCTAATATTGCTGAGTGATAATTGTACTAACTGTGTATTTCCCGTGTGTGTGTGTGTGTGTGTGTGTGTGCACGCCAGGGTTCAGGGAAAGTGCGTTTGCATACGCTATCGCCGCAGCAGGGGTTTTACACTCCGTCTCGAACGCCTGCTCCATGGGCAAACTAAAGGCCTGCAGCTGTGATGAGAAGCGACGAGGAAATGAAGAAGTCTTTCGTCAGAAGCTAAACCGACTGCAGCTGGAGGCCATCCACCGCGGCAAGGGCATGGTGCACGGCGTGATGGAGGAGCGAGGGGGTGTCCTGGAGGACCATGGGGGGACCCGAGGGGGCGGAGCCATGGAAGAGTGGGAGTGGGGCGGATGCAGTCCCAATGTGGAGTTTGGGGAGAAGTTCTCTAAAGACTTCCTGGACTCAAGAGAGACCTACAGAGACATCCATGCTCGGATGAGACTTCACAACAACCGTGTAGGACGACAGGTGTGTAGCTCTTTTTATTTTGAATATAATTGGAACAATGTCCAGCTGAAAAGAAGCATCTTCATAGTGTTATGCATCCACCACCATGCTTCTTTTTATGTATAATCGCTAGATGATTGCCTCTTACTTTTGCACCAAACAAAGTTTTTAGAATTTTGTTCAAAATGTTATAATATAGTCTCACATCACATTTTGTCACGTTTTTTTTGTGGTGAAGTGTCAGGCTTAAATGTGTTTTTTTGAGAATTGGCAATGGGATCCTATACATGCCTTATAAACTCTTAGTAGGTTGAAAGATTAGTGCTCATTGGACGAGGCTTTTTGGATGACACTTTGGTTTCCACACAAACATATAGCTTTCACACTGGTTGTTTTTACACATTTCCATGAAAGAACTGTTACTCTAGAAATGGTAGTGTTGGATTTTGTGGGCATGTCTGAGAATATAATCAAAATTTGGGAAATGAAATTGTGGGTGTGACTGAGTCTCTAAAAAAAATATATATATATATATATGGTATATAAATATATATATAGTATATAAATAAGGAAATGGGGCATGTATTAAGTTATATATATAAAAATAGGGGTTGGAATGTCTGCATTTAACATAAGATAAAATTTAATATAAAACGTTATTAATACCAAATGAAATTCTTTCTCATTTGAAATTTGGTAATGGAGGAATGAATGAGCTTATATATGGAAGTGTGGGTGTGTCTGAGGTTACATATAAAATGTAGGTGTTTGGAGTTATGTACAATTTATAGAAATTGGTGTGTCTGAGGTGTTTTATAGACACACAGTATCAGTTAAAAAAGAATTTTTATTCAGTTTTATCTTTATTTTTATGGTTTTCCTTCAATCTTGGGGAGTTCCCAGAGGTGTTGAGTGCTTGCTGACTGCTTTTCCTTCACTCTTTGGTCCAACTCAACCGTCCGTTTACCATCTGTACGTCTAACAAACTCTTCTCCTCCTAAACTCATTAGACCAAAGGACAGTTTTCCACTGATCTAATGCCCATCCCTTGTGTTTCTTGACCCAAACCAGTCTCTTCTGCTTGTTGTAGTAATGGATTCTTTGCTGCAATCCGACCATGAAGGTCTGGCTCACATAGTCTCCTCCGAACAGTGGATGTGGAAAAATGTCAGTTGAACTCCGAGAAGCACTCATTTAATTTAACTGCTAAATCTAATAAACGTATTCTCTGCAGCAGAGGTAGCTCTTGGTTGTCCTCATAAGAGCCTGTTTGATCTTACTTTTAAAGTTCTTGAGATAATTAGGATTGACTTCTTTTCCTAAAGTAATGATGGATCATTTCTCTTTCCCTAACTGAGTGCCAAAATATGGATTTGTACAGTAGTTGTAGTTGCAGTAATAAACAACTGATTCTTTAAAGCACATTAAGAGGGCAAGAAATGTCAAAGCAAGAAATGTAACAAACGAACACCTGTGACCTGAAACCCATTCCGGGTGACGATCTCGTGAATCTGATGAGAGAACACCAGGAGATGCATTAAAACAGAATGGAGCTACTTTGGAGAATCTAAAATATAAAACATATTTAAGGTTCTTTAACACACTTTTGTTTATCACAAAATAGTCATAGATTTGATTCTTCCATATTAATGTACAATGTTGAAAATGTGTGTATGGGAGGTTAGAAGTGAGCAGGTACTGTAGTGTGTATGCAGCGGGGGGGTTTAGTTGTTGATTGTATGAGAGGGGGATCAGCTTTCTGTTCATTATAATGTGTTAAAATTATGTTTGAAAGGTGTGCAGTACTTTATTCACACACAAACACACACACACACACACACACACACACACACACACACACACACATTTTAATCTGACTTTGATGCTCAGTTTTCATGGACATTAAACACTTGGCATGATGGCCGTTACTGTGGGTTTTTTGCTCCAAGTTTGTTTTATGTAAAGCACAGAGACTTGTGACAGTGTGTAAATGATCAGGAAAGGTTTGTTCACACACACACACACACACACACACACACACACACACAATTCCCTGCAGGACAAGCCTGTTTCATCTGCACCGAAAACCCCCTCAGACGCTTTAACCAGTAGCAACACATTCACAATTACAGGCTTAGGCTAAAGCAAACAGCTGCATTTGCCCCCAACACACACACACACACACACCAGGGTGGGATTAAGAATGTACCACTGCATACTGTTCCTTGCCGTGTCCCTGTTGGTGGGGTTCAGTGTGAGATGTCAAAGAATGTTTTATTGTTGCTCAGTTCTGCTAATATCAGAAAAACGACTTATACATCAAGAGTTAAATTTACATGTTAAACAAGCAGATGGACTCAAACCCGCTGGTTTAAAGTGAGTGAGACATGGACCTCCACAGCTCAGAGTTCAGCTGATTTACAAACCCAATTCCAAAACAGTTGGAACACTGTGTAAATAAATAAAAACAGGATGCAAATCTTATAAAACTTTATTTTATTAAAAAAACATATCAAAGATTAAACTGAAGAAATGCACCCTCTGAGGGTAAGAATAAGGTCATTTTTACTCGATGGCTTCAACAAGTCTCAAAAAAAGATGTGACGGGGCAACAAAAGTTGGAGAAACATTAAGTAAATAATGAGGTTAATGGGCAGCAGGTCAGTGAGATGATTGAGGTATAAATAGTGTAATTTAGAGCGGCAGAGTCTCTCAGAAGTAACGATGGGCGGAGCTTCACCAATCTGTGAAAGACGCTACAAATTGTAAAACAATTTTAGTATAATGTTTCCCAACATCAAAGTGCAAAACAGTTGAATATCTTCATTTTCAGAACATAATATTATCAAAAGTTTTAATTCTGTAATGGAAATGACTGCATGGGCTCATTAGCACCTCCATAAATCATTGTCTAAAAACACAGTTTGCATGTCATCCACAAATGCAGGTTAAATCTCTATGATGTAAAGAAGAAAGCATGCGTGAACATGATCCAGAAACACCACCAGCCTCTCTGGGCCAAAGCTCATTCAGAAAGTACTGAAGCAAAGTGGAAAACTGATTTTGGTCAGATAAACAAAATTGTAATTATTTTTTGATAACCTTGGACACCACGTCCTCTGTACTAAAGAGGAGAGGGACCATCTGGGTTATTATCAGCACTCAAAACGCTGCATCTCTGATGGTATGGTGGGGCATCAGTGCTGTGGAATGGGCAGCTTGTACATTTATAAAGGCTTCATCAATGCCGAACACAATATTGGGTTTTTTTCCGATTTTGCACAGAATCCCAACTTTTTTTGGAATTGGGTTTGTAATCTCCTTCTTCATTAATGCTTGTTCTTGGTTATTAGATAAGAGTTTGATGATGAAAAATGGCACGAGATGAGCATGAGATTGTGTTTTACAGGATATAACAGAGACGTGATGTGTCTGTGTGCTCAGAACGCTGCTGTTGTGGGAAACTGCTCATTGTTTGCTGCTTCCCTCCTGCGTAATTTCTCCCTGTATCATTCCATCAGTCCATTTCTGCCCCGCTTGATTGTTCAGACAAAACACACAGGAGATAATAGGGGGTGGCTGTTCTTCTGAACTGGCCGCTTGTCCACCCCGGACACTCAATGAGCCATGAAACTATTTCCTTATGCCCATACACACACCAGTACACATCACAGTTTATGTATCAGTTCTCTTTAATGCTAAGCTAATCTTAGCTCATACCTCTCAGTAAAATTAGATGTGTGGTTGTGTTCCACCGCTGTCTGATAACCAATAGGAAAAAGAAACGAGAAGAAGATTGAAAAGTCTGTTCATCCACTATTATCCAAAAATGAACCATAAATCTATTTTTGTGTTACACACACAGTTAAGCGCAAACACATGAGGTGGGACATGTTGATGTTTGCTCTACAGACATCTACGTTTTGATGTTCTGGGTGAACTGCAGGTGCTGTGGTTCTTTTGTTGACAAAAGGTCAAGAAGTGATTGACAACTGATCAGGCTGCAACACAGGAGAGTCAGGATGAGTGTTAGCCAGTTTTCAGCCTTGTTTGAGTGGGATTAGTTTACAGGGCACGGTATTAAAATTACAGACAACATCTGGAAATCTGAAAGGTCTGGAAAGGAAGCGTTCTGCTGGAAATGACCTTTTATATTTGGATGAACATAAAGCGTATTGATACAGATGCTTAAATCTATCTTATAGTGATATGATAACTACAGGGTCCTTTGATGATGGACACCCCAGTTACACTGATGTTACTCTCATCACATTTCTCACTTCAATTCAGCTAAATTCATGTTTATTTGTGTTGAACTTTTAACAACGAACATTACACAGAAAATGTGGTGATAAAAATGAACAAGACGTTCTTTATAAGTGTATGTATGTCCCTGATGAGCAAGCCGGTGGCCAGTGGCTGAAAAACTCCCTGCACTTGACTCCCTTGTCATTACTGCATGTCTGTCCAGGTCGCAGTG
>MU550627.1:1850622-1879157 GCA_024362625.1 Silurus asotus
ATTTTAATAAAAATAAGTTAAGGATATTAACGGAAATCATGTGGAACATCACTGCTCAGTGTCGGAGGGGCGTGGCTCTACGTGACCAAGAACATACAAATCCACTATAATCATCCACAGACTCTGGTTTCCTCCGACATGTTCAGATGTTTTACACGTTTTAGTTCGTGTCCCACAAACTTGGTTCTGGATTTTCTGGACTGTACACCACACACACGTCAATTTTAATTTATTCGATTTGTTTGTACCACCCACTAATTGGTGTTGCCATGGTGACTAAGAATGATTTCCACATACATTTTGATGTGACAACCGTGCTGTAGTAACATCAATGGAGTAGCATGCCTGCTGGAACACTCGTCCAAAGTTCCTCAAGGGTTCTTCAGCAACTGAAGATGTCCCAGTGACGTCATTATTTTACTAGCTAACAGTCAAAATGACCCATTGTTTGGAACCTGATTGTAAATATTTGGAAGAAGGGTTCCATCGTCCAGGGCACAAATGCTGTAGGTTATTATTGCGCCTCTGCTATAAGCAATATTATCATACACCTGTCCAAATTGCATCATCCATTACTTAGCTCTTAGCCATCAGGTTAGCCTACAGATATCAGGTTTCATGGTTGGAAACATGAGACCTGAAAATGCCAGGAACACTTTCTCCTCCAAAAAAAACCTACTATGTTTTTGAGAAGCATAATCTTGACTCTGTGGATGAAACCCCTAATCCTCAGATCTCTAGCTGTGCTGTAATCTCTTAACGACGACCCGCAGCATGTCGAGCGCCAATGGGGAAACCCATCCTAAGGCCAAGGGGAATTCGGCTGAAGAAGACACACACACACACACACACACACACACAGTCTTTACGGTTCATTTGGCCAAAGCAATAAGTGTTTGAGTTCCTCCCCTGTTGTGTGTCTCGGACGTGAACCACTCGTCCTTTGTGGAACTGTTTGCACATTCAGAGCAGCTTCTGTTCTCCACTAATGACTGACGTGAAATTCTGCCTTCGCCCCTAATATATACATTTCTTTTGTAGGTTTATGTTTTTTTTCTTATTTAAATAATGTTTAAATGTGTAAGTTATTTTATTTTTTGGATAATTTAATGTTTGAGAAATTAAATAATGATGCTGATAAATATAAAAATAATAATAGTAATGATAATAAAGTATGTATGAAAGAAAGACAGACTTGTTGACTTGTGGTTATTTTCTGATAGATGGATGGAAGAACGGATAGAAAGGGAAGATGTGTAGACAGATAAACAGTAATATGTATAAGGTTACATTTATAATAACGGTATAAATTAAACTTTGGATGGATAGATGGACAGTAAAGTGGATCATTGAAGGAGTGGATGTACTGATTTATAGAATGATGGATGTGTAAAAGTTCATCATCATTTTTTTTGGTAGGTTGAACTTCTTCAGTTATCGATGGAAGTACAACGTATGATCAGAGAGCTAATATTCAGCTCCTCCTTAAGGTTCTGAGAGATGATGGTTGCCAGCAAGTCAAAGGAATCAGCTGTAGAAAAGAAATAAGATTGGTGGAAAAAAAAAAACGAATGCATGACTGATGGACAGATGGATGAACACAGTTAGATTTATTTCAATAGATAAAGTAAATAGATGGAACTAAGCATGCATGTAAATCAGAATATGGATGGATGGATGGATGGATATGTTCTGATGCATTCAGAGATGCGGAGTGTCCCATGTCCACAGTGATGCTTACTTATTAATATTATATGCTGTAGTGGGTTGGGTCTGAGCTTTGTTCCAGAACACACGTTTTCATGCTCTGATTTAAATCAACTCCCTGAGATGTAAATGTGTGACTTCACACCAGGAGACACCCTTAAAAAGGATCCACTACACTGATATAGAACAAGACATTACCATCAATTTTCTCTTCATTCACGTTTTTGTGTGTGTGTGTGTGTGTGTGTGTGTGTGTGTGCGTGTGCGTGTGTGCGTGTGCTTGTGTGTGTGTGTGTGTGTGTGTGAGATCAGAGATGTTATTCAGCAGCCGGACAGTGAACAGGAGTCGCGGTGTCCCGCTCCTGACCCTACAGCAAACCTCAAACCCCAAATTAAAAACCCTGTCAGGGCCGAGTATTTCCATCTCCACTGTGGGTTTCACTCTGAGAGAGAGAGAAAAAAAAGCGAGAGATACAATGAGAAAGAGAAGGATAAAGAACGAGAAACAAAGAAACAGAGGGATGAAAAAAGAGAGAGAGATACAGAGAAAAAAAAAGATAGAGAAAGAGACACGAAAAAACAGAAGATGAGACAAAGACAGAGATACCGGGTAGAGGGTACAGGAAAAGTGAAAGACACAAATGTGTGTGTGTGTGTGTGTGTGTGTGTGTGTGTGTGTGTGGGTCTGAGAGTGTGTATATATGTGCGCACGAGAGTGTGTATGTAAGCGTGAGTGTGTGTTTGTGTGAAAGTGTGAGTGATTGTGTGTCCGAGAGTGTGTGTAAACAGTATGTGTTGGGCTGAGAGTGCGTGTGTGTGTGTCTGTGTCAGAGTGTGTACTGTATGTGTGGGTCTGAAAGTGTGGGTGTGTGTCTGAGAGTGTGTATATGTGTGTCTGAGAGTCTGTGTATATGTGAGGGTCTGAGAGTGTGTGTGTAGGTGTGAGTGTGTGTAGGTGTGTGTGTGTGTGTGTGTGTGTGTGTGTAGGTCTGTGTGTGTGTGTTTGCGTGTGAGTGTGTTTGTGTCTGAGAGTGTGTTTGTGAGTGTGTATTTTTGTGTGAGAGTGTGTGTGTGTGTGTGTGTGGGTTTGTGGGTTTGTGTGTGAGAGTGGGTTTGTGTTTGAGTGTTTGAGAGTGGGTTTGTATGAGTGTTTGTGTGTGAGAGTGTGTTTGTGTATGAGAGAGTGTTTGTGTGTGAGAGTGGGGTTGTGTTTAAGTGTGTTTGTGTGTGTGAGAGTGTGTGTTTGTATGAGAGTGTGTGTGTGTATGTGTGTGTGTGTGTATGAGAGTGTGTTTGTGAGTGAGTGTGTGTTTGTGTGTGAGACTGTTTTTGTGTGTGTGGGGGGGGGTTTGTGTGTGAGAGTGGGTTTGTGTGTGAGTGTTTGAGAGTGGGTTTGTAAGAGTGTTTGTGTGTAAGAGTGTGTTTGTGTATGAGAGAGTGTTTAAGTGTGTTTGTGTGTGTGTGAGTGTGTGTTTGTTTGTGTGTCAGAGTGTGTGTTTGTGTGAGAGTGTGTGTGTGTGTGTGAGTGTGTTTGTGAGTGAGTGTATGTTTGTGTGTGAGACTGTTTGTGTGTGTTGTTGTGTGTGAGTGTGTGTTTGTGTGTGAATGTGTTTGTGTGAGTGTGTGTGTGTGTGTGTGTGTGAGAGTATGTTTGTGTGTGAGTGTGGTTGTGTGGAAGTATGTTTGTTTGTGTGTGTGTGTTTGTGTGTGTGTGTGTGTGTGTGTGTGTGTGAGTAAGTTTGTGTGTGTGAGTGTGTGTTTGTGTGTGTGAGTGTGTGTTTGTGTGTGTGAGTGTGTGTTTGTGTGAGAGAGTGTTTGTGTGTGTGTGAGTGTGTGTTTGTGTGTGTGTGTGTGTTTGTGAGTGTGTGTGTGTGTGTGTGTGTGTGTGTGTGTGTGTGTGTGTGTGTGTGTGTGTGTGTGTAAGTGTGTGAGTGTGTGTTTGTGTGTGAGTATGTTTATGTGTGAGTGTGTTTGTGTGTTGGTGTGTGAGAGTGTCTGTGTGTTTGTGTGTGTGTGAGTGTGTGTTTGTGTGTGAGTATGTTTGTGTGTGTGTGTGTTTGTGTGTGTGTGTGTGTTTGTGTGAGAGTGTGTGTGTGTGTGTGTGTGTGTGTTGGTGTGTGATAGTGTGTTTGTGTGTAGTTTGCATCCTGATTTAAATCTGATATATGATTCTATGCACTGGAACATGTACACATTTTACTGACTCTCTGTTAGTTTACTACATTGTACAGTCCACATTTATGATATTTTTGTCTGATATTTTGTAGATTTTGGAGACAGATGATCCTCTGTGGAGACTCCTAACAGGAGAAGATATTGACTTGTTGTATACTTAAAATATTTGACACTTTGTACAAGCTAGATAATAGCTAGCTTTAGCCTAAATATTTGTTGATTCCAGCTAGTTTAGTCATTTAGGCTACACATTAGATCACTGATCGATGAAGGTTTTTATTTTAAAGACTTCATCTTCATACTAGTTTCAGAACTTTCAAGTTCTAATCAATTATTTACTTTGTAGATGTTGGATCTATGCTAGTGTTAAGTCTTGTAGATTTCATCCATATGTGAGTTTTATACTTTGTTGATTGCACATTTATCTGTGTTTTATTTAAACAATCATCTACAAACAAGTCCTACAAACATGGCTGCCATGGACTTTAATTCCCAGCTCACACACTCATTCACAGGTTTACAATTACAAAGCATCTAATGGAGAACACCTGTTAATAATCTCAAACAGGTGCACAAGAGAGAGAGAGAGAGAGAGAGAGAGAGAGAGAGAGAGAGACTCTATTTAAAGAGACTCTAATTTAATTTATTCAAATCTTTCACATCAGTTTCATTATTATTTGTAGTTTGTGGATTTGGATGCTAGTTATAGGCTTTGCATGTTGCAGATTCATGCTAATTTGATTTCATATAGATTTTTTGCTGTTGTAGATTACAAATTTATGTTAAATTGCAGCTCTTTTTTACATTTTAAATTTGTTAGTTACATTTTAAATATTAGATCTAGATATTACCTTCTGGATTGATGCTAGAATGGATGTATGATTTGAAATGTATGTACTATACCGATCTTGGTCCTTTTCAGGAAAAATGTTCGGATTTTATTGTTTTTTCTGCTATCAAAGGAAAATTTGAGGTTTGTTAAGCCAAAGCTATGGAGATCTGAGCTAAGCCAGAGTCAGGAACGATAGATCCTCCCGGGCCTGATCAGAAGAACTCCACCACACGCAGAAAGCTTTAATCACTCTAATCTCCAACTTATAGCTCAAGATTACACTCTTACACATCACTCTAATGCTGTGTGACGACTTGATTTGTACTTTGTTCCAAGTGTCCTGCGCTGTACAATTATCCTCTCTGGCTAAACGTCTACATAATCCGCAGCTCTGCTCCTGTTCTGAGGTATCGCATCATTCCCTTCTGAAGTGTGCCTCAGAGAATCAGTGTTTGTTTTCTTCTGACCTACAAAAGAAGTTGTTTGAGGCCTTCGCTCTCGGCTTCCTTTCACAAACATTTGATCCATGCTAACATCCCAGTTTGATCCTTGTGATTATTTCATAGCCTTAGCATTAGCGTGAGCTCACAGAGAACTGGAGGGTTAATTTTTTTTTTCTTGTGGCCCTCATTAAATATTCAGTGCAGGCTTTTAACACCATGCTCAGATCTTCCATTTTCACTCTGGGAGAGTAGAAATGAGCTAAAAACGCTGAAATATTGATTAGCGGGGTTAAATATTTCCTCACCGTGTGCCGTAAATGGCGCCGAGTCCCAAGTGGAAAGACGCTAGTTCCTTATGGTGGATTTGGCCTGAGGCTAAGTACATTCCACTTCTTGAATACTGCATGAGACATGTTTCAGACAGCACCTGTGGCATCTTCACAAGAACATGGTGTCCTTAAACTCATGTCACAGGACAGCTATGAGCTAAAAGGGCACACAAACTTTTTCACTTCTCTGTGGGAAGTTTAAACGCATTAATTATTTAATCTAAAGTATGCAGGAAGTCAGTGCAGAAATCCTCCCGGACATTTACAGACCCTTATAGGTTACGAAAAAACTTTGTAAAAACTCTGTAATACTGAAGATGTTTCATCAGGAATATCTGGTTAGAGGATCTAAATCTGGAACATTGTGGAGATGGAGAGAGCTCTTCAGTTTACTCATCAACTGTACAGAAATTCATAAATTACAGATATAACTTTCAAATGTATAAATCAGTCTTTATAAATGGATCCCTAATGAGAGAGTCGGGGGTGAAGGTGGTGAGGAAAAACACAACACAAAGCTACACACAGAAAACAGTGTTAATTACTAAAGTAAGTGTCCTCACCACATAAAGTGCATCGTGTGACAACACAAGACAGTGTGGGACAAATACACAAAACCTTTTGTATACTCTGTTATACAGTAATGTGCAAAAGAGGACTATAAACAAGAGTGGCTTTGTAAATAAACACAGTGTAGTGCAGAAACAGCAGCAGCAGCAGTCAGGAGGCACAGAACAGCATGAAACAGTGTAATATGATTCAATATAAATATAAACGGTGGTGGAATTGATTGAGATGAGTAATGAGTGTGTGTTAAAATCAGACTGAACAGTTCAGTAACACACAGCTATGTGTGTGTTTGTGTGTGTGTGTTTTGTACAGTACAGTTGATGGCTTGAGGAAAAAAATGTTGTACAGGCGGGTTGGGGGGTGACGGGTGTGTGTGGTCGTCCATAATGCTGTTTGCTTTGCGGATGCAGTGTGTGGTGTAAATGTCCATGATAGAGGGGAGAGAGACTCTGATTATCTTCTCAGCTGTCCTCACTCTCCTCTGTAAGGTCTTGCTATCCGAGATGGTGCAGTTCCCAAACCAGGCGGTGATGCAACTGCTCAAGATGCTCTCAATGGTCCCTCTGTAAAACATGGTCAGGATGGGGGGAGGGAGATAAGCTTTCCTCAGCCTTCTGAGGAATGAGTGAGCTCTTGCTGATGGAGCTGGATGACCAGGTAAAGTTCTCTGCAAGATAAGTGTGAAGTATGAGTGTGTGTGTGTGCACAGCCAAGGAGGAGTGATGAAATTTTTCATCCGTCCTTCTGGATTCAGATAAATTCACCTCAGTTGCACACTTTTACAGACAAGAGACTGTTTCTTGATAAGAACAGCTGAGATGAAGAGCTGAGGCAGAATAATGATCAGATCACACACTTATGAGCTCTAAGAACATTTTAATCAAATCCAGAACATGGACCACACCGAGCAGGCAGATTTCCCTCCCTGAGAAAAATGAACTAAAATAGAGCGGGAGCGGGAGCCCAGTGGAGGGAAGCGGGAGCCCAGTGGAGAAATGTGGGAGCATATTGGAGGTAGGTGGAAGCTCAGTGGTTAGGGTTTATGCGTTACTGTTCAGAAGGTAGGGGGGTTCAAGCCCCGGGCGTGACTCTTTGGCCCCTACGCAAGGCCCTTAATGCTCTGCATATCATGGCTGACCCTGCGCTCTGACACAAGCTTCTAAGTAAGGTGGGATATGCGAGGAATGGTAAACATGCTCCTGATGTTCCAGTGACCACTGTTCCTGCCCCTCTTCCCTCTATGGATCTTCCCACTTTGTCCAGGCCTGCCTCTGGATAGTGTTCTCTTCGACTGGAGGCCTCTCTGTGCAGCTGGTGATAGTTTCTCTTTAACGCCTTGGGTGGTTCTATAAAATTTAGGAGTAAAAACGGGAGCTTTGAGGATGGACTGTAGTTTCTGATCACCATCACTGCACCCCACAACATTGTAAATCTGCAATAAATGGACATTCTGTGCAACCCAGATGAGGATGGTTCCCTCTTGAGTCTGGTTCCTCTCAAGGTTTCTTCCTTATGCCATCTCTGGGAGTTTTTCCTTCACCACAGTTGCCACAGGCTTCCTCTTTAGGGACAAACTTACACTTTTAAAGAACATGTTTATTTTTTATCACCACATTATCCGTTTAAAGCTGCTCTGAGGCAATGTTCATTGTGAAAAGCGTTATATATAAATGGGTCATTCTTAAAGAAACCTTCTCTGGACCCATCAGACATCAATAACTACAGACCAGTATCACTTCTCTCCTTTCTTTCTAAATCTTTGGAATGCACTGTTTTTAACTAACTGTCAGTCTATCTCTCACAGAACAACCTCCATGATCCAAACCAGTCTGGATTCAAAGCAGCACATTCCACAGAGACAGCCCTGCATGCTGCTCGATCAGCCCAGCTGTCATCTGTACTTATCTTCCTGGACCTTTCAGCAGCATTTGACACAGTCAACCAAAAGACTATCTTGTCTACCCTCAAAAGCCGTAGTATCCACGGAACAGCATGGGAATGGTTTGCTTCCTACCTGGAAGGACGCTCATACCAGGTAACATGGAGGGGATCCACATCTGCCCTGTGCAGACTCACCACTGGTGTCCCACAAGACTCATTACTTGGTCCCCTCCTTTTCTCCCTTTATACCCACTCCATTGGTGAAGTCATATCCTCACATGGGTTTTCTTATCACTGCTATGCAGATGACACTCAACTCATCTTTTCTTTCCCTCCATCAGATACCACAGCTTCCGGCATGCTTGACAGACATTTCTTCATGGATGAGTGCTCACCAACTAAAACTCAACCCCAGCAAAACAGAACTGCTGGTCATCCCAGGTGATTCATCTCCAGGTCAAGATCTCCAAATAACACCATGACTCTCTGCTCTCCCCTTCAGTCACTGCTCATAATATTGGGGTAACTATGAACAATGAACTGTCCTTCCTCCCCACATGTCGCTAATGTTGCTCGTTCTTGTTGATTTCTTCTATACAACATCTGAAGGATTCGACCATTTCTGTCCACACAGGCTTCCCAGGTGCTTGTTCAGTCTCTTGTCATTTCAAGACTTGACTACTGCAGCTCTCTGCTGCAGGTCTTCCCCTAAACGCTATTCATCCACTGCAAATGATCCAAAATGCAGCTGCACAGCTTGTATTCTATCTGCCCAAGTTCTCCCACACCACCCCACTGCTGCTCCTTCACTGGCTTCCAGTAGCTGCACGTATCAGATTCAAAACACTGCTGATGCCTACAAGGCCAAAAATGGACCAGCACCATCTTACCTCAGAGAGCTCATCACATCTCGCACTGCACCACACTGTCTGAGATCCTCCAGCACTGCTCCACTGGTACCACCTTCTCTCAGAATGAGAGGTAAGTACACTTCAAGGCTCTTCTATATTTAGAGATATATTTATATTAAGTGTGTAATCTGGGTTACAGTGTAGATTTATTCATTACTACAGACTCAAAGCACTTTAGTACGTCGCTCTGGATAAGGGCGTCTGCTAAATGCTGCAAATGTAAATGTAAATCTATACAAACAGGAATCGAATTGAAGAAAGAATTTCACTGTGTTTTGATGTATATGTGACAAATAAAAGCTATTAGATTATTTTACTGAATAAACTGAAGGTCATCTGACAGGAGTTAAGATTTTATTTTCTCCAAACCTACAACCATTTATTCTGTTAAAGGTCAAATCATCTCTAATTAAAAACATCAGGTTCTTCCAGTCCTCATTCACTCCCTGAATATAATTCATAATAATCCCTGTCATTTATGGATAATGCAAAGGTGTTGGTTATATTATTAAATGTTTGCTCTTTTTACCAGAAGCCAGAGAGAAAGAATATCCCATACGGATAAAAAAATACCCCAAAAATATATTTGTTTATAAATGTACATACATATATTCTCTATAAATACTTTTTTGCCCATTTTTTGTATATTTTCGAAAATGTATTTTAAAATAATTTAAAAACTGTATTTTGCCCTCCATATATTTTAATTCAAGAAAATACATTCACATGAGAAAATCTTTATTTTACTTACATTTATGGCAGAGAAACGTATCCATGACTTACAACTACAGTCTGTCTTGTTCAGTCCAGCAGTTCTTTACACCACCTGTATGTTCAGAGTGCACTGGTAAAATTCTCATGTGTATGCTCAGGAATATCATAAACAATGAGTCCATGAGCATGTACTTCCAGTGATATGATGTTTTAGGTTTTTCTCCTATTAAAAACGTCAAAGTCCAACAGATTTCACTGAGGAACTCTAATGACCCATGAGTGTGTGGTAAACTTGGGACAGAGTTAATTATAAAGCAGGATGTTTCTGTGTTTGAGCCTTGAAATGTTCTGGTGAGATGCTTTGAGCAGAAAATGATTGTACTGAGAACATGAACTGCACAGAAATTCTATTACCATACATTTGGGGCCAATAATCAGCCATAACACTGAACCACCTGCCTAATAGTGTGTAGTTCCTCCTAGTGATACCATCTATCAAACCGCCTTGATCCTTTAAGGCCTGAACTCCACAAGACATCTGAAGGTGTTTGTGTTGAATTGGACGTGTTTGTCCAGCACGCCCCACAAACGCTTAACCAGATTGAGATCTGGAGAATCTGGAGGTTCAGGCAACATCTTGAACTCTTTCCTCCAAGTATTCCTGAACAGTTCCTAAACAAAGGACACAAAGGGAACATTGTTAACATGATGAGGTGTAACTGCTTGAGGTCTGTAACATGTTTATGTGGTCTGTATCAAAGAAACCTCTACATAAACATCAGGACCCTGATGTTTCCCAGCAGAACATCTCCCAGGGCATCACACTTTCTCCACTGGCTTGCCTTTTTCCCATAATGGTGGCATCACTTCTCCTGGTAGTGTAATCCATACCCACACATCTGGCTGTCCACATAATGGAAAAGGAAACATGATTCATTAGAACAGGTCATAGTCTTTCGTTTCTCTATTGTCCAGTTCTTTAGGAGCTTTGGGTTCTTTTTAACAATTTGTGCTACTAGGCTGTAAGGTGAAGCTGTTTTTCGTTTCATCCCATTCCCATATATGGGGCACTAAATTATTTTCATTCCAATAAAAAGAGCTATTGGTTTTGAGCGAGAAAATAAAAGTTCTCCATGTATAATCCTGCAGTTTATTTTTTATTAGTGTTTAAATTTGACAATAGTTCCTTCATCTTGTAATTGAACGGTGGCTTGGTGTGCATGAGGAGAATCAGAGAATAGCAGAAACATACAAACATTGTCCAGAAATTACATTTGAAAATGTTTCCGAAGACGCTGGGTTTCCTTCCACTTGCTACAAGCTACTGGCAGCCCGTCATGGACCTACGTTTTTTTTTAGGACATTCATTTGTTGAGGTACTACTACTCGATGACACAGACTGGTCTTTGTGAGCATCTTGAATTTCATCATCTGCCGAAAATGTGAATGATGCAAGATACAAAGCATTCTGCATGGCATCATCGGCTTTGCCAGAACTATCCATGCCCCCTACAAGTGATGTCCTGCACCAACACTGCAAAAGGGCAAACTGCCAAGCAGCCAAAATGAGACATTCTCTGAAAGCTATAATGTGTGCCCCTTCACCCATTGGCAGTGGATGGCACCTCGAGGATGGGGAGTTAACAGTGACCTGGATGACTAGCAATCCTGCACCTGAAAGTGTTTTGCAGGTCGTCTACTGCAGTTGCAAGCACGGCAGATGTAAGACTGGAAGATGTTTCTGTATGTACTGATTTTTGTCGGTGCCAAAATTGTGCCAATGTTTCAAGGAAACGGAGGAAAGAGCTGAATGATGATACTTATGAGTAAAGATTTGCTGTGCATTATCTCAAGCTTATTTTCAGTTGTAATGAATCTGTTGTGGAATTGTTCATTTTTGGCATATTCATAATTAATGGTGGGGGGGGTCGCATTTTGAGTAATTTCAGAAAACTTGGGACAAAGTGTGCTGCTTGTTTATGTTTCTGTGATTACACAGTGCTTACTGAAAGTAAGTTTTGCTAAAATTGCAATGTGTATGTTTAATTTTTCTTGGTGCCAATCCATGAAGTTAAAGCATATTTCCGAACAATTTGCCATGTTTTATGGTCTACATTCACACTTGAGTGTTTAATGCACAAATACCTTTCTTAGATGTTTAGGTACATGTATAAAGGTCAATTTGAGAGAGATTTTATGTTGCTAAATGAAAATAAATAAAGTTATAAGCAAAGCCAGCAGCATAAGATTTTCGTTTTTTTTTTATTCACAATTACACATATTTATGGATCGTGACAAAAAACTGCAGGATTTTTTGGGGAGAAATTTCAACCTATAGTCCAAAAGGGTATTGCCTGAATGAAAATCACTTTCTAGCCACTTTTTCCTAGTTCACCTTATGGCCTATACAGGAGATCGAGTGGAATTGGACCAGTAGGCTTCTCTGCTCATGCACATCTCTGAACCTCATCAATAGACCACTGGTTCTCTTTCCTCAACCACTTTTGCTACACAGGTTCTCCACAGAATGCATTTTGTTTTTCACACTATTTTGTGTAAACCATAACACGGGTAAAGTTTAAGCCGAGACCACACTTTTTCTCCTCAAAGCTTTGAGCAATATTTAAAGTTCTTGCCCATTATCTTCAGAATTGTATGAATTTTGCTGCTGCTACATGACTGGCCAAGCAGAATAGGAGAACCTTACAAACTTTTAATTCTGCCTTCATTTTCCCCATCTTTCCTTCTCTCTCTTTCTCTCTCTCTCTTTTTCTCTCTCTCTATCTCTCTCTCTCTCTCTCTCTGTAGCTTTGATCAGAGTTATTTGTGCTAAGTGATGCTAAATTGCTCTATAGAAATGAATGGTGGAATTAGTCACTGCAGCATTAATAATTCAAAGAGTTCAGGAGTTTGAGCTCTTTAATCTTCAGCTCTCCGCACTCTTTTTTTTGTCCTCCCTCTACTTTAGTGGGTTTTTTTCTGCTCGATGACCCACACTGGCCACAAGCTGCTCAGATCACAGAGCGTTGCAGTGATGGACGGTGTGGCTAAAAGCTAACAGCTGAGCTGCACCCGGACTCGTCCACAGAGGCCTGGAAAAGTATTTAAAGGGAGACACAAGAACACACACATGAACACAACAAACCTAAAAATCAATAACCAGATTGTCAGAGAGAGAAAATCCTTTATCTTAAGTGACTCACAAAAGAGTTTCAAAGTCTATCAGAAAAATCCTCCCTGATAGCAGTTTATTATCAGGCCAAAGGATGAGTGGAGCAGTGGTAGAGAATGGAGGGATGAGTGGAGCAGTAGTAGAGAATGGAGGGATGAGTGGAGCAGTAGTAGAGAATGGAGGGATGAGTGGAGCAGTGGTAGAGAATGGAGGGATGAGTGGAGCAGTGGTAGAGAATGGAGGGATGAGTGGAGCAGTGGTAGAGAATGGAGGGATGAGTGGAGCAGTGGTAGAGAATGGAGGGATGAGTGGAGCAGTGGTAGAGAATGGAGGGATGAGTGGAGCAGTGGTAGAGAATGGAGGGATGAGTGGAGCAGTGGTAGAGAATGGAGGGATGAGTGGAGCAGTGGTAGAGAATGGAGGGATGAGTGGAGCAGTGGTAGAGAATGGAGGGGTGAGTGGAGCAGTGGTAGAGAATGGAGAGATAAGTGGAGCAGTGGTGCTGGATGAATGGATCAGTGGAGCAGTGGAGGAGGATGGATGCATGGATGGATGGATAAGTGGAGCAGTGGAGGAGGATGGAGGGTTGAATTGTGTTAGATGAGCAGTGTGAGAAAAAAAGAACATTTGATTGTTCATTGTTACCTCAGGTGCTTTTTGAGCAGAGGAACTCAGGCATGAAGAAGATCTATGTTCTGAATGAGGTCTACAAAAACATGATTGGTTTTCATGTTAATGTGTATAAAAACAAACTGGTGTTGATGAAAGTGCTTATAAAATGTGTGTGTGTGGAGTGTGATTTTGAGTGCAGGAGTAATTACAGATTGATTATGGGAGAAGTTAGTAGTTTTCTCATTTCTGGAATGGTTACTACGGACTAACAGTTTCCACTGATGACAAGGTCAAGACAACTAAGATCACACTTTAAGATCGACAAACCGTGTCTCCTCCGATGCCCTCCATTCACTTCATCTTTAGAATTTAGTTTTTACAATTCTTTCTTATTCTAATTCAATATTTTTTAGCAGAACACAACAAACACACACACACAAAAACACACACACACACACACACACACACACACACACCTCAGTGAAAAAGTGAAATGTAAGTAGATTGTTTGTTCTGGAACTGTAATGAATGGAAATTCGGTGATGAGGATGGGTTCTCTTAAGTCTGGTTTTTCTTAACTTATAAAGATCAAACTTCTTTGCACTAAACATCTACATTCCAACTTTTCCTCTTAATCTCTGTAAAGCTGCTTTAAATTGAATTAATGATATGTTCTGTATTTCTGAAACTTTATTGTAATAAGAAGATTCTGTTTAAGAAAGTGCTAAAAGCTGAGTGGTAATAAAGTTGAAGGTGAGGCAACCGTAATCTCTTGGTATTATTGGTAACAAAGAAAAACTGGAGAGCTCGTCAACCTTGTGAATGTATATTATAATTAAGATCAGAAACACCCACACGCTGCCAAGAATACACAAGAATTCCGATGTGATGATTTCAAACAACCCAGAGTTCAAAAAAGTTGGGACACTGTGTAAAATGTAATTATACACAGAATGCAAGAATTTCAACAAAACTTATATTCCCATATATTATTCACAATAAAAAACACATGGTGAAACTGAGGAAATGTAAAATTAAAAAAAATATATTTTATTTGATGCTGCAACATGTTTTAATGTTGTGATGGGGCAACAATAGTGTCTACAAACTGTGGAACGATTTCAGAATCATGTTCATCATATTCCAAAACAGTTCAATATCTCATCATTTACAGAACATATCATTAAATGTTTCAAAAAATCTTTAGAAATCTGTGTTCAAGGGACAAGGGTGAACATTAATATTGATGGTCTCGATCTTTGGGCCCTCAGGGGCCACTGCATTTAAAACGGTCATGCTTTTGTAATGGAAATTACTGCATGGCCTCATTAACACCACCAGAAGTCATTGTCTGAGTGAACACAGTTTGCATGTCATTTAAAAAAATTCAGGTAAAACATTTTCAGGCCAAAGATCATTGAAATCGTATTGAGGCGAAGTGGAAAACTGTTCTGGGGTCAGACGAATCCTAATTGTATCTTCTTTTTGGAAACCATAAATGCTGTCCTCTAAAGAGGAGAGGGACCATCTGGGCTTGTTATCTGCACTTAGTTTAAAAGCTGCATCTCTGATGGTATGGTGGTGCATTAATACCTGTGGAATGGGCAGCTTGTACATTTTGAAAGCTCCATCAATGCTGAACACAATATACAGGTTTTAGAGCAACAAATGCTTCCATACAGAAAGCGTCTTTTTTCAGAGAAGATCTTGTATATTTGAGCAACACACTGCTAACTGCATACTGCATCTACTACAATAACATGACTTCATAGTAGAAGAGTCTGGGTGCTGAACTGGTCTGTCTGCCGTCTAGACCTTTACCATCTGAAAACATTTGATGCATCATGAAACAAAAAACACAACAAAGGAAACCCAGAACTGTAGAACAGGTTGAGTCCTGTATCAGACACATATGGGACAACATTCCTCTCCCAAAACTTCAGCAACTGCTCTCCTCAGTTCCCCGATGCATACAGACAGAAGATGTGATGGAACACATGGGAAACATAAACCTTTAACAACCTTTTATAGACGTGTTGCAGCCATCAATTCAAAATAACTTTATTTTTTTTCTTAAAATTGTATAAATTCTCAGGTTTTGTTTGTTTTATTGTGAATAAAAGATGGATTCATGAGATTTGCAAATCATTGCATTCTGTTTTTATTTACATTTTGCACAACATCACAACCTTTTTTGGATTTGGGGTAGCATTTTGATTGTGCAATAAATTAGGATGTGCTGAATCAAGTGCCATTTTATAGCTTGTGAAATTCGTGTTGTTCAAATTAACCACATTTGGAGTGATAGGTACATGGCAAGCTGTTTTCCTGAGAAACCCCACCCTGTCACTTACATACATGTGATTTTAAACCACTCTGGACATGAGGAAATTCCTTGTAAATATTGACATAACGTTTTGGGCTCAAGACCCAGTCGTATATAGCGATTCTTATTCCAATGCGTCAGAAAAATTTATTTAACTATGACTTTTGTGGTTGTATAAAAAATAAAACGTACTTCCTGCTGATAAGACTGTTGATGGTGTCCCAGCCATTATCATGCTATTTAAAGCATGTGCAGGAAAATTCATCATGTAATTAGGTCACTTATTATCCACTGTCACTTAACACTACTCAATTTTCATAATTCTCATTACCGTATCATGTGTCACAAACGAGAACATATGAAAGGAAATTCGTTTTTGATAAATGAAACCACCTGAAGTCTCATGTAGCAAAGCAGAAAGACTCGTTATGACTGAATTTAAAGAATTTCTAGTGAACTGGTTATGTTTCAAGTGTATGTCTTGGGTGGTTATAGGTATAATCATGAAAAAAATAGTAGTTAAGTGGCTCAAACATTGGACTATAATTCAAAATGTTCTAAGTTCAACCTTCTGCCGGTTCTGAGCACTCGATTAAGACATTTGACCCTTAACCATTTGCCACTATTGAACATTTAAGTAAAAGCTTTAGACCCTCAACCTTCTTCCACTACTGGGCCATTAAAAAGGCCTCTGACCTTCAACATTCTGGCACTAATGTGCCCTTGGGTAAGGCCTTTGACCCTCAACAGTCTACTTCTACTGTGACCTTGAGAAGATCTTTGACTCTCAACCTTCTGCCACTACTGGACCCTTAGGTAAGGCCCTTTACCCCTTAATTACTACTTAATTAGTTGTATAAATGAAATACTCTGGTTATTCTTAATAAGTGTGTCTACCAATTCTGTAGCTGTAAAATGAACATGTGAAGAATAACTGTAAATGTGGAACCATAAATATCTAAACAGGTTACTCAGCTGATGCAGCAGTTTAAACGAGGGGGTGACCTTTAGGGTGCTAGAACTCAATCAGGTAAGTGTGTGTGTGTGTGTGTGTGTGTGTGTGTGTGTGTGTGTGTGTGTGTGGACAAACAGGTTTCTCAATCATTATTTGATATTTAATTGTGTTTCCTGCTCTAACACAAGCTGATGAATCATGGCTTTGTAAGTGAGTAAGTGTGCACATACAGGTTTCTCAGTCACTAGTGAGATATTGTTAGTACGTGCATCATGTACAAACACACCCTACTCACTCATCACTTTATTTAAGATCTAATAGCACCATCCAGATAACAGCGGTGCCACTTTCAAATCCCAGCACACACTCCCAAATACACACACTAACCCGTGCTGTACGAGCACTCAACAGGGAGATGTGCAGAACTTATGAGAAGAAGAAAAACCTGGTTTGCTCTTTTTTTCTGTGCGATGGTGTTAGCACATGCAAGTTTGTGGTTTTTCTGTGGAAATGGTCTGTGTTTGAAGTTTTGAAGTGGTGTAAGTGTATACATAAGTGAGAGTTTCCCCACATTCCCCACTCTGTGATCTCCACTCCCGAATGGAGAGCTAGCCACTATGAGTCAAATATTAATAATAGCTAGCATAAAGGTTAGCAAGTAGAAGAGCCTCGGGCCGTTTCTCTGCACAGACCTGCAATTCAGAGCTCCACAATCATTCCTCTCATTCCTCCACTCGTTCCTCTTCAGCCTCTCACACCATAGCAGGTCTGTTGAGGACAAGCTCCATCAACACAGCCCCATCACTCAACCCATCTGCACCCATCCATGAGCTTCACAGATCAATGTTAATCTAAATTACCTTATTTTATAGAGAGACTTCCGCATACTCAGGAGCATGTCCTCATCTTAACCCTTCACCTAAACACAACAAACTGTTTCAGATGCAAAACCTTCAAACAACAAACATATTTGCTGCGTTCACTTTCAGCAACTATGGATGGGTTTCAGCTTCATTACTTCTTACCACAGTGCATCAGGGGTCAGTTCTCTGTTCTCTCTAACATCTCTGCATTAACGAAGACCCATCACCAGCTCAGAACTTTGCTGCTATCAGATCAGCCTTTATATTAAAGCTCAGGGTTCAGAGCTCGGGTCTTATGACTTTGCTGTTTAGTTCAATCAGCTCTCGTAACTTTTCTTCTCAATATTTTGTGAATGTGGCTGTTCTTCTCTTTTCTTTTTCACCCACCTCACAAACTGTACCAGGATTCCTTTTAGACGTCTGACCGCTAGAAATCATTTTAGATGACAGATCCTATCTGGATGATGGATTATATCTTTGATCATAGACAAACAGAGATTTTCAGATGTGGTTCTTCTCCAAAATGTTCTCACAAATTTGGAGGCACACAATTGTGTGGGACGTCTTTGGATGCGGGAGCTTGAAATTCTCCCTTCACTTGAACTAGGAGACCCAAACCTGTAAAGCAAAGTCTGCTTCAACAAACCACAACCTTTTGACCTCAGTAAATTTCTTCATCTCACAGCACAAGATCTTGCAGGGTTAGAATTCTGGTTTCTCAGTAGTAGCAATTGATGGTTAAGGGCCTTGCTAAAGGGCCTAGCAGGGGCAGATTGGAGGTGCTGGGATTTGAACCCACAAGCTTTTGATCTCGCATCTTATTCTCTGAGCTCGTACTTTCTAGTACTAGTATTTTTTATTTGAATTATTTTTTCTCTTAGGAACTCCTGCATAATTTCTCAGGTCCAATAACATCAACACGATAGGTTAAAGTTTGGTTTATTAGCATCACAGTTACATTACACACAGTAAAACAATGTTAGCTTGTTAGCGTACAGTAGCAAAGTCAGGTGGTGTTAATGTCGATGCTTTGAACTCTTCTCAGATGTGCTCCATGTGTAATGCTATAATGGCTGCCAGTGAGATGAGACAATGCCATGAGGACATCTGGAGCACATGGCGCTTTATTGTGGGCTGGTTATGACATCACTGTGTTGTCTCATACACACACACACACACACACACACACACAGTTGAAGGTATGTTCTTACACAGGTGTTAACCACAACAGAGGGTGTTTAAATATTGTGTATCCTTTGACTGATGGAGAAATTGCTCTGATGTGTTGGACAATGAAGATAAGAAGATATGCTTCATCTGGTGTTAGCAGTAAAACATGGAAACTTTTTAGATTAAAAAAAAAATCGCAGGTAAGTGAATTATTCGTTGTGGTACAGGTAAAGGTCACTGTCTGGGCTTCAGTTTACGCAAACGTAACCACAGTCTCGATCAACAGGATGTAAAGAAATTAATGAATAAGTGTGTATAAATGATTATGAGCACATGCTAGTGTGTGTGTGTGTGTGTGTGTGTGTGTGTGTGTGTGTGTGTGTGTGTGTGTGCTGAATATGGGGAGTAAATGCAGTGAAGGTCTGTAATTGGACGCCAGCGAGGCTTTCATTATCTGCACACACTCCTCTCTCATGTGGGCACACAGCTGCTTGTGGCATGTCTCGACCCCTACAGCACAGGGGACTTTCCATGCATGCGAGATATACACCAATCCTCACCTTTATTCATCCTCCATCACTATCCATCACCATCCATCATGATTCATCACCTTCTATCATTCTTCATCACCCCCCATTAGCTTTCATCAACCTTCATTAGCCTTCATTCACCCTCCATCACCCTCAGTTACCCTCCATCACCCTCCATCACCCGCTATCACCCTCTATCATCCTCAATTACCCTCCATCACCCGCTATCACCCTCTATCACCCTCAATTACCCTCCATCACCCTCTATCATCCTCTATCACCCTCAATTACCTTCAATTACCCTCTATCACCCACAATTACATTCCATCACCCTCAGTTACCCTCCATCACCCTCCATCACCCGCTATCACCCTCTATCACCCTCAATTACCCTCCATCATCCTCTATCACCCTCAATTACCTTCAATTACCCTCTATCATCCACAATTACATTCCATCACCCTCAATTACCCTCAATCACCCTCCATCACCCTCCATCACCCTCTATCACTCTCAATTATTCTCCATCACCATCCTTCCCCTCCTTCTTCCTTTCACCATCACTCTCCATCACCCTTATCTCTGACCGTTCAGCTCTCTGGTACTGTATTATATTATTTATGCAGACCCTCCACAGTTACAGAAGCAGCACAGCAGCCATCATCACTCTGCATGTGTGTGTGTGTGTGTGTGTGTGTGTGTGTGTGTGTGTGTGTGTGTGTGTGTGTGTGTGTGTGTGTGTGTATGTGAGTGTGGTTGTTTAGTGTTTTGTAATTGCTCAATGGAGTGTATCATGTAACAGTGTGAGCAATGGAGCATGCCCAAGCTTCTCACCCGAGGCCAAGATCTTCCACCTTCTTCAGGAATGCAGGCCTCTGACTGTGGTGTTTTCTTAAATTGACACTTTACTTCACTTTTACCTCTTGTAGTAGGACTCCTCTGGCCTTGCTGAAACCCGATGGGCCTTCTGCTGCTGTAGCTCATCCACCAAAGTTTGCACTCTGAGATGCTTTTCTGCTCAGCATGGTTGGTAATAAGTGATTACAGAGTTGTTGGCAGTTCAGACTGGCTCATTCTGGGAATTCTCTTTCATCTCAAAGTGTTCCAGCCTGCAGACCCTCCGCTCACATGATGGTTTTCACACCAATCTGTGAATCCTCCGAAGTATGTTGAGCCACAATTAAAGTAATAAAGATCACACACTAATTTTCCAATTCTGATGTTCTGATATGAATCGTTCCTAGAGCTCTTTACTTGTATCTACATGAGTTTATGCAACATGTCGCTGTTACGTGATTGGCTGCTTAGATAACAGCATGAACGTGCAGGTTTACAGGTGTTCCTTCAAAAGTGCATAAACAAAAGCAAACCTGCTAAACCGTTCCTAGAGTTCCTCGTACACACAGACCTCGAACGGAGCAGAGTGTTAACCAAGCATTGAAATATCACGAGATACCTGTGAGACTGTCTGCTACTTGTCCTCCTCTCTTCTACTTATCCCTGATTTTTGTTATAAAGAGTGGGTGGCTTTACTTCAAAAGGCAGTTTTCTGAGGAAAGAATTCAGCTTCCAAGATTTTCTCAGTTCTCATGTAAGTTGTTCCATGAAACAGAAATTCTTGATCAACCGAGGAAGACCAATCGCACTGGGGTTCTGAGGTGAAGAGGGTTGTGATGAATCCAGTGTAGAGAAGCTCAGAGTGTACAGGAGATCATTATCCAGTGCATTTACATGTAAGGCATTTGACAGATGCCTGTATCCAGAAGCACTTATAGTTATCTCAGCTATGCAGCTGAGCAATTAAGGGTCAAGGGTCTTGCTCATTGACCCAGCAGAGGGCAGCTTGGTGGCGTTGGGATTTGAACCCATGACCTTCTAAACTGAAGGGTTAGTGTTAGATTTATGGTTATCCACTGAGCCACCATTCTTTTTAGAAGTCCAAAGTCCATAGATGCTAAGAAGGCTCTTGATAAAACTAAGGACATTTCCACTTTTCACGCTATTTTGTCATACAGAAAGTTTCCTATTGTGCATTTAGAAGGTGGTAAAGTGGATGTGATCCGCATGTTCACCTGGGCTTCATCTTAAAAACATCTTCCCTTTTTCTTCAGTATTGACATCTCTCATATCTGATTGACCCAAATAGAGAATTCTTGTTACCCACATAATATATCAAATCTGAAGGTTTTACTGCACCACCCTGTTGTTCATTATTTTAATGGTTCTTATAGTGCTGCTCAGGACAGAAGCAGTTAAAAGCGCTGGCATTTCTGATCAGGTTTATCAGGTTAATATTTTGGCGGTGTTTGGAGAATGCAGTACTGGGTGGTTTGTGTAATTGTTATCAGTTGAAAGATTTATCTGAAGACACTGAAATGCTCTTGGCAATCTGGCAAGTGTTCCTTAATCTCTTGGCAACAAGGCCAGAACACCAACCCCAAACTTCCATCATCACCAGCAGCAGCAGAACATCTCACTCAGCTCCACATGTTCACCTGTTCATCAGCAACTACCAGCTCAATATTACAGAATATTACATAGTGCCTTTATCTCATGTTTGCTGAAATTGAACACTGTTCTACAAACTGGGACTGAAAGAGAGGAATGAGAGACACATGCTCATGCTGAAAGCCTCCTCCATCAAGAGCCAGCCTTTATTACACTGACTAGAGCAGGGTTTTAAGGGAAAAATAAGTTGATTTTCAATTTAATGGCATCAACACATCTCAAAAAAGTTGGGACAAGACCGTGTCTCCACTGTGTGGCGTCCTCTCTTTTTTTTATAACAGTCTGCAAACGTCTGGGGACTGAGGAGACAAGCTGCTCAAGTTTAGGAGTAGGAATGTTCTCCCATTCTTGCCTAATACAGGCTTCTAGTTGCTCAACTGTCTTAGGTCTTCTTCTTCATCTTCCTCTTTATGATGCAGCAAATGTTTCCTCTGGGTGAAAGATCTGGACTGCAGGATGGACATTTCAGTACCCTGATTCTTCTTTCTACACAGCATGATGTTGTAATTGATGCAGTATGTGGTCTGGTATTGTCATGTTGGAAAATGCAAGGTCTTCCCTGAAAGAGACGACATCTGGATGGGAGCAGATGTTGTTCTAGAACTTGGATATACCTTTCAGTATTTATGATGCCTTTCCAGATGTGTAAGCTGCCCATGCCACACGCACTCATGCAACTCCATACCATCAGAGATGCAGGGTTCTGAACTGAGCGCTGAGAACAAATTGGGTTGTCCTGATCCTCTTTAGTCCGGATGACATGGTGTCTCAGTTTTCCAAAAAGAACTTTAAATTTTGATTCGTCTGACCACAGAACAGTTTTCCACTTTGCCACAGTGCATTTTAAATGAGCCCTGGCCCTGAGAAAACACCTGAGCTTCTGGTTCATGTTTAGATACGGCTTCTTTTTTGACCTATAGAGTTTTAGCCGGCGACGGCGAATGGCACGGTGGATTGTGTTCACCGATAATGTGTTCTGGAAGTGTTCCTGAGCCCATAATGTGATTTCCATTACAGTAGCATTCCTGTATGTGATCTAGTGCCGTCTAAGGGCCCGAAGATCATAGGGTTCCAGATTCTCTGAATCTTTGGATGATATTCTGCACTGTAGATGATGGTAACTTTAAACTCTTTGCAATTTTTCTCTGAGAAACTCCTTTCTGATGTTGCACCACTATTTCTCACCGCAGCATTGGGGGAACTGGTGATCCTCTGCCCATCTTGATTCTGAGAGACACGGCCACTCTGAGAGGATCTTTTCAAACCCAATCATGTTGCCAATTGATCTGATAAGTTGCAAATTGCTCCTCCAGCTGGTCCTTATATGTACATTCTACTTTTCCAGCCTCTTATTGCTACCTGTCCCAACTTTTTTGGAATGTGTAGCTCTCATGAAATCCAAAATTAGCCAATATTTGGCATGACATTTCAAAATGTCTCACTTTCAACATTTGATATGTTTCTATATTCGGTTGTGAATAAAATATAAGTTTATGAGATTTGTAAATCATTGCATTCCTTTTTTATTCACAGTTTGTACAGAGTCCCAACTGTTTTGGAATTGGGTTTGTAGTAAAGGTGTACTACGAATCACAGGTTTATATGAATTAATGTTATATTAATATTATATAAAAATCCATATTTATTTAATATTTTAATTCATTATAATTTAGATGAATGAATTGCTCTTCAAGGTTTATGGATTAATGGATTACTCACAGGGGTGTGTACAGCAATAAACTGAAATTATTTACACACTCGTGAAAGATATGGTGGAGTTTCTGTTAGAAGATATTTATATTCTCTTTATGTATATGGAAGGAGTCTCCAGTGTCAGCATCTTTGTGACATTCAGAGGCAAAGCTGTTTTATCTTTAAAGTGAAGGATTTTACACTCACTCTAATAAACCAGTTCCCATTTCCCCCTAGATTCTGTAGATTTATAGTGTTTGGCAGGAGCGAGGGGGTGGCATGAGAATGATCAGGGGTGCCAACACTAAATCAAGCATCCTTGCATGGTTCTGGTGGATTTAAGAAATGATCTAATGGATTTTTACATTACTCTATATCAATTAAATAAAGACTGATTAACTTCACCTGAACCTGATGTCTGGATTGGAAAGACGAAAATGGTAAGGGATATTTCACTTCAGCTTCTTGAGTTCACACAAACCTGTAGGGAGTTTAATTTACTAATCATGACAAACTATACAGATTATATATATACACAAAGCCTCAATGTATCAAAAAAACAATACCCAGAAACCTTAAACATTTAAATCAGCAAATCGACAAATGCGGTGCTGCCATGTGATGTCACTTGTCAAATTGGGATAACAGTGCTGAGGTGGCAAATGGGGTGGCAATGCTTTTTCTAAGGTTGGCAGTTGCCACTCCAGTAGAGCCGCCCCTGCCTTATTTTAAGTGACACTGATGGATAAGGGCCTTGCTCAGGGGCCCAGCAGTGGTAGTTGAGATTTGAAAACATGACCTTTGAATTAGAAGTCCAATGTTTTAACCACTGAGCTACAACTTTGGGTGATGTAAAGTAAATAAATGGACAGTATTAAAACAATTTAATTATCACTGAATATCAGAGGAACCTGGTTTATTCCTGACCACCACACGTCTTCGGTGAACCGGAGCTCATGTGAGTGCATGCTGTTCAGTTTTATTCTGGAGCTTTACAAATCAGTTTGATTTAATCATCTTTGCTGCAGATTAATTTATATGGAACTAATGTACACATCTGAATCAAATCAATCCAGTAAATCACAGATAAATCTGAATATCTGCTCAAATATCAATCAGGAGTTAAACGCATGTATACTGTATATACACAACATACAAATCCATCCAATTACATCTGAATAGAGGCTTTTTATCTTATTTATTTTTTTTGTTTTAAATTTATTTCTGATGGTTATTTCCTGTGAATGAACCCCGTGGTTTATTCCTGAGCTTCTGCTTTTATTTGCAGGAATTGTTTTTATATTCAGCGCATAATCGTATATCACTGTATCTTCACGTCTCCACTGAGCTTCAAGCATTCGATTCTGGTTCAAATTAGAGAAAGCAAAATTGCACCTGAACTACACTGCTGGAACTCATGGATCCTGGGCTGACCTTTTCCACTAAATCTACTAAACCCTGCTTTTATAACCCCACATCATGAATCCCCCCCTTGGAGCACATCCTCCACCAGCAGAACCCAAAAAGCTCTCTCTTTCATCTGCTCTGTTGTGATTCCAATAAAAAACACTACATTTTTTTTATCATTTATGGGAATATTTACATTGATGTAAAAACACAATCTTTCTTTATTAAATGTGGCCAAGACCCACTTATTTACAGAGAAAGAAGCCCTGACCTGAACCCAGAACCAAACCAGACCCCAAACAGACCTGAACTCAGACTCGGGTTCCAAACCCAGACACAATCCCAGACCTAAACCCACACCTGAACCCGACCCTAAACCAGACACAAGCAGAAACCCAAAAACAGATCTAAACCCAGACCCTAACCCAGACCTGAACTCGAACTCAGACCCCAAACAGACCTGAACTCAGACTGAGACCCAAACCCAGACCCTAACCTAAATTTTGCACCTGAAACATGTACGTTTTGTCCTGCTCTCAAAAGCCTGCAGGTAAAATGTATAATTAGTTTTATTTTCAGTGCACCAACTGTTTCTTCTCTTTTATATATATATGAAAGAAAAAGAAACAGAACATTAACCAAAGTTTCATTTTTATTTGAGTTTGACTTCTGTGTAAATGATGAACATGGACATGAACAAGGAACTTTTCAAAACATTAACTGAAACGATTTCTTATAAAAACAGGTCAAAGTTTTTTGTTGTTCCTTTCTTTAATAATGAAGTGATATCTGTAGAACTCAGTGATTCTCCACTTTTCCCAGAAAACAGTCATAAACTCAGAGGCTTTCCCAAATCTGAATCTATACCAGAACACAAAACCAGATCCAAACCCAGACCAGAAACCAGACCAGAAACCAGAAAGACATAAAAGCACACTCAGACCCAAACCCAGACCCCAAACAGACCTGAACTCATACCCAAACCTAAACCCAGAATAGAAGCCAAACTCAGACCTGAACCCTGACCCTTAACCAGACACAAACCTAAAACCTAAAAAGACCTAAAACCAGATCCAAACTCAGACCCTTACCCAACCCAGATCCCAAAACCAAAGTCAAACAGATACCAGAAACCAGACCCAAATCCTGACCCTAAACCAGACAAAAACACAGAGTTGAAGAGCGGGAAACCAACATGTGAACTTCAAAACCTAAAAAGAATTTTATTAAATCGTGAAACTCACAAAAATGTCAAGATTTCTGTCAACATTTTGGTATTAAAAGTCGCTGTGATTTCATTTTCCCTGTGTGTGTGTGTGTGTGTGTGTGTGTGTGTGTGTGTGTGTGTGTGTGTGTGTGAACAGCCAATTAAATCAGCAGCCCACTGCATCCTAAACCTTTTGGGCAGAAGAAAACATCTCTGTCACGTGTGACCTGTAGGCAGAGCCCAAGCGACAGAACTTCAAAAGAGATATTAATTTGGTGAATTTTGGTAGGTTTGGAGTCTCTGAGATCTGTAAGGAGGAAACCTGCTTACTTTGAACTGTTATTGTTTTTAACCGCTAACACCTGAGTGTGTTCACGTCCCCTGCCCTCCACCAGTCCTGCACTGTTCCTCGTTAACAATGATGAATTAGGACTCAGGGTTTGATAAGTGACGGAGGAAACCCGGTCACTGGACGGGACTTTGAGGGCTGCTGAGGTTTCCAGCTTCACTCAGGTCTAAATAAAGCCAACAGAGTCCAGATTTCCTCTGCAGTGTCTCCACCACAGGCACAGATGGCCCTGATCTCACCGAGTCCTCCAGCGGATCAGCGAGGGATCTGCGGTCTGAACCAGGCCTTTAGACCACGCTACAAACACGCTAATGTTTATCACATGTTGATTCGAAGCTTCATAGCAAATAAAACTCGTGCAGTACACGGGTTCTCTACTTCACTCTGCTGCACATCACCTCAACATCACTCCGGCATTATTCACTAATAACACACTTTTATTAACGAGGTGAAGGAGATTCTTTACTTTTTCTGCTCAAACGTATCATCTGACCTCAGTTTCCCAGATCAAACCACTGGTCAGTCAGGTTACATTGAGTTTGGAGGATTTTTTCTTAATTTTATAATATAGATAAATCATTTATTTTTATACATATACACTTGAAATAATCTAGAAAATATAAATAATGTCCAAATGTGAAAAGAGTAACATGGAAATGAAGTTACAAAGAAGATCTTTAATAAATAAATCAAATAAATAAATTAAACTAAAAGTGTCCTACACTAAAGCATCGAAAATATAAAAAGCTACATTTTTTTTATCACATGATGTAAAATAAAAAAAGAATTATAATGAAATACAAACTGTACATGGGAAATACGTCTACTTTTTATCCCCAGAAATCATTTAGGGAAGAAAAAATCTAATAAAAATAATAATAACAATAATACAATGAGTGTGAAAATAGTTACATTTATTTCATTTATAATCATTTAATTTTATAATTAACAATCATGTGGAAAATGAGTTAAAAAAAAATAATAAATTATTATATTATTAATAAAAATTATAAAAAATTATTAATTATTGAGAAAAAAAATTATAGTAATAATAATATAAAAATCCATCATCATAAAACTCACTTCAGCACCATGTGATCACCGTGACGTGTGTGTGTGTGTGTGTGTGTGTGTGTGTGTGTGTGTGTGTGTGTGAGAGAGACCTGCAGATCGATCCCACTCCACATGACCCTGATGACACATTTGAACGTGATTTGAACATTTTTCTCATTTCGTTTTAGATTTATGTAAAATGTCCGCTGGAGGTCATTCCTTTTATTCTCCCGTCATCCAAACGCTGAACGTTGAAGACGTTTTAGGAAAACAACCTCGCATCCTTTCATCTGCTGGTCAAAACCAATTTGGACTCTGCAGTGGGAAAGCGTTTCTGAAAAGCGACTCAGCCTTCGAAGCGAAGCGGAGAAAAAAAAAAAGGGGGGGAAAGAAACTGGGCCAAATGTTTGAAAGAAATCGGCGAAATGGTGGTTTGTAATTTTCTTTTAGTTAGGGGTTATTTTCTTAGTGAGATCACCCACATGTCCACACACACACACACACACACACACACACACACACACACACACACACAAGATTAAAGGTACTCATTAACACTGGACGCATTTATAAACATCAGGAACATCAGTGATTCTTTCCGACATTATTAACTTATTATTATTATTATTGTTGTTGTTGTTATTATTATTTATTAATAGTTTCTGATTGGCTGGCGAGAGTGTGTTATTTTCTGACTTCACGATACACTGTAACCATGACAATGGGCATAAATATTAGTTTGGTCTGGTCCAGTTTTTTAACAAACGGATGATCTTTATTACTCTGAAAGGAATTGTTTGGTCTAAAAGATCACCATAGCAACCGTCAGCATCAGTGTGCCGATTTTGGTGTTTATCCTATAAAGGAACCGATTTGGATTTTTTGACATCATGGGACGTAAAGGAATTCTTGGAAAATTGCGTGTTTTGTCCTGCGTGGGCCAATCAGACGATCAGACCAAACAATTTGTCCGATCTCCGTCGGCCTGCAGTTTCATTTCTCTGCATCTGTCACCACGTCCCCTCAAATCTGCAGTGTGAAATGACAGACTGAGTTCCTGAGACCTTCAATTTAGCAGTCTGAGTGTTCGTGTGTGTTCGATCTCAGACGGAGAGGGGGGGTGGGGGGA
>MU550627.1:1879230-1898763 GCA_024362625.1 Silurus asotus
TCTCTCTCTCTCTCTCTCTCTTTCTCTCTCTCTCTTTTTTCTCTCTCTCTCTCTCTCTCTTTTTCTCTCTTTCTCTCTCTCTCTCTCTCCCTCTTTATCTCTCTCTCTCTCTTTATCTCTCTCTCTCTCTCTGTCTCTCTCTCTCTTTCTCTCTCTCTCTTTTTTCTCTCTCTCTCTCTCTCTCTTTTTCTCTCTTTCTCTCTCTCTCTCTCTCCCTCTTTATCTCTCTCTCTCTCTTTATCTCTCTCTCTCTCTCTGTCTCTCTCTCTCTTTCTCTCTCTCTCTTTTTTCTCTCTCTCTCTCTCTCTCTTTTTCTCTCTTTCTCTCTCTCTCTCTCTCCCTCTTTATCTCTCTCTCTCTCTTTATCTCTCTCTCTCTCTCTGTCTCTCTCTCTCTTTCTCTCTCTCTCTTTTTTCTCTCTCTCTCTCTCTCTCTTTTTCTCTCTTTCTCTCTCTCTCTCTCTCCCTCTTTATCTCTCTCTCTCTCTTTATCTCTCTCTCTCTCTCTGTCTCTCTCTCTCTTTCTCTCTCTCTCTTTTTTCTCTCTCTCTCTCTCTCTCTTTTTCTCTCTTTCTCTCTCTCTCTCTCTCCCTCTTTATCTCTCTCTCTCTCTTTATCTCTCTCTCTCTCTCTGTCTCTCTCTCTCTTTCTCTCTCTCTCTTTTTTCTCTCTCTCTCTCTCTCTCTTTTTCTCTCTTTCTCTCTCTCTCTCTCTCCCTCTTTATCTCTCTCTCTCTCTTTATCTCTCTCTCTCTCTCTGTCTCTCTCTCTCTTTCTCTCTCTCTCTTTTTTCTCTCTCTCTCTCTCTCTCTTTTTCTCTCTTTCTCTCTCTCTCTCTCTCTCTCTCTCGTTCTCTTGTTCTCTCGTTCCCTCGTTCTCTCTCTCTCTCTCTCTCTCTCTGTCTCTCTCTCTCTTTCTCTCTCTCTCTCTCCCTCTTTATCTCTCTCTCTCTCTTTATCTCTCTCTCTCTCTCTGTCTCTCTCTCTCTTTCTCTCTCTCTCTCTCTCTCTCTCTCTCTCTCTCTCTGCCCTATATAGAGGTGTGGGATAGTTTTGTGTTTGAGTGTAAATAGTGATGTCATGCAGATGTGCAGAAACTGATTTGGAGATCTGAGTTAATGAGAGTTTTATCACCATATTATTATAGTGGGAATTTTGATGTCACCCAAATGAGGATGAGGTTCTGCTTCTGAGTCTGGTTCCTCTCAAGGTTTCTTCCTCGACATCTAAGGGAGTTTTTTCTTCACCACAGTCTCCATGCTGCTCATCAGGGATAAACACACACATCATTCACCTTCACTGCTCAATTCTGTAGAGCTGCTTTGAGACGATGTCTGTTGTGGAATTTTACATTTGATTCCAAGCTTGACACTTGTCTGTAATACTGGTGCTTTGTGAATTAGAAGCCACTATAAGACACGTGCATCTTTGTTTTATACTTGAGTTCGATTGAGAAAATCTGTGGACCCTCCAAAAAAAACCTGCACTGAAAAGCTTTTGAGGTGCGTGTTGATGTAAATCAGGACATGATGGGTTCCATCACTGTCTGGTTAATATGACATCATCACTTTGCGACCCCTGAAGCGCTGATGAGGCCACCTCACTCAGGAGATCATTCAGATGTTCAAGGTTTTCAGGGTCTGGACTTCATTCATTTAAGACATGCTGAAATTGCTGCCTGCTGCCTGTGAAACAGACACAGCTGGGGTTCCACACTGACCACCAGGAGATCAAGGAGGTCTGAGACCCACTGAGAGTAAAATCCAGAACAACGATCTTTAATTATATCAGTTTGGATCAAACCAAGATCAGAGTTTCCCTCTGCTGGTCACTGCAGCACACTGCAGCTCACTCTAAGTTTAGTGGGAATTTTGCATAAATGATGCCTGACTTTAATAATACAACAAATGTTAAATAATTAAGATTAAAAAAGTAAAATGGCTCATTCAGTTCTCACTCTGAGCTTCAGTAGGGTTTACAGATTCAGTGTCAAACTGACTTTCAGCTCTGCTTCTTCTTCTTTAAATCAAACTTCACACAGAGCCATTTTATTAACAACTGTTTACTTTTCAAAACACACCATTATATCTCATGTCGTTCTCATTCATCTCATAGCATCTTACACAATTCTCATTCGTCTCACAGAATCTCAAAATCTTATTAATCATCTCAAACCATTCCTCTCATCTCACAGCAACTCACACCATTTTCAATCGTCTCGAGCATCCCTCATTATTCTCATTTAGTTCTCATTCTTATTTGTCTCACAGCATCTCACATTAATCTCATTTATCATCTCAAACCATTTTTCATTCATCTCACAGCATCACACATTATTATTATTTATTATCTTACACATTCTCATTAGTCTCACTGCATCTCACATTCTTCTTACTTGCCTCACAAGATCTCACATCATTCTTACAGTTTTTCTCAGCACCTTCCATTGTCCCCTTCCTCAGTGTCTCTTAGCATCTCGCTCTTGCAATCCTGGCATTTCTCAGCATCTCACACAAGCTCAGGGAGTCTTTCAGAATCTCAAGACTTCTCAGAGTGCCTCATGGTGTCTCACTGTAGGAGGAAAAGCTGTAAGAAAGATTCTTTCATATGTCACATACACATTAAAGCACAGTGAAATTCTTTCTTTGTTTCTCAGCTCTGAGCTCAGAGTGAGCTGTGGCACAGGGGCCCTGGAGTAGAGAGGGTCATAAGGGCCTTACTCAAGGGCCCAACATTATTCCCCACTCTATCATTCATCTGTGGTGTAGAAGACAGCAGGTCAGAGATGAGCCGCTAAATGAGATGGTTTCTTTCAAATGAAGTGTTGATGCTCCGAGTCGATGTGGACATGCAGGGGTTTATTTTGGGAGGAAGTGACTTTATCAGCAGGAATTGTGGGTAATGAGATTTCTCCACAGGGTTCAGACTGTTGTTTGCTGAATCTGGCACTAGCGAGACTTTAATGCTCCTGTAGCGCTCATGACGTCTCTCCAGATTTTACAGCAATATTTATCTTAGAATTCCCCAATTAATCTTCTCTCGTCTCTTCTCCTGGAACAAACTCATGCACAGTGTAGGAAAGGATTTAGGACACATTCTTCTCCACGTGACCTTCACCTCTGCCATGAGGTTTTAGTTCCATCACACGGTTTGATTCCGTTATATCAATTTATATCCTATAAAATTATGAGTTAATCATCAATCTGATTCATGCAAACGTGAAAGAGAGAGAGAGAGAGAGAGAGAGAGAGAGAGAGAGAAAGAGAGAGAGAGCACAGCACCCTCATGTGGTCATGATCCACTTCACTGGATTCAGGATTGTGTGTGTGTGTGTGTGTGTGTGTGTGTGTGTGTGTGTTTGGGCTTTTGTGTGGGTCTTCAGGTTGTGTGTGTGTGTTATGTCATAGTTGATTGCCATTCATTAAACCCCAAACTAGGGGCGACAGGATGAACCTACGACCCCCACATTTGGAAAAGATAGATTGGCCAGAGATTGATTTCGATGTTTTTTAAATACATATTTAAATAATCCAACGCAGCTATCAGTATCAGTCAAATCTAGAAATCATTTATATCCTGATAAATCATTTAATTTCTTCATGTGTTCGAGTCTCGTATAAAAGTTCAACTGTGAAGTACAGAATAAGTAGTAAAAAAAATACATTTTGCAAAACGTTCTTGTATTTCATGTTTCCTCGTTTCCAGGTTTCAGTCGGTCCTGTGGTGACTCTGACAGTCAGAAAGTCAAATGCCAGGCCTCCATGTTTCTGGAGATATGAAGGTGTTCACTGGTGTATTTACATTTATGCAGTTTGGGCAGATGCCCTTATCCTGAGCGACTTACATTGATATCATTCATACAACTGAGCAGCTATCAGGTTAAGGGCCTTGCTCAGGGGCCCAGGATTGGAAGCTTGTTTTGCTGGAATTTGAACTCACAACCTTTATAGTAAGGATTTCAAATTCTGGTGGTTATAGTGGTTAAGGCTTTGGACTTTGGATTGTGTGTGTGTTATGTCATAGTTGATTGCCATTCATTAAACCCCAAACTAGGGGCGACAGGATGAACCTACGACCCCCACATTTGGAAAAGATAGATTGGCCAGAGATTGATTTCGATGTTTTTTAAATACATGTTTAAATAATACATATTTAAATAATATATATTTTTGTACAAATGTTCAGTACTATTTTACATTGAATATTTTTGTTTGTTTGTTTTTTGTCGGTTGATAAATCGGTTAATCTGTGAGTACGGTCCAACGCAGCTATCAGTATCAGTCAAATCCAGAAATCATTTATATCCTGATAAATCATTTAATTTCTTCATGTGTTCGAGTCTCGTATAAAAGTTCAACTGTGAAGTGCAGAATAAGTAGTAAAAAAATACATTTTGCAAAACGTTCTTGTATTTCATGTTTCCTCGTTTCCAGGTTTCAGTGGGTCCTGTGGTGACTCTGACAGTCAGAAAGTCAAATATATCATGGTGAACACTGCATCGTCCTGCCAGGCCTCCATGTTTCTGGAGATATGAAGGTGTTCACTGGTGTATTTACATTTATGGAATTTGGGCAGATGCCCTTATCCTGAGCGACCATCATTGATATCATTCATACAACTGAGCAGCTATCAGGTTAAGGGCCTTGCTCAGGGGCCCGGGATTGGAAGCTTGTTTTGATGGAATTTGAACTCACAACCTTTATAGTAAGGTTTTCAAATTCTGGTGGTTATAGTGGTTAAGGCTTTGGACTTTGGATCCAAAGGTCATGAGTTTAAATCCCAACCATACCAAGCTGCCACTCCTGGGCCCCTAAACATGGCCCTTAAACCCTCGAATATTTTATCTCGGATGTAGTTAATGATGTATATTAACTCAGCCCCTTTTTTATTCCGTTTTGTTTACTCGTTTTTTGACCCCTATGGTTTATCAGATTAATGTTTATTACCCTTTTGGTCTTCCACTTTACTTACTGCTCATTACTTCATGTGCTTGTAATTTCCACCTGTGTCTCTTCCCACACCAGTCTATTAAAGCTCAGTGTTTCAGCTTAAATACTTTTGTGAACTTTAACTTAATCCTCGATTTTACTCAGTAGATGAGTATAAAGAGTTTTGAGGCACCTCTCAGCAGAACTGTACTTTACTGAAATACTTTCATGTCTCTTGTAAAACTCTTTAGAGATGTTCCTCACTACATTTCCTGTTCATCTCAGAGCAGTTCAGTAGGATTGAGGTGCAGGTTGTTCCATGGTAGATATCACTCCAGACGACTGTTTGCTCTCTGAATGATGTTTCTAGAGTTCGGACGTATTCGTCGCTTCGCCTCGTCGTCTTGTTGTATGGTGAAGTCCAATGAGTCGCAGTCCAGACGGAACTGCATGGTGTTGAAGTGTGGAATGGGAGACATGTTGGTTTAGTGTGAATGTGGGGGTGAGGCAGTCTGATCATATCTTCTCTCCTGTTTTTTTTTATTTTACACAAGTTCTTTTATAGAGACAAACATCTCCCATTTGGACTCCACAGAACGTTCTTGCACTCACTCACTGTACAATTATTGACCTTTTACCACAGAAACTAAAGGATCATTAAAGACTCATTTCAGAGCTTCTGTAGGTCAAATTTGATTTTATTATTCATAATTTCTTATTTAAAACAAATGCACTATAATGACAAGAGTATTGGACACCTGACTTTTCCATGTGTGGTTCCTCCCCAAACTGTTGCACAAAGTTGTACACACAATTGTGTAGGATGCTTCTGGGTTTGAACTTTTCCCTCCAGTTGAACTAGGAGCCCCAAAACCTGTTCCAGCATGACAATGCCACTGTGTACATGAAGATCTGTTACTATGGGATTGAGTAGAAGATCTCCTGCTATAGAGCTCCAACCCTTTTGCACACCTTTGGGATGATTGTGAACAAAGACTGCACCCCAGGAACCTGCTTACCTTCATGAGACTATTCTAACACCCTTGTGTCTAAATTGAATCTCCACAAATCTCTCGAAAATCTAGTGAATCATCTTTTTTCAGAACAGTGGAGTTTATCATGACAGCTAATGGGTGTGGAATGGGATGTTCAAAAACTTCCACACAGAAATCTTACAATTAGGTGTCCAAAAAACCTCCACCTAACACACCAAAACAGAGAACTTCCTCCTGCCTCACCTTGACCACACACATGATGTGAACATCAGCGTGAATGCAGTTTAGAAAAGAACTTCATGGTCATATTTTCATTTATTTATTTATGAAGTCCATAAAGCACTACTGTTCATTTTATAAAGTAAAACATTAGATTTATTTACTGGCAGTGTGTGTGTGTGTGTGTGTGTGTGTGTGTGTGTGTGTGTGTGTGTGTGTGTGTGTGTGTGTGTTGCCAATAGTTCTCCAGCTGAAAGCAGAACTCTGTCATGCTGAGTTATATTGTGCTGATGGAGTGTGTGATTTCAGGTTATTAAAGATGGTCCTGGAGTGATGAAGGCTGTTGCTGATGGAAACTTTCCACCACACACACACACACACACACACACACACACACACACACACACACACACACACACACACACACAGCCTGATCACACAAAAACACTGGAATGATCCAGACTCCCAAACATTTTGTATCGTCTTTCATTGTAAATTTCTTATTTGATTATTATTTTTATTAATATAATATTTTAATTAAGTAATTAATTAAGTAATAAAACCCTAGATTTAATTAAATTTTTTGCATATTATGTTTTGAGGTCTATTAAAAATCCCTTTTAGTTCCTATAATGAATCTTTTTAAGATCCAGTAAGTTGAGGGTAAAATGGATTGTTGGGATTTTAACATAATAAACATAAAACCATCAAAATAAAACATAATATAATCAAGATAATGAAAATCTGGAGAAATCTATGTGCATGACAACAAGGGTGAATCAATATCGGATGGCCGTGATCATCGGGCCCTTAGGGGCCACTACATTTAAAACAGTTATGACTCTGTAACGGAAATCACTGCACGGGCTCATTATCACCTCCAGAAATCGTCTTCATTACATAAACCAGGACACACTGGAAACTTCCTTTAGGTCCAAGTGCATGCTTTAAACGTAAAAAAGTGTCTGTATCAGAATCAATACCGCTCCTCTATTTACTTGGTAGCAGGTCGATATGATGTTTTGCAGCATTTCTCACCCCGTGTGTCAAATAAGTCAAAACCATAGCAATTCTTCCCCCTGCTGTTCCATCAGTGAACTACTGCAGGGGGACTAAAGATCAGTCTGAGTACTGCACAATAAGGGCTATTCCTCCAAGGTTAGGAAGAGTTTTAATTGTATTAAAATACCAGGAAACAAAGCATCATCTGTGAAAGCAGAGCGAGAACATGCAGGACGTTCTGAGAAATTAGTTGAAAGACTGTTTCATTATCACATATGCAATAGATTTTTAAAAGTACATTGTTTATAGTGGTTTTGTCTGTCTGGAAAAAGAGAAGAACTGTAGAAACTGGTGGTGGTCCTGCAGCCACACCTTATAACCCCAATTTATTACTACAATATTAAAGATAATTACTATTAATAACCTGCAATTTTTATATTTTTGTTTATTGGGGTCTGAGGGGGCTTTGATTAGGGAAACCTGGAGGACACAACAGTAAATCTTAATGATCGCATGTTTGTAATAATGATTATAGTGTACCTGCATTGGTTTTAACGCCCGTGGTACCACCACCCACAAGAATTGTTCACCAGGTAATTCTTGGAAATGTCATCAATAAATCCTCCTTAGATCTTATAATGTACAAGTACGTGTCATTTCGACAGAATCTCCAGCCCGTGCATGCACTTTGTGCTGCTGTTAAAGTCATTCCATGCACATTCCATTTTAAAATTGGAAAGCTCTCCATTTTATACTTGTTCCTGCAAAGGTTTCTCTTGGATACATCGAGAAGACACTGCACTTATAAAGCCATCATCCTGCTTCTGAACAGGTCTGAGATGATGGGCCTGTTGCTATGACAACAAATTCAAAAACAATTTAGGGTTATATCAAACATATAATCAACAATAAAATCCAGTTCAGTGAGTAATCCACATATAAATAATGGATTCCTGTTGAGGGTTGTCACGATGATCGCTGGTGCATATGGATGGAGTGGGCATTTGAACGTCTGCTCAAACTCTTCGACCTCTGTGCACATCCTCATCTGGAAAGTGATGAGGGAGAAGCACTCCATCACTCAGTCTGCCTCATTAGTGCTCGAGTCATGATTTTGTGCAATCATTTTTCTGTCTTTGGGGTTTTTCATTTTTCTGTCTGTGTGATTCATCAGTCCTCTTTACTGTCATGACCTGCAGCTCTTCCACACTTATCAAGAACTCCAGGATTTCATATCTTTATTTAAAGAAACCTTTAAAATGTATGTGATTTTTAAACAGTCTATTCCACATTTAGTCTCCATTCACAGTTATAATGAGCTCCACTGGAAAGATGTTCCACAAGATTTTTGTGGAGATTCATTCAGAAATATTTAAGCAGAGCCTCTGCTTTTAGAGTTTAATGCGTTCATTTTAGCTGCATCACCAGATCACATGGTCTTCTGGACCAGAACCATCTCCCATCTGAAGAGCTTTCGTAACAGAAAGAAAAACACAGATCAGATTACAATTACAAAGATTATTAAAATATATGATATATATAAATATGGTTATAATCCAGATGAACCAGTCAGAGACAGCAGTGGAAAGGAGGAGGTCATTGAGACGCATTTTACTGCTTTAATGTAATGGTTATGTATTTTACAAATAGATTTTGACTTTGAAAATGAACCGGACACTAAAGGAACCAATCCTCATCTGGACTACACTGGAGTAACACCCTCTACACCCTCCTTCTACACCGTCCCTCTACACCCTCTACACCCTCCTTCCACACCGTCCCTCTACACCCTCCTTCTACACCGTCCCTCTACACCCTCTACACCCTCCTTTTACACCGTCCCTCTACACCCTCTACACCCTCCTTTTACACCGTCCCTCTACACCCTCTACATCCTCCTTCTACACCGTCCCTCTACACCCTCTACACCCTCCTTCTACACCGTCCCTCTACACCCTCTACACCCTCCTTTTACACCGTCCCTCTACACCCTCTACACCCTCCTTTTACACAGTCCCTCTACACCCTCTACACCCTCCTTCTACACCGTCCCTCTACACCCTCCTTCTACACCGTCCCTAAATGAGAGTCAATAAGAGGTCATTGTGATAACAGCAATCGTAACCTCTTGTTGGGATTCAGGCTTTTCATGGGAATATCTTTGAGGTGCACCTCAGAATCTTCATGGCTCTCACCATTTTTATCACTGATGAGAAACTCTTTTCTTCTTTTTGAGGTAACAGATGTGACACTGGAAATAAAGTTTCAATATTTTTCCAATGAAACCATACATTACTCACTGTGTATTTTCTGCACCCTGACCCATTGGTAGCTGATATCGAGGTCCAGACTCCAGATCTCGTAAAGTGAAAACATTCTGCATGAACAGATTTAATCACTTTCACTCCCAATGATGCTGTCCTGCCAGTATGTTTGATTTATTTATGAAATTGGCAACATTTCCAAAACACAGCACACAGCATTTGTTGAGAAGTATCCAGCTGAAGAAAAGAACCAAATAGAAGCGTTTTAGAGCTGCTTCAGAAAGCTGAGTAGATCAAACTGAACAGTGGATGAAGTCTACAAACTCAACAAAAGTCACTCGTTTTGCAGCAACTCTGAAAATAGTTTAGGCCAGAAATCCGCTCACAGATGGAGACTTTATAAAAGAATCATTAATAAAAAATATCAGAGCATCTTCTCTTAAATTGCCAGGCAACACACCCACATCTCAGGGGCAACTAGTTCCACCTAGTGGTGCAACTGGGCAACGAATTTACATTTGTGTAAAACAGCTAATTGTATTCATTCAAAGCTCAAATATGTTTTGTGGCTCCAGACAATTTTTATTTAGTGAGACAGGGGCCAAAATGTTTGGTTTTTTTTGTCATTGATCCAGGGGATGGTGCAGGAACAATAATAATGAGTCCAGGGGTGGTTTTGATGCTAAAGGATGCTCACCCCATGACCCACCATTTTGACTCTGTGGTAACTGCCTGTTCAGCACAATGTACCAGATTGCTGGCTTCTATAAAATCCTGATGCATGAGAATGATAAAGTACACCACCATTACATATTACACCGCATTTGGGATTTTACAAACTCACTTGCATGCCACAGAGTCTATACAACAGTCCAGCTTTCTTTATAAAAATGATGATTATTATTTATTGAAGGCTTTGTTTTAGTCCCAAAAATGTGCCACCAGTTCACTTGTTAAAGCTGGAGGCGTTTCCAAGAGGCACTCGTAAGACTTGATGGAAGCTGATGCGTATCCGCCCTCTGTATATAAAAACTTTTATTTCTATTAATACATTACTATTAGTGCTTTTTGTCCCCAACTGTTTCTCCATTGACAGACCTTAGTGTGCTGAACAGAAGATGAGAAGTCGTGAAGATGAATTTCTATCCCACGATGCCCATGGTGTTGTGGCTCTCACACATCATTCTGCACATGATTCTGTAGATTAGTGTGAATCCCCCACATGGTTGTGTAGATGTAGGGTTGGAACACATACAAGTAGGTAGGTGGGACCAAATAGTGGAAGATTTGATGCATTCATGGGAGGAGCCTGATACAGCTACCAATTTCACAGTCACATCTTCACAGAGGGGAGATGCTTTAAAGGTATATTCTGTTCAAATTTAATTCTCGACATTAATATTTCATTGTTTTATTGCTCTGTACTTCTCGCATGCTCTAATGGGCAATTTATCCGATTTAATCAGTCAGTTTTTCAGGTTTATTGATCCTCGTTCTTTTTTAGGTAGTTAATCATTTAGTTATTTTAGTTTAATTAGTTACTTCATGTAAAATGTTTCTACATTGTCTTCTATCTTTGTGTGATATTCTATACATTGTAGTTTTAAAATGTTAATTGTGTTTTATTTCAAATTTAAAACATTGATATTTTTAAGGTTTGTCTATCACTTGACATGCAGTTTTTGTTCTCTCTATTAGAAAGTTATTTCTGTGTTCTGTGTGTGAAAGAAAATAAAAGTTGTCTTACCAATTTGATGATTTAGATGTTTTCATTGCCTCCACACTCAAACCCACATAAACCCAAACACACACACACAATTTCATTATCAGTCAACTATTGACAAGACATTAAGATTCTGATTCGACTTTGTAAATCCTCAGTCAGAGACGTTTTCCATACCAGTGTTCTAAAATATCTTGATTAGCTCATTAGTCCTTCTAGTCTCCTCGTCACTAATCTCGTTAATGAAAGTCTGCTTCTGTGTCTTATTTTCAGCCAAACTGTTGATGTGCAGACTGTGGATGTTGATGTTCTGGGTTGAAAATCACATGTCTCCAGTGAGGTAAAAGATACATGACCTTTGGAATGCATTTAATTTAGCACTCAAAGCCAGATTACTACTAGTCCATGATCTTGCCAGGGTTCACCAATCTTCTCTAGACCTGACGGGATTATTCAGCCGTGTGGACAGAGGAGTTTTTGTGAAGTGTGTTGTTCTCTACTATTAATCTTTTTTCTGATTTCTTTCTTTGTCATATGCTGCAGGAATAATGGGTACGACGATCTCCATCTCCCCAAGAGATCCTCCCGCTAAAGTGGACAAACACAAGAGCAGAAGCCTGAGCAAACCACGGCTGATTGTTTCTGCCTTTGGGTTCAAGCTGGTGAAACAGAAAAGTAGTAAGAAAGTTAATCCGCATCCTCAGACTATCCATATCAAAGAAGATTTAAAATCACCACCTCAAAATCGTCACCCACAAGCTGGAGACATCGAGAAGCCATGTTCCCGTGAACTGGAACAAACTAAACTCCCAGTAACCACAAAGCTAGAAGACGAGCAGAATAATCAGCCTAGCCGCCAATTCCTCCCATCTCCAGTCCATATTTTTGTCCAAGCTTCTACAGGTGAGCTTCTGCTCTGTCTGGGTCGATTCCTGCGCCGTCGTTGCCTTAAAATCTCTGATCTCACCTCAAACGAAGTGATCGCCTGGTTTAGGAACGTAGACCGAACTCTTCTAATGCAAGGGTGGCAGGAGGAAGGCTTTATAACGCCACCCGTTCTCGTCTTCGTCTACCTGCTGTGCCGGACCTTGAGCCAGGACATCACCAATCCCGGTGAGCTCCACGGTGTCTTCCTCACCTGCCTGTACCTGACCTACTCTTACCTGGGCACTGAGATCTCATACCCACTTCAGCCCTTCATTATTGATGACAATAAGGATGTGTTCTGGCAGCAGACTCTGAGTGTCATTGATAAACTCAGCTCTGAAATGCTGAGGATCAACATGGACCACCAGTTCTTCACTGAGGTTTTCCAGGAGCTGAAGAATGAAGGACAGTTGAACAGGAACGGTCTGGACTGCTGAACAATACAGATATTTCTGAAATATTTACTATTTATTTTGTGGGTAAAGAACTCTTCTGGTGAAAATTCTTAAGTCTGTGGACGCTGTATGTTTGTTTCTCAGAAGAAATCGGTGCTTCTGAGGACCACTGCAACGTTCTGAAAATGTAAACTGTATATGTAATTGAATAGTCTGAGTCATTATTCTCTTTCTAGAGCTTCTTCAGGATGTGAGATAGGTTAGAGGAGCGTTTCCACATATATCTAAGTAGTCATGCTGTTGTGGATTTGTAAAGAAGGTAGCAAAGATCAAAATAAATCTTAACTAAGGGGAAACTATTAAAGGTTTTAATCTTATTATATACAAAAAATCAAACATCTCATTTACATATTTTCATCCAGAAACCGAGAATGTAATTCAACACAACTCTCAAGGCCCAATGTGAATTAATGCTGTTATCAGTCGAGGAAAGGAGCCGTCACATGCATAAAAAATGCATTGCCATGCGGAAACTTCCAAAATGCAATGTTTTTGTTGACTAAAAATCTCATTGTGGACAAAAATGTATAAAAATATGAAAAAAAAAGAAAAATTTAAAAATGTGCATTTTCAAACGAAAAGGTATTCATGTGGACATCGCACTGTTATTGCTCTGAGCCATGGGGCAAATATAAATGAATCGGTGAGTAGTTAAAGTGTAGTAGCTTGTTTTATTAAAATATATTCCTTATTAGAAATATATTCATAAGTCTGAAATATATTCATACACTCTATTTTTTTAATAATTGGGTCAGAATCTGAGAATGTCACAGCTAGCACTTTAGTAACCAAGTCAGCATTGTGCTAAATTCATACATCTAGAGAATTTCTGCCTTTCCACATTATTCTGCAGATTTCTGTACACTGGTGGAATAAACTGAGGTGTTTGATTAAATGAGGACATACTTCAGTGTTTGTTTTGTTTTTTCTTCAATGAGGTCAGAGAAACTTAATGTTGTGCAACAGGATCATTCTGGATTAACATAGATTAGCCCTAATGCTAATGTTAAGTCTGTTCAACTCAGGACACTCTTTAAGAATGTTATATCTCAGGGGTGGAGCTACTAATCTTTTCAAAATAAATGATTCTACAGAGGATTCTCTAGAAATCTGCCCAAGTCTTGGGCAGATGCTTTGCTTTTCCTGTCTAACCTTCATGATTATCAAACTTCTTTTTAAAATGACAATATGGTCATCTTCAGATAGTGTTGCAGCAATTCAATCTCAGACCTGGTTTTCTGGATGTTCAGGTTGATGTCCATGTCAGTTAAATATTTATAGTACAAATATCTGTACATCAAACAGAGACTAATTATACTGTATAAGGACAACCCTCGCTGTCCGTTCAGCACCTTGCCGAAGTCATTTTTCTCCGTAACACATGGAAGAAAGTCGGGTTGATTCTCTTTCTCTCCCCATCCCGAGGCATCCTGAGGTTGCTCCAGCCCCAGACACGTCCCACCTCATGAAGATTGCGGACCTTTAAAATAGCAGATCCCCACAAACATCCTAAACCATCTAGAGACGTACCAGTGCCAATTGGATTCCACTTCATGTGGAGTTTGAACACTGGATCTTTTTGAGTGTTTAAATGCTCTGGCATGGAGAAGCTCGTGTTGAATCTGTGATGATCACAAATGTTGAGCTATTTTATGAGTTGCTCAGTAGCTCCTGGTTCCATAATCTCAAATGACTGTATAAGACTGTAGAAAGATCATCAGTCATAATCACACACTCCAGTGCTCATGTTAGTTCTCACTCTCCAGTGTTCTGTAGTGTTTAAAGACTATAATCACACTCTTGATGTCACCCAGATGAGGATGAGGTTCTGCTTTTGAGTCTGGTTCCTCTCAAGGTTTCTTCCTTATATCATCTAAGGGAGTTTTTCCTTCACCACAGTCTCCATGGTGCTCATCAGAGATAAACACACACCATTCACCTTCACTGTTAAACTCTGTAAAGCTGCTTTGAGATTGTGTGTGATGTGAAAAGCACAATAGAAATAAACTTCACTTGGCGTGTAAAGAAACACATCTAGAGACAGATTATGAGAGCTGCTGCTCCTCAACAAAGAGAAGTTTCAACTCTGTCCATCTCAGCTTATCCCTGCAGCATCGCTGTTTTATCCCCGCAGAGCAAATTACTAATGATAATTCATCAAGCAAATACAAAACACCTACAACTTGTTTCGATCTTCTCGAACAAACAGTGTTTATGGTCATCTTGGATGTTTAATGAGAAATCATTAATTCTACTCCAAGTCTCTAATATAACAGGAGAATTTGACCTTAATAAAATGCCACCTAGAAAAATTAACCTAAGTTGGATTAAAAGACCCTGATCCTCCTCTGGGGTGAATGAAGATGTTGAGGTTCATCTTCCTCCACCTGTTCTACAAGCCTCTGCTTTCTTCCTGTTAGATGTTTAGTAAGGAAAGAAACATTCTATGTAGAAGATTGGGCCATTAGTCAGATTACAGTTTTAATAAACTATTGCACCTACCACCCCCAACACTCACACTCACCTTCACCTCACCTCCTCACCCTTACCCTCATCTATGATTCTCCATCCTCACCTTTACCGACCCCCAACCCCCATCCTTACTCCTAGAGTAATTTACACCATGATGTTGAACATTTAACAGATCCAGTGCCTACAGTGTTTTCTTTCTCTGGAGCCTCCTGGTGGTTCTGGTGCTGCAATTTAGAAGAATAAACTTCTTACAGGAATTCTTTAGGAACCATTTTACTAAAATGATTAGCTTTAATATTGCTCAGTACACGACAAACAGAAACTTTGTAGAACTTTTATTCCATCACTCACAATTTCGGCAAAAAAGTGAAAACATTTTAATTTGATCATTGTGGATTCTCCCAGGAGAAAAGAATTTTAGTGAATTAAACGACATTATTAGTATTGATATAGAAATGATTTTATTCCCGTGTCTCCACTTTCTGAGAATGCTCCCAGAAACCAAGACCCAGTTCCCACCACCCATCCTCAGCACGTTCTACAGAGGGATTATTGAGAGCATCCTAAGGAGCTGCTTCGTTGCCTGGTTTGGAAATTTCCCCATTTTAGCAGCTGTACTTCATTTAAAATTCATTCACACTTCTACGCTTTGTTCCAGATTTCCTCCAAATTAAACAGCTAGAAATAGTGAGCTAATCAGTGCAGCATGCTACAAAAACCCCCGGATTCTATAGCAACACCATTCATTAGCATCCAACTGTCTAAAAATGCTTAGCCGTAAAAATCGATTCTTAACACAGATTTTCTCGTTCCAAATGATTGATATTGTTCACACAAATGTGCATGAGGCTTTTTTTACATTTATAATTACATTTCTAGCTGAGCTAACCCAGCACCTGTTTACGTTGTTTAGCCGGCTAACTTTTATGTCCAAAAGGCGTTAGCGCCTGCTACGCTACTACACATCCTGTAAATTATTTACATATTCACCACTAATTATCTGCTAAATAGTGATCCTGCAACTTATAACGATTAATTGTTCAGGAAACCTGTAAGTGTGCGTTTGGATTCGCAGGTAGACTTCATGCTAACTCGCTCTGTGATACAGGTACAGGATTAGCGCAAGTCAAAGTGAGCGGATTTGTGTCATCGTAATCAGATGAGATTAGAAACTTCTGAACATTAGTAAGATTTAGCTACAAATCCAGTCCCCTTGACTGGCAAAATCTAGAAAATTCTCCATACACCAGATGACTTTGCACTTCAGTTGTAGTGATTGTTGATGTTGTTGAGGTGGTTGATGTTGTTCACGCAGCTGATGTGCGCTGCACTGAAATGCGCAGGCGGCTGCAGGCCGTGACTCGGATACAGCGCCGGTCCTGATCCGGTCCAGTACGGAAAGCCGTGAGGGCCGACGCCGGGAGCCACCAGGTTCAGCTTGGAGATTCCTGAGAAGGGAATGGAGGTGAAGTTGGTGTGAAGCGTGTAAAGAGCCTCTGAGGAAGAAGAGGAGGAAGTGGAAGAGGAAGAGGGCTGGCAGGCCTGCGCCAGGCCCCGGAAGTCGAATCTGTAGGCGTATCGCTTGCCGTGAACTTTGCTCATGATATTCTTGTCGTAGTAGTAGCGCAGGGCGCGGCTCAGCTTGTCGTAGTTCATGTTGGGTTTGCTCTTGCGGGCTCCCCAGCGTCTCGCCACCTCGTCCGGGTCGGTCAGCTTAAACTCGCCACTCGCCCCCTCCCACGCTATACATGACACGTTCGAGCTGTCCGACAGGAGCTCCAGGAGAAACTGCCACAGCTGGATCTGACCACTTCCTGCAACAAAAAGAAATAAGTTTAGTTAATATTTACATTTTAACATCATCAGGAACTGATATGATGGGAATAATTCAGCACAACAACAAACATACAAAACATTACACACATGTGCATTATAAAAAACGTGATACATTCTGAGAATCCTGAACACACAACATTTAATATAAAACAAAGTGCAGAAATACAAAGAGGAAACAAAATGTTGCCTTGAAAAATGGAAATAGAAAGAACTGATTATTGAATAGTGTTTGATGGATGAGGGTTTCTGGTGCTGAATGTGTTTCCTGCAAACAAATAAATAAATACATTTTAGCCATTTTGTGTTTTTTTCTGTTTAGAAATAAGATCCTGAAATTCAGAAAGATCCACAGACAAAGTACAAATAATTCTGTTGTATTTATTGGACCAGTAGATGCAGAGAATTTCCTATATGTGGTGTTGTATAGATTAGACTGGAGGCTCTGAGGAGGAGGCTTGGTTTATCTGAGATTAGAGCTTTCTACATAATCATGAGACCAATTTTAGCAGCTTTATATGGTTAGCTATCTTAGTGGTTATCAACGTGTAAGGCGCTCCCTCTAGTGGAGAATAAAGACATGACAGGAGGGCGCAATGAACCGAATGATCAGATTCTGTTTTTTTTTTTTTTATCATAATTATTGATTCTCTCTTTTAAAAATGTAAGAATGTAAAAGTTCATACACTCAAAACAACCACAAACAAACAATTATGCAAAATGAAGAGTTGATGAGCTGTTTTTAACTGTTGCCGCATAAGGCACGAGCTGAAATCTTCTTTTTAGTTTTCACTTGTTCGTTTTTGCCAAATGCAAATTAACAATGCATTGGTTTTTTTTTGCAAAGTGACAGTAAAGCAAAGTGACAACTACATTTAGATTTTGCATTTAGATGCTTTTTGATGTTATCAATTTAGAACTTCAATTCAATTCAATTCATGTTTATTTGTATAGCGCTTTTAACAATGAACATTGTCTCAAAGCAGCTTTACACAGATAATGTGGTGATTAAATGTAAATATGTTCTTTGTAAGTATTTGTAAGTAACTTGTATAAATTATAAATTTTTAAACTTGAAGTATTTCATTACTATTTCTGGGGGTGATGGAGGACAAGTGCGGATTGAAAGTTCACCTGCAGGAGCGAGTGGCAGAATCTGTATTTCTTTATCTATATTTCTAAAATCACACAATGAACAGTAACTCAATATGTTTTTTGTTAATAATAATAATAATAATAATAATAATAATAATAATAATAATAATAGTAATAAACCTCCAGCATGAAAAAGAGAGATGTTAAATATTAATTGTTCTTCGTCTAAAGACATCAATTATTTTGAAAGATTTAAAATAATTACATTTGTTTTTTTTAGCCCCGTAATTACTGTAAATAAACCTTCTGCTGGAGAAGTTATTTATAATTTAATTATTATACTGTTATAATTACCCACTGTCTGATCTCCACCCCGGAAACACAAACTCCTGATCTGATTAAACACCGACATTGTTGTTGTTGTTGTTGTTGTTGTTGTTGTTGTTGTTATAAATAGGGAATAATAAAGGAGCTGATTAACAGAACAGGAAAGTGAAGGAATAAATCTCTCCTCAAATTCTGCTTTTTCCCTTTTAAACACCGCGGCTTTAATTCAGTGTTCAGGAAGAACGGAATATGGACAGATAGAGAGAATGTGGAGGTGTGTGTGTGTGTGTGTGTGTGTGTGTGTGTGTGTGTGTGTGTCTGACTGATTGTTAGATTTTAATAGTTGTTTTTATTTATTTTATGTGTTTATGATTATTAGTGATGAACAGAAATGTTTCTGGGTTAGAAATGTTACACGTGAATGTTACACGTGAATGTTACACGTGAATGTTACACGTGAGCGTCTCTTTCCCTCCTGCGATCAGTTCTTTACTCAGTGAAACGCTAAATAATGAACCTGGTTTCTAAAAGAAAAGAAAAAAAGATCAGGTGAAGAAAGAAATGAGTGGATTGTTTCCGCGTGATCAGAGGGAAGGAATCATGATGAAGGTGAGATCTTGGGAGAAGAATCGCACGACAGATTGATTCGTTTCTTTTGTTTCTCCGAGTTTTTACTCCGTTAAATCCTTCTACAGAATAAAGTGATCAGTGATGAGGGAGGAGGAAAAAACTCGGAGATTCGGGGAGAAAAAAAACATCATTTCTATTTTAGCTGCAGATTTCAGACAGAGGAAATCAGAACATCCAGCATCAGAACATCTTTTAGCCCAGAAACAGCACACAGAATATTTACAGTAAATAAACACTGTGGATTAGTTTCTCTTTTTATTAACCCAAGTTTATAATATATAACAAAAATATATAAAATATACAAATATTTAAACAAAGATTTATTTCAGCTTTGATTTTGAAACATTGGGTTTCTGCTGCTTCTTCATTTAGCACGCGCTTCATCCACTTTTATCTCTCTCGGTTTTAAATTTCATCTTTTTTGTTTTTAATTATTAAATATTTATAATTACTAGATTTTTACTCAAAACGATTTTCACCATGTTTCATTTTCAGCTGCGAATTCATGATGATAATATCAGAAAGATGGAAGAACAACAACAACAACAACAACAACAACAATATAATAATCAACAACAACAACAACAACAACAACAACAACAACAACAACAACAACAACAACAACAACAACAACAACAACAACAACAACAACAACAACAACAACAA
>MU550627.1:1921417-1931373 GCA_024362625.1 Silurus asotus
CAATGTTCATTGTTAAAAGCGCTATACAAATAAAAATGAATTGAATTGAATTGAATTGAATTCATGCAGACTCGCTGTAACACCACCGAACATTTCCACATTTAAACTGAGGGGCAAAAATATTTACACTTACACAAAATTAATTCATGCATTCATATCGAGAATTTACAAACAAACATTATTTATTTATTTATTTATTTATCATTGATGTTATTTTTATTTTTTTTAAGAAAACATACGAAAGTTTATTTCACCACCTGGTTCTTGTTCCCCAGACGGAATATTAGAATTGTTTTCCAGTAAATCAATTTATGTGAATAAATTTGTTTAAATGATTTATTCAGATTTGTTTCCTGATTTGTTTGGGCACAGGTTTTATTCAGATCTTTATAAATTCATAAATAAGGTTGAGGATGAGGATTAGGTTCCTTTTTGAGTCTGGTTCCTCTCAAGGTTTCTTCCTTATAACATCTCAGGGAGTTTTTCCTTCACCACAGTCGCCACCAACTCAATCATCAGGGACAAACTTACACTTACAATGTTTATTGTTAAAAGTGTTCTAGAAATAACAATGAAAACTTTCTTTAGAAGACGATTTCCTGTCCTAATACAGTGTTAAAAATCTACTTTACTTGATTTATTTATTTAATTCTCCTCGTTTCACTGACAATAAAATCAAATTAAATAATAAAAAGACAATAAATAAGTAAATTAAATTAAAGTTTTGTATGAAATATTCACATGATTACATTTAAATATATACATTTATGCAAACATAGCTATGGAATAATTCATCTGAAGGATTAATATTTGCATATGTGATTAATACAAATAGAATAAATGTAATTAATGAATCTAATAAAAGGAGTTTATTGGTTTCGAGTCAGATTGATATCCAGTGAGTTATGGGATCTAATTGATGGTGTGAGAGTTGATGGGTTTAGTGACTCACAGATAAACAGATAAAAAGTGATGCTCAGGAAAATGCTGTGGTATAAAAGAAATAAAACAGATGAGATTTCTGTTGTTTACTTCCATGTCACCAGACGTTAATTCTGAAACCCCGCCCACTCATCTTCATTGACAGCTCATATATTATTTAACATTCAAAGGTCAGAGAAGGCTATGTTTCCAGAAAGAGGACAATAAAATGATTAAAACTCAAGATATCTGTATGTCACACCCCTGCTTTTATTCGATAAGGTTAAGAGCAGACCATATATGGACTTCCTGTTTCCTGTTGCAGTGTCTGTGGCGTCCCAGACTTGCTTTAGCTGCCTGAGTCTTTTACACTGAGCGCAGGCAACTTAAAACAAGCCTCGAATGCTAGACAAGGACTAACTTTAGTGTAGTTCTGCTAGAGAGGAACGTTAGCAAGTCATATACAACAGAAAGTTCTCCTGAGATCAGTCGAGTCCTCACATAGTCAAAGTGCAGATCCTGAAACGTGACAATCCATCGTCTGATTTCCAGAAAAGAATGAGGAAAGTGACTCACCGTGTCCTCTGGGGAGTCCATACACACTCTCTCTCTCTAACACACACACACACAAACACACACACACACACACACATTTCTGTCGAACAGTCTGTTCTCTCCAAACACACACATGAGTTCTGCAGCACAGTCTGAGAGTTCACACCACTTTTAATACTCCACACCTGTAATGTGTGTTTGTGGAAGGTGTGTACGGTTGAACATTTATTAGGAGATCCTGGTCTGGGTGTGGAGTTTTCAGGCAGCTTCTGGTGTGTAAACTTCTGTGTGTGTGTGTGTGTGTGTGTGTGTGTGTGTGTGTGTGTGTGTGTGTGTGTGTGTGTGTGTGTGTGTGTGAGTGTGTGTGGGCAAACAAACCAACAGACGGACTCAGACCAGGATGCTGATGATGATTTAGAAGTTTGAACCTGGAGCTACAGTGATGCAGTCTCACACACACACACACACACACACACACACACACACACACACACATGATCATGTGATTGTAATACTTGTGTAATTAATTAATCATAATGTGAAGCTTGTCCTGGTACTGCTGAGTCTTTATGAATGCTGCTGAGACAAAACAGGGATCAATAAACTACACAGTCTGTCTGTCTGTCTGTCTGTCTGTCTGTCTGTCTGTCTGTCTGTGTCTAGCTATTTATCAGTCCAGAAAATGCCCCTGGACATGGTACAGGACATGGGAAAAGGAGGATGGTGGCTAAACTATCGTCATTACTGAAAAACTACTTTTACCCTCTGAGGAAAACAGTTTCATCTCTGAGCAGCTCTGGTGATACTGAAGGTCTTCACTCCCTGCTGTTATTAGACTTTACATTCAGAGCTGCTCTCAGTGACCAGTCACCATCATGCACACTGTTAATACTGATTTTTAAACTGTGCAATAACACCATTATAAACTGTGCAGGATTACAGAGTGCAATTTGTTTGTATGATAGTATTACTACTTCCTCTTCTTTCAGCTTCTCCCTAAAGGGGTCACAAAATAACTACTACTATTATTATTATTATTGTTTTATCTTTTTAGTTATATACTGTATTGTATGTTTTTGTACTGAGTTTCTGCTTGATATTTGCACACGTTTTCTTAGCTAGATATCCGACTTTCCACCTAGTTGTCTATTTCTCTGTCTTGCTAGCTGTCTGTCTAGCTGTCTGCCTAACTGTATGTCTAGCTGTTTGTCTAAATGTCTTGCTGTCTGTCTGTCTGTCTGTCTAGCTAGCTGTCTGTCTAGATGTATGTCTAGCTAGCTGTCTGTCAAGCTGTATGTCTGCCTGTTTAGCTGTCTACCTGTCTAACTGTCTGTCTAGCTAGCTGTCTGTCTCTCTGTTTAGCTGTCTGTCTCTCTGTTTAGATGTCTGTCTGTCTAGATATGTTTATTTGTATTGAGTTTTTAATAATGAACATTGTCTCAGAGCAGCTTTACACAGACAATGTGGTGACAAAAATGAATAAGTTCTTTATCGCTGGAGACTGTGGTGAAGGAAAATCTCCCTGAGATGCAGAAGAAATAAACCTTGTGAGGAACCAGACTCAAGAGGGAACCTCATCCTCATCTGGGTTCCACTGAATGTCTATTTATTACAGATAAACAATGTTGAGGTGCAGTGATGAAGATCAGAGCAAACTGTAGTCCTGAGTCAGTGTAGGAGACTGTAGATATTAACTACAGTCCAAATCCATCGACGACAACATCCAAATATCCCAGTTCACTGAACACTCTATATCCATGATCCCTCCAGATCTGCTCCTTTAATTAAGAAAAACCTTCCATTGGCTAAATAAATATGTGACTTGAACACTGAGACTGTGTCTGAGTCCTGAACACTGATTGGAAGGCTGTTCCATAACTGTGGGGTTTATAAGAGAAACATCTGCCCCCTGCTGGAGTCCTCTTATATGAGGTACCAACAAATAGCCTGCACCTTTTGATCTAAGTAGGCGTGGAGGATCATCCTGGTACAGAAGTTCACTCAGATACTGTGGCGTGAGAGTGTTAAGTGCTTTATACGTCAGTAGTAGTATTTTACACAATTGCACATGGTCATTTTAATACTGGACTGACTTTAAGTGTCACTTAAATACTAGCACCTGGACACTTGAGTGACAATAGGAAACTTTAACCTGAACTTCTGTCAATATCTTTCTAATTAATGTATCTCTCTCTCTCTCTCTCTCTCTCTCTATATATCTATATATATATATATATATATGTGTGTGTGTGTGTGTGTGTGTGTGTGTATACTTTATTTTAGTTTTATTTAATTTATTTTATATTCTATTTCTATTTACATGTTTGACATTTGTAAAACATGTAAAAAGTTTTCTGTGTATGTATCTGTCTGTCTTTTGTTAAAGCTCCTTTGGCACCAAATACAGCCTCATGTCATTTTGAGTTTGATGCTAAAAGTTTAGCCAAATATTTCTGGACAGTTTCTCTCACTCTTCTTTGCAGAACCTCTCAAACTCCATCAGGTTGGATGGGGAGCATCAGTGCACAGCCCTTTTCATATCTCTCCAGAGATGTTCAATTGGGTTTGAGTCTGGACTCTGACACCCCAGTCTGAGGTACAGAGAGCACTTGAGCAGGTTTTTATCAAGGACGTCTTTGTACATTTCTGCATTTATTTTTCCCTCGATCCTGACCAGTCTGCCAGTCCCTGCTGCTGTAAAATATCCCCACAGCATGACGCTGCCACCACCATGCTTCACTGTAGGGATGGTATTGGCCAGGTGATGAGCAGTGCCTGGTTTCCTCCAGACATGACGCTTGGCATTCAAGCTAAAGAGTTCAATCTTTGTTTCTCATAGTCTGAGAGTCCTTCAGGTGCCTTTTGGGAAACTCCAGGCGGGCTGTCATGTGACTTTTACTGATGAGTGACTTCCGTCTGGACACTCTACCGTACAGGTCTGATTGGTGGAGTGCTGCAGAGACATTGTTGGAGCTCTCTCAGAGCTCGGGTTCTTGGTCACCTCTCTGACGAAAGCCCTTTTTCCCTGCTCTCTTAGTTTGGCCTGGTGGCGGCGCTCTAGGAAAAGTCCTGGTGTTTTTTTGTCAATATGGGGTTTTGATTTTAGAATTTAAAAGGTAAATTATACATTTAATCCATTTTGGAATAAAACTGTAACATAACGTGGAAAAAGTAAAGTTCTGTGAAAACTTTCCAGATTCCAGATCTACAACTTTCTTCTAATCAGAAAAAATCAGCTCTAATAGCGGTCAAAACTAATCAGTGTGGTTTTGTGTGTGTGTGTGTGTGTGTGTGTATGTGTGTGTGTGTGTGTGTGTGTGTATGTCAGAGCATTGACACTGGAGACTCCTTCCATACATGTTACATCACCACGTCAGTGAATGTAACTTCTCAGTAGTGGTGAGTTTGAAGATGAAGAAATTTTAGAACACACACTGAGAAACATCCAAAATTTCATAGCTGACGTTTTCTGACTTCCACTAATTTTTTTTTACACTTAACTGTATTTTTGCCATAGTTATGAAGTATTTTTGGAATATAATAATTTGTATACACACTTAAGGTCTAATGGACAGAGCAGAACTCATTTAGGGGGAGTGGCCTAAACTCCGGTCAAGTCAAGTTTATTTCTATTGCACTTTTCACAACAGACATCGTCTCAAAGCAGCTTTACAGAATTGAACAGTGAAGGTGTGTGTTTATCCCTGATGAGCACCATGGAGACTGTGGTGAAGGAAAAACTCCCTTAGATGTCATGAGGAAGAAACCTACAATGTATTGTTTTGAGTTCCTGGTGTGTGTTGTGTGTGTTCTCACTGAGCTTTTTTGTAAAGAGTGTGTATAGAGATGGTGTGTGCAGTGTGTAATGCATGGTGTTTGATCTTTGTGGAATTGTTTGCTTAATGAAACGTTGGTGTGTTGAGACGTTACGCTGTGTGTCCGTGTTTCAACAGACGCTCAAGGAAACGACACACACTGAGGACTTTCACACATTTTATTCTCTGTTAATGGGAGTACAAGGAAAGATCTAGCAAGGAGGTGTGTGTGTGTGTGTGTGTGTGTGTGTGTGTGTGTGTGTGTGTGTGTGTGTGTGTGTGTGTGTGTGTGTCAGTGTTTAGTGCTGAATCCTGCGGATCGACTGAATCTGGTTGGTGTGAGCCTGAGTGCCATACTCGTTGTAGTTTCGAAACTCGCCCTCACGCCGGTCTCTCTCCAAAATGTACTGATAACCACGATAACCTGGGAACTGGTACGCCACCCATCTACAGAGGGAGAGAGGGAGAGAGGGAGAGAGAGAGAGAGAGAGAGAGAGAGAGAGAGAGAGAGAGAGAGAGAGAGAGAGAGAAAGTTTTACTTCATACTTGGGTATCATTGTAAGGTGTTACATCAAACCAATCATTTGAATTTGGGAGAAACAGCTCCAGAGAGAACAATAGAGAGAGTGGAAAAGATAGAGAGAGAGAGAGAGAGAGAGAGAGAGAGAGAGAGAGAGAGAGAGAGAGAAGCTTAAAAGGAAAAACAGGCAGAAAAGTAAGCACAAGAGCAGTGGATAGACAGAGAGATTTATTTCTGTACATATTTAATATTTTCTGGTATTAGTTAGATGGCCTACATGCTTCAGATGTTCTTTAGATTTTTTGTAATTGAGTTATTTATGCTTTGGCAACATGAAATGTATTTTTTTGGTCATGATAATAAAACAAACAATTCAATAAATAAAACAATTATTTTTTTTTTTATCATAGAGCAGGTTTTTTTTATCATCCTGGCTGTGCTCCAAATCTCACCTGATTTTTGACACTGGAGATTATAAAGGAAGGGGCGTGGCCAGAAATATACATTATATAAAATGTATTAAAAATATTATATTATTATTATTATAGCAAAATACATAATAGCAAATATTATAAAAAATATTATAGCAAATATTATATTTTTATTATTATAGCAAAACATCACAATATAAATAAAAGTGCAGGAATGGAGTTACGACTCGAGCTGTAATCTCACAGCTGTACTGTGTTTTCTGCTCACTCAAGCTGGACTCATCAGACTGCAGTCTTCAGAACAGTAGTGTGTTCCTTTCTGACCGTTCAGACTGCAGCATGTTACAGTGTAATGAGGTGTGAATCAACACAGTGAGGGTGTGTGTGAGTGTGTCCTTACGCTCCAGAGTTGACTTTGATGGACGGCACTTCCTTGCTGCACCAGCCCATGGCCTGCAGAGATGGATAATCATCACACAGCTCAAACTTCCGACCCTGGAAATCCTCACACTCGTACAGGGACACCTTACTGTCAGAGTGCTTCTGTAGGACAGAGAGAGACAGGGGTGTGCATGAGTGTTGGTGTGTGTGTGTGTGTGTGTGTGTGTGTGTGTGTGTGTGTGTGTGTGTGTGTGTGTGTGTGACGTACAGCACATTGGATGGGTCTGAAGGACAGAAGGTGTTCAGTGCGATAGCTGCTGTTTCCACTCCAAGCTTGATAACATGGATAATCTCCTTTCTCCAACACGAACTGCTGTCCCTGGTACTCAGGGTACTCATAACCCACCCACCTACACACACACACACACACACACACACACACACACACACACACACACAGGTAATAAAGGGAAACAGAGGTATGTAGTAAGAAGCTGTGGAAGGACATGGAGAAAGGTGCATGTGAAAGGTTTGAAAGAAAAAGTGAGCAAAGCGATAAAGACGAGTGGAGAGAGTGAATGTGTGTGTGTGTGTGTGTGTGTGTGAGAGAGAGAGAAATAGAGATATACAGATTAAGAAAGAAAGAGAGATACACTGAAACATTGAAAGGGAGATGGATGATGTGAGACAGGAAGGCATGTCTGATTGGCTGTGTGTGTGTGTGTGTGTGTGCGTGCGTGCGTGTGTGCGTGCGTGCGTGCGTGCGTGCGTGTGTGTGTGTGTGTGAAGCACCATGCATAGCTAATCAGCAGTGAACACAAAGAAAACATCACACTGTGTGTGTGTGTGTGTGTGTGTGTGTGTGTGTGTGTGTGTGTGTGTGTGTGTGTGTGTGAAGCACCTATTGGTCTTTTGACACACTTACCACACAGTGTATCTCATTCACACCCAAAACACACACACACACACACACACACACACACCATAATCTTCTCATTATTGTTCTTATCTTAAAGTGGGCGGGGCTTCTAAACACATGTTCTCATATTACAATCTAACATCAAACACACTACTTATATACATGTATTTACACTCTCTCTCTCTCTCTCTCACACACACACACACACACACACACACACACACACACACACCAGTGTTTATATATCTAGTAATTACAATAGTGGGATTGGTTGATTTATTTATGAAGCAGCTGGAAGTTCTCCTGCAGGAAGAACAGTAAAGAACTTTCCTACAGCTAACACATGGTGATGACTTCATCCATCATCCCATCTACCACAGGAAACCGTTAATGAATCCTTGAAACTGTCTCCTAGGACAGTTTGGTAATAAGTTTTGGCTGTAATAAACTGTTCTGATATTTCTCTTATGGATTCCTTTCAGCTTTTTTCAAAGATATGCATCAGGCTGATGGTGGCGCTGTAGCACTGGGTTTTACTGTTTGGTTTAAATGCTATTAACCAAATGTCCTACATTCATATATTTAGTCTGTCCATTGATTTCTGCCATGGTGGTGGCAGAGAGCCAACAAGAATCAAGTTCTCATCAGAACACAAGAATGAATATCTCAGAACTCTAAAAGAGTCTAAAATAGACAATTGGGGTGTTTTGCAAAAAAAAAGGGCTTGAATCCCTATAGATTGTGTTCTGATGACCCCGTCATAACTTGATAATTAGGATAGGTTTTGGGGAACCCAGCATACCCAGCAGTCATAAAAAATAATAAGCAGTATGAGGAGGATACTGTCATTTGTTATCATACAAAATTTAGCAAAACAGAACAATTGGCATTACTTTACTGTATAAACTGTACAGTAAATATGTATGTGGTGTGTGGATGAGGGGGTGGTTCACGAGTGGAGGGCGGAGCTTACACTGCTACGGTTGCCGCAATTCATTTTGTCTTATCGTTATTGCATCATAAGATCGAACCATCATAACTCAGGGACTATCTAGAAAATCTTTATGTCACCAAGTACACCTTTATATAAATAATACAAATAATAATAATAATAATAATAATAATAATAAAAATAATAATAATAATAATAATAATAATATGTAAATGTAAAATTTAAAATAATATGTTAAATTAATTTCAATCTTTAATTTACATCAAAAGTATATTTTTTATTATTTAATATAACGCTGGTCTATGGGCATCGACAGGCTGCAACTGTTGGGCGCTTGATCCCCTCAAACAAACCCTTAAAGCCCCTCAAACCTTTTTGCTCCAGGACGATATATCATGGCTGACCCTAGTTTCCTAACATTACCGGGACACGCAAAGAATTTTACTGAGCTGGAATGTACGTGACACGTAAAAAGCCATAGATATGAAAAATTTATATCTAATATATATTTATATCGTCAAGGAAAGAGACTTTTATTGTCATTTCTACTATACACAGTAATACACAGTAAACAAAATGTATATTTATACCTACATTTATATCTATATCTATATTTATATCTTTACCTATATTTATATCTATATTAATAATTATATCTATACCTATATCTATATCTATATTTATATTTATTTTTATATCTTTACCTATATTTATATTTATATCTATACTTATATCTATTTAAAATATTGTATTTATTAATTTATTATCTGATTATTTATTTAGTTAGGTTGAGATATCTGTGTGATTAAAGTGTCTCCTCTGTTCTGATTGCTATGTGAAGGTAAATGACAGGGACAGGGGTCACTCACGGTCCGTTCTCCACTTTGATGGAGCGAATCTTCCGGAAGTCTCGGTCCAGGATGTTCTGACACTCCATGGTGAAGTGACAGTACTTTCCCTGGAAGTGTTCCTCCTCGAACACTGTGATGCTCCACTGACTCCGCCCCCTCTGCTCCATCTGCTGCTCCGGGTTCATGTCCGCAGATCTGTGTGTGTGTGTGTGTGGGTACGGGTGTGTGAGTGTGTAATCACCGTGCCGCCGCTTTGCCCCGGGGAGTTTATATACCTCCCTGACCCCCCGCTGAAGCCCTGGGGCGAGAGGAGCCGACCTGCACAGTCAGCACACACACACTCAAAACCCGCATTAACACACAATCAACACACAACACGATGAGCTTCAGAGACACAATCACACTCACTGAGTCAGCACAACCTGGACAAAACAGTGTGTGTGTGTGTGTGTGTGTGTGTGTGTGTGTGTGTGTGTGTGTGTGTGTGTGTGTGTGTGTGTGTGAGATGAATGCAATAACATTTAGGTCTGACTGCAATTATTCACATATATAGTTGAATTTTGTAGTGTGTGTTTGTGTTTGTGTGTGTGTGTGTGTGTGTGTGTGTGTGT
>MU550627.1:1948600-1956127 GCA_024362625.1 Silurus asotus
AGAAAGAATTAAATACTAAACGACTGTATGAAGTAGAGATGAAGAGAATTTAAAGTACACAGGAGGTGATATGAAGTGTTTTGACATGAAAAGATGGACGAAAGACAGAACTTGAACATTATGAAGTGTGATACACACAGAGAGGAAAAGTAATAAAAACAAGTGTGTAACACAAATGAAAAAAAAATATATGTATAAAACTTTGAGACAAATCACAAAAAAAGTGGACAGGAGTCAAGAAAGCTGAATAAAACGAGGACAAAGAAAGTACAGAAGAGTGGAAACTGCACCGTATTAGACAGCAGGAGTACAAAAGATGGACAATAAACGGTGATGAGAGAAAAAACAAGTCACTACAGGCAGAAGAGTGTGTGTGTGTGTGTGTGTGTGTGTGTGTGTGTGTGTGTGTCTTCGACTTACCTGTCTTTACAGAAACAGGACAGCAGTGTGTGTGTGTGTGTGTGTGTGTGTGTGTGTGTGTGAGCTCTTGTGAGAGTGTGCATGTCTTCATATCTTTTGCATCATGTTTAAATGGAGAGCAGAGCCCAGGACACACCTGGCCTACTTTTTATCCAATAACAATGCAGAATACAAAAAGGGGTGGAGCCAGCATGCATCCGCATTACCTGTGTTTATGATGTAAAAAAGCAGATTTCTATCAGAGACATGATGATCAGATGTTCATTCAGTAATGACTGGTGAATATAGTAAACACACACACACACACACACACACGTTTCCAAAGAAACCGGAAGTCTCAGTTTCATGACAATTTGCTTGCACATCTTATGGAGGACTTCTGACTGAAACGTCCTGTTTCACTGGAAAGTGCTGCCATTTCTTCAAAAGAATTCACCAATGTTATATATAAATGTGAGTAAATGTATTACTGAGTGGATAATATGTGCACTACGGGACATTCTGGCAAATTTTTACCTAACAGGGAATAAAAATTTACCTAAAAACTTACAAAAATGTACCTAAAAGTAGAAAGTGTAGCTAAAACTACCCAGAAAAATGTAACTAAAAATTGACAATGTGTACCTAAAAGGCGATAATGTACCGAAGTGAACACAATGCAACAAAAACAATTTATGGAAAATTAGATAATTTTGCTAAAATATCAAACCCTACCGAAAACTAAACAAGAAATGGGCAAAATGTACCTAAAAGAGAATGGCATATCAAAAATGTAGAAAGTGTAGCTGAAAGTAGCCAAAAGTGCAACTAAAATTAACCAAACTAATTTTCCTAAAAGATAAAGATACAGTGTGTACAGAAAATATTCAGACCCCTTATATTTTCTTTTTTGTTATATTGCAGCCATTAGCTAAAATCCTTTAAGGTTTTTTCTTTTTTGATAATAAACGTACACACGGCTCCCATACTGACAGAAAAACACAGAATTGTTGACGATTTATTAAAAAAGAAAAACTGAAATATCACATGGTCCTAAGTATTCAGACTCTTTGCTGTGACACTCATATATTTAACTCAGGTTCTATCCATTTCTTCTGATCATCCTTGAGATGGTTCTACACCTTCATTCGAGTCCAGCTGTGTTTGATTATACTGATTGGACTTGATTAGGAAAGCCACACACCTGTCTATATAAGACCTTACAGATCACAATGCATGTCAGAGCAAATAAGAATCATGAGGTCAAAGGAACTGCCTGAAGAGCTCAGACACAGAATTGTGGCAAGGCACAGATCTGGCCATGGTTACAAAAAAAAATCTGCTGCATTTAAGGTTCCTAAGAGCACAGTGGCCTCCATAATCCTTAAATGGAAGCCGTTTGGGGCGACCAGAACCCTTCCTAGAGCTGGCCATCCAGCCACACTGAGCTATCGGGGGAGAAGAGCCTTGGTGAGAGAGGTAAAGAAGAACCCAAATATCACTGTGGCTGAGCTCCAGAGATGCAGTCGGGAGATGGGAGGAAGTTGTAGAAAGTCAACTATCACTGCAGAAAACCACCAGTCGGAGCTTTATAGCAAAGTGGCCCGGCGGAAGCCTCTCCTCAGTGCAGGACACATGAAAGCCTGCATGGAGTTTACAAAAAAAAACACCTGAAGGACTTCAAGATGGTGAAAAATAAGATTCTCTGGTCTGATGAGACCAAGATAGAACTTTTCGGCCTTAATTCTAAGTGGTATGTGTGGAGAAAACCAGGCACTGCTCATCACCTGTCCAATACAGTCCCAACAGTGAAGCATGGTGGTGGCAGCATCATGCTGTGGGGGTGTTTTTCAGCTACAGGACAACTGGTTGCAATCGAGGGAAAGATGAATGCGGCCAAGTACAGGGATATCCTGGACGAAAACCTTCTCCAGAGTGCTCTGGACCTCAGACTGGGCTGAAGGTTTACCTTCCAACAAGACAAAGACCCTGAGCACACAGCTAAAATAACGAAGGAGTGACTTCACAACAACTCCGTGCCAGAGCCCAGACTTAAACCCAATGGAGCATCTCTGGAGAGAACTAAAAATGGCTGTCCACCAATGTTTACCATCCAACCTGACAGAACCGTAGAGGATCTGCAAGGAGGAATGGCAGAGGATCCACAAATCCAGGTGTGAAAAACTTGTTGCATCTTTCCCAAAATACTTACTCTGAATACTTTCTGTACACACTATATATAATAGTACATAGAAGATAAAAAGTAAAACCGTAGCTAAAGCAGACATGAATCTACAACATGACAAATAGACATAAATGTAGACAAGATCTACCTAAAAGTAGACAAGGCAGCTAAAAGTAGCTAAAAGTGGACAATGTGTACCTAAGTAAATAAAAATAAATTTACATAAGAGGTTTGGGTTTCTGAAAGCAGACAAAAATTTACCTAAAATTAGATAGTGTTGATAAAAAAAAAGTAAAAAAAAAAAAAAACAACATAAATGTAAGTAAAAGAAGATAGAAAACCTAAAATGTTAAAGAAATTGTAGCTAAAAGTTGTGGAATTGTACCTAAAGCAGACACGAATCCACAAGCTGACAAAACAAACATACAAACATGGACAACAAAAAAGTACCATAAAAGTGTAAATAACAGTGATGAGAATGTATGTGAGGCCTGCAGAAGCACTGTGTTCATTACTTAGTTGAGACAGATTTGTACTAAAAGTTGTAGATTTTAGTTAAAAGTGTGGACCTGAAGCTGCAGAAATCAAGAAAAAAGACTTTTATATTAATATATTTCTTTATTTTTTTTACTACTAGTTTTTACTCAGAAACTCATTCTCACCAATGAGAAGCGAGAACACGATTCCCCGCCCACCAAAAGAGCAGCAATGTCTGACTATCCAATCAAAAGAGTTGTGGGTGGAGTTACACACATCAGGACACAGTGAGGAGCATCAGTGAAAGCACCTGAATACCACATTACTCATCAACAATGAAGGTTTGGAATAAAACACTCAGAGGAACTGCGTAACTGATGTTTATTTATGATTGATAAAAAATTAAAGCGATAATCCCACATCACCACACCTTCACGTCTTCACTGGATTCTTCAACAACCATTTGAACAGATCAGAGCTCTGAATGTGTGAAGTTGAAAACCGCAATCTTCTTCCTGAGGCGTTTTGTGGTCAGTTTCATTATTTATGAAAATAAATCAGTAATCTGGTCAATAACATCTCATTCCACACCAAAGCAGCAGATACATTAGGACTTGAACCAACACCTGGGCTGTGTTCCAATACTGTTTCACACACTCCCTCATTCACTTCTTCACATCAGCTCCAGTGAGCTCATCAGCTAAGGATCTTCATCAACTAGGTAGCACCACAACGTTAGCATGCTAGCAAGACCAGGAAACAGATTAGAGGTAACAGGATAGCATGCATAGCTTGCGAATTAGCTACAAAATTCCTATTTAACTAATCAGCAAGCTAAATCCGCTAGTTTTTATGCTAGTAAGATAAACGCAAATAACCAAGATAGTTCATGATGCTAAACAACAAACGTTAGCCGGTTAGCATGATAGCTTTTCCATAAACTAGACAAAATAATACGAACACTACACAACACACACTGGTCCTCTAGTACACACTGCAGAGAGATTAGAGAAAGTGAACCAGGGTGTGTTAGGAACAGTATTACAGTCCAGACTGTCAGGATTATTTTCAGGATCAGGATTATGGATCTGGATTATAACCAAAATTATGAGTGGGACTATAAATTAGAATACTGGATTGGGATCACAGATCAGGATAATATCCAGAATTATACCTGGGATTATGGATTAAGATTATGGTTTAGGATTACAGAGTGGGATTATGGAGCAGGATTTTAGATCGGGATTATATCCAGAATTATGACTGGGAATCGTGATTATGGATCGAGTCTGAGTTTCTCCTGATCAGGACAGAGCAAGCCTGCTGAGATACGCCTCCCATCCCGCCTTCCTGTACTTCTCCGCTTCACTCCTCCTGTCCGAAGCGGACAGAATTCCTCGTCCAACGATGATGACATCAGAACCTTTCGAGCGAATGACCTCGTCCGGCGTGGTGTACTGCTGCCCGAGGTCGTCTCCTAGGAAACGGAGTATAACAGATTACAGCAGATTTCCTGCACTACAGATCCTGTAGATTTATTTACATTTACATTATAGATTATTTACAGTTTTATTACAGAATCATTTCATATTCGTTTAAATCAAATAAAATAAACATTTAAACATATATAATCATCATTAAATCATTTTATATGAATAAAAAACCTCAATGTGTGTGTATTTTTGTGTACACTGCATCCTGAAGGTTCTCACAGAGCTTCACTTTTTCACATTGTTATATTTTTTTATTCCACAATGGATTCAATTCATAATTTTTCTTAGAATTCTACAAGGAAAACTCCACACTGACGACGTGAAAGAAGTTTATTTGTAGCTCAGGTGCCTCCTGTTTTCACTGATCTTCTCTGAGATGTTTATACAACTTTATTGGATTCCACCTGCAGTAAATTCAGTTGATTGGACATGATTTGGAGATGCACACACACACATGTCTGTAGAAGGTCCCACAGTTAACAGTGCGTGTCAGAACACAAACAGGAATTGTCTGTAGACCTCTGAGACAGGATTGTTTCGAGACACAGATCTGGGGAAGGAGACAGAAACATTTGCAGCATTAAAAGTCCCAATGAGCACAGTGACCTCAATCATCTGTAAATGGAAGTTAGAAACCACCAGGACTCTTCCTAGAGCGGAGCCACCAGGCCAAACTGAGAGATCAGGGGAGAAGAGCCTTAGTCAGGGAGGTGACCAAGAACTCGATAGTCACTCTGAGTTGATCCAGTGTTTCTCTTTGGAGAGAGGAGAACCTTCCAGAAGAACCACCATCTCTGCAGCACTCCACCAATCAGGCCTGTATGGCCTGCTCATCACCTGGCCAATACCATCCCTACAGTGAAGCATGGTAGTGGCAGCATCATGCTGTGGGGATGTTTTACAGCAGCAGAAACTGGAAGACTGGTCAGAATCAAAAGGAACAATGAATGCAGCAATGTTCAGATACGTCCTTAATGAAAACCTGCTCCAGAGCTCTCTGGGGCGACGGTTCATCTTCCAGCAGGACAAAGACCCTAAACACAGCCAAGGTAATGAAGGAGTGGCTACAGGACTCTGTGAAAGTCCTCGAGTGGCCCAGCCAGAGCCCAGACTTGATCCTGATTGAACATCCAACCTGATGGAGCTCGAGAGGTTCAGAGAGAAGGATGTGAGAAACTGCCCAAAAATACAAGAGGCCGTAATTGGTGCCAAAGAAGCTTCAACAAAGTATTGAACACACGTTGTGAAGACTCCTGTACATGCGATTTTATTTTTAATAAAAATTACAAAGATTTTAAACAAACTTCTTTCACGTCGTCTTTATGGGGTTTTGTTTGTAGAAATTTGAGGAAAATAATGAATTCAATGCATTTTGGAATAAAACTAACAATAAAATGTGGAGAAACTGAATATTTGAGGGCTGCAGCTGGATTTTAGTAATGGAGTTTTCTACCGATTATTCCACAGATTATTCAATCAATCGGATAAGAAATCCCACATTTCTGCTGCATGCATTCTGATGCATGTTGTGAAGCTGTAGGTGTATGAACGAGGCTCCTCTGCTCCATCCGTCTGTTCCGTCTCCTCCAGAGATGAACGTTAGAGTTTTCTCCAGGGATCAGAGACTTTAATACCATGTGACTACTGACTGTAGCCCATTTCATGTTCAATGTATAAAACTTTTTGGCATTACAGAGGAAGTGACTTCAGCAGATCAGCTGAAAAAAAGTCGGAATTCGCAAGAAAAAGTCGGAATTGTGAGAGAACAAAGTCGGAAATAGGCCTTTGTTTATTTATGTGGATCAAAAACAGGATTCCATATGGATCGTCTTCTCACGCCTCACTGTTTTAATCCCTGTTCCTTCTTTTTTTTATCCGTGTGGGTACTGAAATGTCCACCTGCAGTCCAGATCTTTCACACATAGTAAACATTTGCTGCATCATAAAGAGGAAGATGATAGAAGAAGACCTGAGACAGTTGAGCAACTAGAAGCCTGTTTTAGACAAGAATGGGAGAACATTCCTATTCCAAAACTTGAGCAGCTTGTCTCCTCAGTCCCCAGACGTGTACAGACTGTTATAAAGAGAAGAGGGGACGCCACACAGTGGAGACACGGCCTTGTCCCACCTTTTTCAGATGTGTTGATGTCATGAAATTTAAAATAAACGTATTTTCCCTTTAAAATGATAAATGTTCTCAGTTTAAACATTCGAGATGTCGTCTATGTTGTGTTCTGAATAAAATATTGACAAAAATATTGACATACATGTCTCAAAAGAAACCTTCTTAGAAATCATTAGAAAACATTTTTAGAAATATATTGCCACCTAGTGGTCTGATATTATAGCACTCCTATGACCCAAGAGAGTGAGTGAGTGAGTGTGTGTGTGTGTGTGTGTGTGTGTGTACTTTATATATAGAATGTGTGTGTTTGTACCTCCACTCTGTAACTGTACTCCTGGGGTCATGTGCACATGTTCAGGTTTAGTGCTGACCTTTGACCTACTTATGAACCCGAACACAAAATCTGGGTGTTCATCCGCCATCTTTACCTGTGCACATGCACGCACACACACACGCACACACACACGCACACACACACGCACACACACACACACAACATCAGCTTTATCCAAGAACACTGAAACCCTGGAATATAAAAAAATAGTATTGTTACACAGCATGGTGTGTGTGTGTGTGTGTGTGTTACGCACCGTGGTCTGTGTGTGTGTGTAAATATGTGTGTGTGTGTGTATATGTGTGTTTGTGTGTGTTACACACTGTGGTGTATATGTGGGTGGGTTGGTGTGTGTTACACACCGTGGTCTGTGTGTGTGTGTGTGTATATATATATATATATATATATATATGTGTGTGTGTTACACACTGTGGTGTATATGTGGGTGTGTGTATTACACTTACACACCGTGGTCTGTGTGTGTGTGTGTGTATATATATATATATATATATAT
>MU550627.1:1965917-1973417 GCA_024362625.1 Silurus asotus
GGACCACTTTATATACGCCCACTCTCTCTGCGGACCACTTTATATACGCCCACTCCCACTGCGGACCACTTTATATTTATGCCCACTCCCACTGAGGACCACTTTATATACGCCCACTCTCTCTGCGGACCACTTTATATACGCCCACTCTCTCTGCGGACCACTTTATATACGCCCACTCTCTCTGCGGACCACTTTATATACGCCCACTCTCTCTGCGGACCACTTTATATACGCCCACTCTCTCTGCGGACCACTTTATATACGCCCACTCTCTCTGCGGACCACTTTATATACGCCCACTCTCTCTGCGGACCACTTTATATACGCCCACTCTCTCTGCGGACCACTTTATATACGCCCACTCTCTCTGCGGACCACTTTATATACGCCCACTCTCTCTGCGGACCACTTTATATACGCCCACTCTCTCTGCGGACCACTTTATATACGCCCACTCCCACTGCGGACCACTTTATAGACGCCCACTCTCTCTGCGGACCACTTTATATACGCCCACTCCCACTGCGGACCACTTTATAGACGCCCACTCTCTCTGCGGACCACTTTATATACGCCCACTCCCACTGCGGACCACTTTATAGACGCCCACTCTCTCTGCGGACCACTTTATATACGCCCACTCCCACTGCGGACCACTTTATAGACGCCCACTCTCTCTGCGGACCACTTTATATACGCCCACTCCCACTGCGGACCACTTTATAGACGCCCACTCTCTCTGCGGACCACTTTATATACGCCCACTCCCACTGCGGAACACTTTATATACGCCCACTCTCTCTGCGGACCACTTTATATACGCCCACTCCCACTGCGGACCACTTTATATACGCCCACTCCCACTGCGGAACACTTTATATACGCCCACTCCCACCGCGGACCACTTTATATACAATAAATATTATAACAATATAAAAGTACAATCTAAAAAAATAAACATGTATGTACTGTAAAAAAAACATTTCCTGTATATCTGTGTGTGTGTGTGTGTGTGTGTGTGTGTGTGTGTGTGTGTGTGTGTGTGTGTGTGTGTGTGTGTAGGAAACACGTGAGCAAAGAATCACTCAGTATCATGAGGAGCTGAACACACCATGTGTGCTGGTTAGTATGTTTTTACGGTCACACACACACACACACACACACACACACACACACACATATATAAACCAAATCCATGAGTTCTATACAAACAGTGGATTTATAATGAGCTTCACTCTTCGGGAAAGATGTTTCACTAGATGTTGTGGAGATTCCTTCAGCTAAAAGTGTGTTACAAAAGTCAGATCCTGAAGTAGGTGAGAAGGTGAGGAGGTTCCTTGGGTGCAGTCTGTGTTCACATTCATCTTTAAAGTAATGGTGTTGGAGCTCTCCAGCAGAAGATCTTCCACTCCAACCCAATGTAAAGTAATACATGCGACAATACATTTGGTGTATTGTGTATATTGCAGGTATGCTGCTTTATCAGTAGGGGGCACTGGAGGGCATTCTAAATCATATACTGTTTCTTCATTTCCTGTGCCTTTGTGCACACCTGTATTGTTTCCTCTCATGACTTTCTCTCTATAAAGGTTCCATGTTTCTCCTCTGAGCTCCATGTAACCTTTATAGAGAGAAAGTCATGAGAGGAAACAATACAGGTGTGCACAAAGGCACAGGAAATGAAGAAACAGTATATGATTTAGAGTGCCCTCTGGTGGCCGAAAGGTGAAGTGAAAATCACATCTGTTCCAAATAAACTCTCATTGTGAAATGTTGTCATTTTAACACCATAAACACTCAGTTACATTTATTATCTCTTTAGAAATATATTTATCATCACTTTATCTCCATAAACAGACCCTGACATTCAGTAACGTAAAGACGTTTCTGTGTTCCACAGGGGAAAGGAGACGAGCGAGCATCAACCTGGGAGTGATCTGAGTTTTTTACTGTCTGATGATCAGTAACGGAGTGATGAGAGACAGTAACACTGCAGCAGAATATAAAAACAATCTGAAAACAACCACATCTGTAATAAAATCAGTTCTTTAAATCCACCCGCCTGAGTCTCAATACCTCCTACACCAGAAGACTGAATTCAAGGCTGAAAAGGAATGAAATAATAATGAATAAAATATTCTCTGCTCTCATTCTGCAGACACTGAGGATTTAATCAGACCCAAAGTCCCACTGCAACAACATGACATTCTCTGCTGCTGTTACTGCTGTGGTCATGTGACTAATGTGATGATTAACCACTGATATACAATTAAATATTATTAAACAGATCATTCCTAATTAAAAGCTTTAGTTTACGGCTACAGGATTGTGATGAAACCTTCCATTTATATTAGAATGTGTTTCCTGATGAAGGAGCAGCAGGATGTCTATAACAAGTTACCTTTTTAACTCCGCCTCCTTTTTATTATTTACAACCAAAACCCTTGATTTTGGCCTCGTTTTGAACATATTTGCATTGGGAAAAAAAAACAATTTATTTACATATAATTATTAGTAGATGCACTATACTTTAATTATTTAAAAAAATTGGCCAATACGATGTCGAGGTTGTGAGAAGATCGGTATCACCCTGAAACTGAGTTACAGTACAGTAGTCACGTACTGTAGGAGAACTAAGATAATTGTGTCTTGTCTACAATAAAGCATGGTGGCAGCATCATGGTCTGGGGCTGCATGAGTGCTGCTGGAACTGAGAAGATGCGGTTCATTGAGGGAAACATGGATTCCAACATGAACTGTAAGATTCTAAATAACAACCCAAAACACACCACCAAGATGAAACTGGCTTGCTGAGGAAGCTGAAGGTAAAGCAGTGGTTAAGTACGTCTCCAGACCTGAACCCTATTGAGAACCTGTAGCCTCAAGCAGAAGGTGAAGAAGAGTCATGTGTGTAACATCTGTGATGTGATTATGGAGGGGTGGAAGAGGATCCCAGCAACAACCTGTGCAGCTCTGGTGATTCCACACCCAGGAGGATTAAAGCAGTGCTGGAGAACGATGTGCTCCACACAATCTTCACACTTTACACACAGTTTACACACGCGTTCACTGAGGGTGTACATTTACATTTGCGGCATTTAACCACCTTGGTGCCAGAACAGAGAAGAGCCTTGGAGCGTACTTACCTCTCATTCTGAGAGAAGGTGGTACCAGTGGAGCAGTGCTGGAGGATCTCAGACAGCGTGGTGCAGTGCGAGATGTGATGAGGGTGGACTCACTTTTGTTGCAGATATTTAGTCAATAATGTCTGTGTGTATGTTGTTCTTTTTAGGGGACAGTAAATCTGTACTGCTACACAAACTGCACACTGACACTAAAATATAATCAAATATATTCACGCTTCATTTTTTATAGTTTTGTCCCTCAAGAAGGTACTAAAATGGTTGCTGAAATGTGAGGGGTGCACTTACTTTTGTAAGATACTGTTTTTTTTATCTATCTATATGAAAATAAAGATATGCTCTAGTTGATCAGTAAGGATGGAGGCAGAGCTTTTGTTCCTCCTACATAATTAAAATCTAAATATATCTGTACATATTCCAAAACTGTCACCTGAATCCGATCCTCCAGTCTTAAATAATGATATCAATAACTAAAAAATATAAAATACTGATATTCAGCACTTTATTTTCACAAATCCTACAGCAACAGGAAGGAATCATTTTCAGGTTTAAAATGCCGGCTGTCCAACAATAAATAAATAAATAAACAGAGAAAGAGAGATTTGAATTTTTTGTTGTAATTCGATATTTTATCTTCAATATTTCCAGTGAAGGTTCAGCTAAAGTGTTAACAAAATAGCAGGAGAAACACTGGAGAGGTTATAAAGTTCAGGAGGTTGAAACGTTGGTCGTTTCCAAACAAAACAAAGAAAACCAGGAGAAGTGAATTGGGCTGAGAAGAGAACCCTGAGGAACACCACGAGGCATCTCATCCTGTTTAACTAAAAGATCTGAGAGACTTCAGAGTGAAGATTGATGAGAAAACACAGTAAAAGGTGAATTATTAATTGGTTTATTTATTTTAAAATTCATGGAAGTGTTACAAGATCATCTAAATCTCAATCTGAAGGAAAAGAAAAGAAAAGATCCAGTACTCAATGAAGTGTGACAGAGGTGTGGATTATACTATAATTACTGATACATTTTAGACGACGGGTTAGAAGACGAGGAGATGACTGGAGTGTTCATGTGACCCAATATGGGTAAATTTCATCTTTAACCACCATCCAGATTTATTATTATATATAAAAGAGAAGGATCTTAAACAAGAGAGTGTGTGTGTGTATATTTATGACACAGAGGCTGTGAAAAGTGTAGACGTCTAGTGTTAGATGGTTTTTAAAATATTCAGTAACGTGACACTCAATGAGTGGAAGCATCTTTAAAGTCCAAATGGGACGTTTTTGTGTCTTCCAGAAGAACTTGTGTAAGAAGGAGAACAGGGGAGAAGATGTGATCAGATTCCCTTCACCCTCACACTCACACTCAGTGTTTAACCTGTTCAGACACTGCACCCAAATTCTACTGAACTGCTCTGAGATGAAGAACAACATCTCCAGCTAGTGAAGAACATCTGTGGAGAGTTTTACAATGTTTGGAGAAACGCTGATGCTGAGAGCGTGTGAAGCTGTTCTTCATGATGAGGGAGGAGTTTTTCATGAAAGACACCAAAAGGTTTCTAGATTAGGTTTTCTCTTGATTCTCACGTGTCTCTTAAACACCATTAACACACTCAGGGGTTTAACACTTTTCACAGCTATTGTTTATTATATCATCGATTTATTACCTGGTAAAAATTTTTTTACATTTACCTTTACATTTTAAGTATAATGAAGGAATTTGTTCCAATAAAAAATGTGTGTGTTTTTTTTTAGAAGTAAACAAAATACGTTACAGTAAAAAGATTAGCGTTAGTGCACAGGGTGAACACGGGGATCAGGGAAAAAATGCAGAAGTAAAAAGTCCCATAAAAGTGTGAAGGAAAAATCGCTACCATGACAACCATCCGAGATTCTCCACTGGTGCGTCTGTGCCATGGTTTCATTTATGAAATTAAAAGTATTAGTGGAAAAAAAAACATTGCTACGTTAACAGTCAAGGACTTCAGGTGGCATACGGAAATTGTAAGTACTTACAGAAGCCTTGAGGGAAAATGATCTAAAACCTAGTAAAGAAAAACTGTGGAAAGGCTTTGCTTCATCCTGAAGGAGCCACTCATCATCATCATCATCAGCTGCATCCTGAATGAGCTAACTAGCGTTATCGCATTCATGTGGCTACATGGAGCCCTGAACACTCAGTACCTGGGTGTGGTTCAGTTCCGCTAATGCTGATGATGAAGGCTAACATGGGCACGTGCTTTCACAGAGAACAGGAGGAAACCAGAGGAAAAGTGTTGCATTAAAAAGGAGAAATCATTTCATTATCATTATCAGTTCATCTTTCTTCTACATTATCACTCCGCTTTTCTCTCTAATCTCTACTCCATTCTACATCTCATTATTCACCTGACTTCATCCCTATCTCACCATCACCATCACCATCATCATCATCACCACCACCACCACCATCATCACCACCATCATCATCAATCAGCCTGGGGTACAGTTTAACATGTCAGTGCAGTAGAGAAAGAAAACCAGCCAGTAACACACACACACACACACACACACAAACACACACACTTTAGTGTATTAGGTCTCAGTGTTCTTGTCTCCGTTTTCCTGAGGCTGGAGCTGCTCCTTCTCAGTCCCGTCCTCCTGTGGGGGGCGCACTCGCTTAAAGAAACCAAGCTGTACAACACACACACACACACACACACACACACACACACACACACACACACACACACATACATACCCATAAACAATCATTGATTTCACACACACACACACACACACACACACACACACACCGTCACTTTAAACTAATCAGAACATAGTCACCGCCCCTTAAAGTCACTTTAACCAATCAGGACACAGTCCCTGCCCTTAAACCGTGTGAAGGTAAATGTAGTGTTGAGATGTTCACCTTGTACATGATGAAGATGAGCAGTGCGAGCAGCAACAGTCCAGCTAACACAGCTACCACCACCACCCAGATAGGGGCCGGCTGGATCAGCTCAGAGTTTACCCACACCACGCTGAGACTTGCCTACACACACACACACACACACACACACACACACACACACACGGTTTGCTAGTGTGTTTTATTGTAGATGTGAACACTTCACTAGCTAGTCTGTGGAATAAATGTTACTATGACACTGTTAATGCTGGTATGAGCTCATAGTTGTTGATTGCAGTTGATTTAAATAAAGACACGCCCACAAATAACCATATATGGTATAAACTCACAGATGTGCTGTTAACTGGCAGGTCAAAGGGAAGGTTTTTATAGGGCATCTCAATCACACTGAACGAAGCTGATGATTTCACTACGTATGAGTGGTTCTGAACATCAGCCTGGGAACACACACACACACACACACACACACACACACACATACACACACACACACACATATATACCGTTAAAGCATCATGGTTTTGCTTTTAGTGCAACATAAATATATAAATAAGAAGTTCAGAGACCTGCAGGAAGGTGGACACGGCCAGTCTGGAGTAGATGAAGAGAATTGCGCTCTGACCTCGCTCCAAGCGGCCAACCTGACACTTTATCTTCAAGCACTGAGCCTTCTCACAGTCCTGTAGAGTCCACAGAGAAACACAACTCAGAAAAGTTTCATATTCCAAGACCTGCTACTCAAACTGGGTTTAAAAAAGAAAATGCTACTTAAATGAACAATTCCTATGCAAATGACTAAATCTCTCCTTTACCTCCTACAGACACTCGATTCCACTCGGATCTCACCATGTCTGACAAATATCTCACCATGTCTCACCATGTCTGAAAGTTATCTCACCATGTCTCACCATGTCTGACATCTCACCATGTCTCACTATGTCTGACATCTCACCATATCAGACAGATATCACCATATCTCATTTTGTCTGAGATATATCACCATATCTCACCATGTCTGACAGATATCCCACCATGTCTGATAGACATCACCATATTTCACCATGCCTGTTAGATATTACCATATCTCACCATGTCTGAGATATCTCACCAGATCTCACCATGTCTAAAAGACATCACCATATCTCACCATGTCTGATAGATATCACCATATCTCACCATGTCTGATAAATATCGCCATATCTCACCATGTCTATCAAATATCTCACCAAATCATACTATGTCTGACAGATATCTCACCATAGCTCACCATGTCTGATAGATACCTCACCATGTTTTATTATGTCTGACAGATATCTCACCATGTCTAACATATGTCTAACATCTCACTATGTCTGACAGACACCTCACCATGTCTCACAGATATCTCACCATGTCTAACAGATATCTCATCAAATCTTACTATGTTTGACAGATATCTTACCAT
>MU550627.1:1980917-1992933 GCA_024362625.1 Silurus asotus
TGTGTGTAATAACACTACCCAGTGTTAAATACCTGCTTGATGACGTTAGCTGGGTTGGATTGGTCCAGGATGGGCTGAAGACCCGATTTATCTGCTGCACTTGCGTAATCCAGACTAAATTCCATGAAGATGGAAATGGGGGTGATCTTATCCCTGAACTCTGATTCATCCTACACACACACACACACACACACACACACACACACAAAGAGAGAGAGAAAGAGGGAGGGAGGGAGAGGGGTGTGCGTGAGTGTGTGAATGAGTTCAGGACTGGGGAATGTGTGTGTGTGTGTGTGTGTGTGTGTGTGTGTGTGTGTGTGTGTGTATGTTTAGTCATTCACTCGTTGCCTTTTCAGGTCAAAACTCCCTCTGGTTCTGCACTGTTTCTTTACCAAATAACATAACTATGTGTGCGTGCATGTTCCTGTGTGTGTGTGTGTGTGTGTGTGTGTGTGTGTGTGTGTGAGGACTGTGCCAGCATAGCGTATGCAACACAAGGCTAATTTCAGCAATTTTAAGCTGTTTTTTGTTCACAGGCAGAAAACAAACAAAGCTAAAACCAATTTCACTGTTTGGAATGAAACCACACACACACGCACACACACACACACACATGCGAGCACACACGCACACATAGTAGCACAACACACTTAATTTAATGATCTGTTCTTTCTACTCCCAGGAGCAGAAATAACTTAAAGAAGTAGTGTGTGTGTGTGTGTGTGTGTGTGTGTGTGTGTGTGTGTGTGTGTGTGTGTCTGTGTGTGTGTGTGTCTCACTATCAGATAAGCCTGCAGCTCCTCGCAGGATTGAGATCCTCCATTAGTAACTCTCATGAACTTGGTGTACTGAGACAAACTGTTGTGTAGAAACAGCACTCGCTTTATTGCTCCTTTCTGCTTCAGACGATCCAGAGTCAGGTCCACCTGAAAGTCTACATACACAGACACACACAATTACTTTCAGCTGAACCCCTGCACTCAATCCCCAAGAAACAACGCTAGACACTCCCTAAAACGCTCAACCCAGAAACTTCCCCTATACACATTCCACCCAGACATTACCCCAGATACACTAAACCCAGACACTCCCTATACACATTCCACCCAGACATTACCCCAGATACACTTAACCCAGACACTCCCTATACACATTCCACCCAGACATTACCCCAGATACACTAAACCCAGACACTCCCTATACACATTCCACCCAGACACTCCCTATACACATTCCACCCAGACATTACCCCAGATACACTAAACCCAGACACTCCCTATACACATTCCACCCAGACATTACCCCAGATACACTAAACCCAGACACTCCCCTATACACATTCCACCCAGACATTACCCCAGATACACTAAACCCAGACACTCCCTATACACATTCCACCCAGACATTACCCCAGATACACTAAACCCAGACACTCCCTATACACATTCCACCCAGACATTACCCCAGATACACTAAACCCAGACACTCCCTATACACATTCCACCCAGACATTACCCCAGATACACTAAACCCAGACACTCCCTATACACATTCCACCCAGACATTACCCCAGATACACTAAACCCAGACACTCCCTATACACATTCCACCCAGACATTACCCCAGATACACTAAACCCAGACACTCCCTATACACATTCCACCCAGACATTACCCCAGATACACTAAACCCAGACACTCCCTATACACATTCCACCCAGACATTACCCCAGATACACTAAACCCAGACACTCCCTATACACATTCCACCCAGACATTACCCCAGATACACTAAACCCAGACACTCCCTATACACATTCCACCCAGACATTACCCCAGATACACTAAACCCAGACACTCCCTATACACATTCCACCCAGACATTACCCCAGATACACTAAACCCAGACACTCCCTATACACATTCCACCCAGACACTACCCCAGATACACTAAACCCAGACACTCCCCTATACACATTTCACCCAGACATTACCCCAGATACACTAAACCCAGACATTCCCCTATACACATTCCACCCAGACATTACCCCAGATACACTAAACCCAGACACCCCCTATACACATTCCACCCAGACATTACTCAAGATACACTAAACCCAGACACTCCCTATACACACTTCCACAGACAATTCCCAGACTCTACCTAGACACAGTCCACCCCAGACACTTCTCACACACACTCATCCCAGATACTCCCTACACACACTTCACACAGACACTCGCCCACACACTCCCCCCAGATACCCTACATCCAGACACTCCCCATACACACTACCCCAGATACTCCACCCAGACACCCCCGCCCCCAGACACTCCCTACACACACTTCACACAGACACTCGCCCACACACTCCCCCCAGATACCCTACATCCAGATAATCCCCTACACACATTCCACCGAGACACTCCTGCACAGACTCCACTAGACTCTCCTCCAGACACACTCCAGACAGTATCAAGATACACTACAGCAGACACTCCAACAAAACACTCCCTACACACTCTCCCTAAGACCCTCCCCAGACACTACCTTCAGACACTCCCCACACACAGTCCCCACACACTCCCTACCCATATTTCCCCAGACACTACCTACACACACTCCACCCAGACACTCCCTACACACTCCCCCAGACACCCTATAGACACTCCCCTAAACACACCCTAAACACTCCACTGACACTTCCCCAGACACTCCCTACACACACTGATCCCAGACACATCACACATGCTTCCTATACTCACTTCTCCATACAATCCCACCCACTCTCTACACACTCCCCCCAGACACTTCCTATACACACTCAACCCAGACACTGCCCACACACACTCCCTATACACAATGCCCCCAGACACTCCACCTAAACACTGGCCCAGACAATCACAACACACACTTCCTCCAGACACTCCCTATACACACTCAACCCAAACACTGCCTACACACACACTTCCCCAGACACTCCCTATACACATTCTCCAAGACACTTTCTAAATATTTGCCCCAGACACTGCCCAAGACACTCCCCACCCATACATTTCACCCAGGCACCCCACCGACACACTCCACCCAGACACTGCCCAGACACTGCTCCCAGACAATATCTGCACACACACACCCACACACACACACACCCAGACACTACCCCCAAGACAGTCCCTTACACACACACACACACACACACACACACACACACACACACTCCACCCTAAAACTCCCTAACCCCCTCAAGACACCCCCCCACACACACTCCCCCCCAGACACTATCTACACACACTTCCCCCAGACAGTCCCTGCACACCCCCAGAAACTTTTCTTGCACACCCCACCAGACACTCCCTCCAAACACTCCCTAGACTCACTACCACCAGACACTCCCTACACACACTCCCCCATAGAGTCCCTGCTCCCACTCACCCCAGACACTTCCACATACACTCCCTGCACACACTAACCCAGACACTCCATCCAGACAAGCCCCCAACACAAATTCCACCCAGACACACCCTACACATGCTCAACCCAGACACTCCCTACACACGATCATCGCAGACACTCTCTCAGTCTCACTCCACCCAGACAACTACCCCCACAAACACATTCCACACAGACAGTCCCTGCACCCACGCCTACACACACTCATCCAGACACTTTGTACAAACACTTCCCCAGACAGTCCTTGCACACCCCATCAGACACTCCCCCTGACAGTTCCTGCACACACACCCCCTACACACACCACCAGACACACTCCAGACACTTCCTATAGACACTCCTCCACACACTTGCACATACTCTCTATACCCCCCACACAAACCTGAGCCAGACACGCCCTTAGAGACTCTTACACACACACACACCTGATGCAGTCACACACTCCCTGTGAAAACTCTCATTATTTTGTAACTGCTCATCCAATGTGAGATTCAGAAAGCTTTTAAAGTGCAATGGTGTGTGTGTGTGTGTGTGTGTGTGTGTGTGTGTGTGTGTGTGTGTGTGTGTGTGTGTGTGTGTGTGTCAGAGCAGTAGGGTGTGAGTCTGGAGGCTATTATATTCAGCCTGTCTCAGCATGATACACTGTTTACTACATCCTCTCCCTCCTACAGAGACTTTTTTAAACCACACCTGTGTGTGTGTGTGTGTGTGTGTGTGTGTGTGTGTGTGTGTGTGTGCGCTTACTCAGGGTGGATGGCGCTCCTTTACCACTGGCCTTCAGACAGTATTTCACCATGAAACTAACAGAACAGATAACAAAGTTAGATATAAAACTCAGTCTGAAGTTCAGATTATATTTATTATATTATTTACAAAAAAAATAAAAACAATTGTTATGAATAAATAGAACTATTAGACTACAGAAAATGTAGCTTATTTCATAAAACTCTGCATTGACTCCATGTAAAAAAAATAAACAAAATATTTTGTTGTAAATGTTTATATAATTGTTTTATATTTTATATATATATGAAGAAAATATTAATTAATAAAGTATATAACTAACTGCTTAATTAATCAATTTGTTAATTAATTGCTTGATTAGAACACAATGTACAAAACAAGAGTGCATAGTCATTTCTTTTTTATATATGTTTTTCTTTTATATATATATATATATATGAGAATAAAATTAATTTAATACATTAAAATAAAAAATAAATGTTTTTTAAAGATTTATTTAAAAAGGAGAAGGAGGAGAAGGTGGTGATAGGAGACTCCGGCGAGGGGAAGTGAATAAGGGTCCTAGTGAGAACTGACCATGACACCGTGGTGCTCATTCCAGGAAGTGTACAGCTTTTATCCTCCAGACTCAGGATCTGTGGAGTTATATCCAGGGTGGAGTTCACACTGATCACTGGCCGAGCTCTAAGATCCACACACACACACACACACACACACACACACACACACACACACACATATTAATATCATGAATGGTGATTAAATATAAAAAAATTATAAAACAATCTTCAGCCACACTGAAGATGATGTGTGAGGATGGATTATTGCTTAGCTACTGTGTGTGTGTGTGTGTGTGTGTGTGTGTGTGTGTGTGTGTGTGTGTGTGTGTGTGTGTGTGTGTGTGCGTTTTCAGCATAACCATCAGTTGCATAAGCATCAAACTTCCCTAACAGGCCATAAAGTGTGAGGACATGCTGTGGGTTAATTAGAAACATGTGCGTGTGTGTGTGTGTGTGTGTGTGTGTGTGTGTGTGTGTGTGTGTGTGTGTGTGTGTGTGTGTGTGTGTGTTAAACACTCTGCAGTACCTGTAAAGAACTGCTTTATCAGCTCCAAACACGCCTACCAGCAGATCTGTGACATAGAAACACGTTACACAGATATTAAGGAATGTATAATAATGTATATGTAGTAATTAAAGAATCCAAACTATGAACGAACACGTTAAAAATACTTGTTAACTCAGTTCATCATCATCATCATCATCATCATCATCATCATCATCAGTTTTCAGTTCATCATCATACTTTTCTAAACTTTGTGCAATTTGTACTTCTCTTTTGCACATCTAAATATATTGACACCATATTTAACTACTAATTTATTGTTATCTACTACATTATCTCATATTTTATATTTATAGTTCCTTTAATTTAATGCATCATTTACAGAGGAACAGACATTCCCAAAGATGTATTCTGTCTGGGACAAATAAAAAAAATCTTGAATATTGGTTTTTATATTTAGATTGTCCAAATGTTGTAAACTAATAAAAATAAAGAAAGAAACAGAGGGAGAAGGTTTTGACTGGTACTGCATATCAGTTTATCAGTAGTGTACAAACTTACACCTGGAGCATCATTTCTTTATTCAATTCTCCTCTATTTCTCCCTTTTCTTCATTCTTTCTACCTTTTTCTTTACATTTAGTTATTTTCTATTGTTGATTTATTTTTCTATTCTTGGTGAAGTTCATGACAGGTTACTAGGAGAAGTTATGTGTGATGTGGACATCAGAATGAGACCAGGAAGTGTAACACAGGAAGTATACCTTCTATAAATATCTTTACACACTCATTTATATTATCTATGTCACTCTGTGTGTGTGTGTGTGTGTGTGTGTGTGTGTGTGTGTGTGTGTGTGTATAGGGAGTATAGATAGACTTGTGGGTCAGATCACTAGCCAAAACTAAAAACACCATGAAACCTATAAACACCAATCTCATAATTCTACTTCTTCAAATTCTACTCTTCATTTTTATTACTACTGAAGTGAATCAAATGCTTTCTTTATTACTCTCCTCTTTTTACAATCACTGTTACAATCAACTCATGCTTATTAAACCCATGCTATACAGATAAAAGGATGAATCATGGTGTGTGTGTGTGTGTGTGTGTGTGTGTGTGTGTGTGTGTGTGTGTGTGTGTGTGTGTTACCCGGGTAGCCGTTCTGGTCGATGTCCATGGCTCCATGCATGGCGTAGCCGAAGCTGGGAGGCAGCGAGGTCGACGCCCACTTCCCCTTTAAGACCTGAGAGGGCTGAGAGTCCGGCCCACCGGCTCGCCCGTTATAGATATACACCAACCCCTGCCGAGAAGATCCACCGTACGGAGCAGATACCGCCACGTCTGTCCCACACACACACACACACACACACACACACACACACACACATTTATATATACAATAAACCCGGTGTGTGTGTGTGTGTGTGTGTGTGTGTGTGTGTGTGTATACACGTGTGTGTACGTACCATTAAAGCCATCCCCATCCAGGTCCCCCAGGCTGGTGATGGAGCTGCCGAAGCGAGAGTAGATCTCAGAGCCAGTCAGTTTGAGAGGAGGCTGGAAGGAGAAGCCACCACTCGACAGGTAAATATAAACCTGCCCCACCTCCCGCAGCTTCCCATCAGAGCCACGCTCCATAAACAGAGGAGCTCCAACCAACAGGTCCAACTTCCTGTACACACAAACACACACACACACTCTTTGAAACAGGAGGTACAGGAGGAACAGCAGTAGCAGGATGAACAGAATAAACTGCAGGAAAAGGACGAACAGGAGAACAGCAGGAGGAACAGGAAGAACAGCAGGAGCAGGAGGAACAGGATGAAAGAAATAAACAGCATGAGCAGGAGGAACAGCAGGAGCAGGAGGAACAGGATGAAAGAAATAAACAGCATGAGCAGGAGGAACAGCATGAGCAGGAGGAACAGGATAAACAGCAGGAGAAGGAGGAACAGGAAGAACAGCAGGAGCAGATGAACAGGATAAACAGCAGGAGAAGGAGGAACAGGAAGAACAGCAGGAGCAGGAGGAACAGAATAAACAGCAGGAGAAGGAGGAACAGGAGAACAGCAGGAGGAACAGAAAGAATAGCAGGAGCAGGAGGGACGGGATGAACAGGATGAAGAAGATAAACAGCATGAGCAGGAGGAACAGCAGGAGCAGGATGAACAAGAGAACAGCATGAGCAGGATGAAGAGCAGGAGCAGGATGAACAGGAGGAACAGCATGAGCAGGATGAAGAGCAGGGGCAGGATGAACAGGATAAACAGCAGGAGAAGGAGGAACAGGAAGAACAGCAGGAGCGGGAGGAACAGGAAGAACAGGATAAAGAACATAAACAGCATGAGCAGGATGAACAGCAGGAGCAGGATAAACTAGATAAACAACAGGAGAAGGAGGAACAGGAAGGAAGAGTAGGAAGAACAGAAGATGACTGACCCGTCACTGTTGATGTCTGTTGCAGCGACTGCATTTCCAAAATATGCCGCCATCTGGAACACCACCACAAACATCAATACTAACCTTTCATCTACACACACACACACACACACACACACACACACACACACACACACACACACACACACACACTACATACTGTACTTTACTCTATGCTATAATCTGCACTACACTCTACAAATAACTGCAATCTAATCTATACTTAGATTAGATTGCAGTTATCTATACTCTATACTCCATACTATACTATACCCCAGAATATAGAGTATAGTGTGGGGTATGGAGTATTGTATGGAATATAGAGTGTAGTATTGGAGTATATAGTGTAGCATAGAGTATAGTGTGGGGTATAGTATAGTCTATACTCCATACTGTACTATACCCCACACTATACTATATATTCCATAATATACTCCATACTACACTATACTCTATACTACACTATATACTCCATACTATACTTATGCTATAATCTATACTAAACTGTACTTAATATTCCATACTATACTCTATACTGTACTACACTCTATACTCCATATTATACTCTATACTAGACTATGTTCCATACTATACTCTATACTTCATACTATACATGATAATACATACTATACTGTATACTACACTATACTTCATATTCCATGCTACACTCTATACTTCATATAATACTCCATACTATACTCTATACTACAATATAATCTATACTCCATACTACACTATACTCTATACTACACTACACTCTATACCTCACCTGCAGGCCAGTAAAGTTCACTGTGGAGGCCATGTTCTGCCCATTAAAGATGTTCACCTGTAGAACACAGAGTAAAAAGAGTGTGACCATGAAGACCATCAATGAGCAGAGAAAGAATGTGAGATGAATAATAAAATATCTCTCACGTAGCCCAGGGCTTTCTCTCCTCTCGGAACACCGGTGACGTAGTCTGGAGAACGCAAACGCAGTGGGAGTAAACATAAACGTAAACCCTAAGCAGCGATGAAGGTCAGAGAACCATGCCATATGGAATTTATACCATTCATGGTTCCACCATGAAAACCGTGTGGAAATGTTTTACATTTAAACACAAACATTTTAATGAATTCAGTAATTTTAGCATTTCAGTAGGATTTCATTTATTTGGAAGTTTGTATAAACATCGGTACAAAAAACGACTTCCTTACCATCCACACCATCGTTATTAAAATCTCCAACTGCCACAGAGTAACCTGCACACACACACACACACACACACACTTCAAATATATATTTTTAATCTTTATTTTCTTTCCAATTTGTTTTATCCAGTTATACCCTTATTCTACTTTTATTTGTTCTCTATTTAAATTCTCTCTCATTTCTTGTCCTTCATTTCAGTCTGTTTTTTCTCTCCTTCTCCTAAACTAACTGCATTCAATGGTGTTTTTCTTTCTTTCATTTCACTAATTCATCCTTTACTTTCTTACTGATTTTATTCATCCTTTTCTAATTCTCTACCCTTTTAAATTCTTCTTCTTATCCATCTTTTGTTGATTCTTCCTTCCAGAAAACTTTATTATTTTCTATTCTATTCATAAGTTAATATATCTCTGTGATCTATTAATGATTGCTACAGACAGTAAATACAGATGAGTTCATTAGAAAGAAGTAAAGGTGTGGGAGGTTACCCAGGTAGCTGTCGTCGTACTGGGCGCTGGCGGATTTGGTGGCCATCTGGTTACTGTATTTGGTGGTTAACTCTTTAGTGAGTCTGCCGAGAACCTCTGAGATATCATCTGAGATCAGCTGCCCTGAGGAGAGAACTGGATCTTTAACCTCATACACATATAAACACATATAAACATATATAAACACGCATATACACTCACACACACACACACACACACACACACACACACACACACACACACAAAACTATAAACACACACACATATATACAACACTTTAATTTCCTCTTACTGAAGATCTTCACATGGCAGTACAGAACTTCTCCAGAGGGTTAAGAGGACACTGGGTAATGCTAAATCGACACTGGAGTGAGTGGAGTTGAGTGCACACACATTTTCATGTGTATGTTTATGTACATGCTGCAGGTAAGATCACTGCCAGACCATCAGGTCCTGAAAGACCTTCTCTGCAGGTCTAAACTATCAGAATCATTGACTTAGGACACTATAGCCCTCGATCAGGCATCTGACAATGTCCGCATTTTTACGTCTTTTGATTGGACAGTTAAAGAGGACAGTCAATAGTCAGAGCTCACAACCTGCATCTGTAGCAAACTGCACAATCTCCAAAATATTCATGTGGATTTAACAACTGTTTTTATTCCACAACTAATGAGAGAAGAGAAGAAACTGATTTGGTCACAGAAACACTTACAAGGACATCTAGTAGAAGGACTTTACAAGAAAAGCTGGACATGGTGATGAAAATTAGCCAAAACACTTCAAAACAGTGTAAGTTAGGCTTTTTCATAAACCGTATACACTTTTGTGTTTCCGGTCCTGTAGAATTCACACAAAAACACAATTTACCTTTGTTTCAAACCCCCAGAAAAACCGTAATGTACAGAAACGCAGGAACCCCGGGGTGATGTGATGTGGGAAATATCTGTGCTTCTGCTGGACATGATGTGTGTGTGTGTGTGTGTGTGTGTGTGTTCAGGTAGAACATCACTGAAGACTGATACTGGGTGATGGTGTGTGTTTTTATACAGTATATATATTAATATATATTTTTTTTTTCCCATTTTTTAATTCTCACTTCTTTTTTCTTCTTTTCTAATAACCAGATTCTGGACTTGATTACAGAGAGATTTTAAATCCAACATTGCAGCTCATAGGTTTCAGCTCTGAGAAAATGCTGACGCTCTGCAAAAACAGTGTTAATCTACAGATTAGAGGCAGAAAAGAACCTGAATAAAGGTGGATTAAAGGCAGAATAAAGACTTTACTGTGACTCACCCTGCCAGTAAAAACTCCCTGGTCCTCCAACCACCACTCGTTTATTCTAACACAATAAAGAGGAAAAAACAGAATGTATTCAGTGGTACAGGACCAACAATAAACACACACACACACACACTAGCGATTAATGTTCACACTTTTATCTTTCTTTTTTATTCTCATTCTTTATTTTATAAATCATTGATTACTAGTTATAAAAAATGATAAATGATGAATTTTTCCCAGGCCTTTTTAATCCTTTCTTCACATTTCTCCATTTGATTATCCTTCTTTTTATATCTTTTTTATTTCTTTCTTTCATACTTTTGATACAATTTCTTTTCTTTCTTTAACTAAATTAAAATTCCGTCCTTTATATTTTTATTGAAATTTGCAATAAATAATATATAATTATATAATTAATATAAAAAATAAACTAATTTATAAAATTCTATAAAAGAATTTCCGTTTGTTTTTTATTCATGGTTCTCTCATCTTTATCCAGTATTTTCTCTCAGGTGAAAGTGGAGCAGCTGATTGGCCAGATGCTGAAAGTAACTTTACCTTCACGATATCAGCGCTGAAACCAGCCTGGCAAAACCCCTGTCCTTCAGGCGTGGCTGAAACTGTCTCACACACACACACACACACACACACACACACACACACACACACACACACACAATGAGGAAGTCAGTCAGACAGCGAAACTGAATGAACAACAGACACCTTCTCACTTCCTACAGAGTGCCCTACACTGAGGATCATCTACTTCCTTGGTCACACAGAGCCTGTAAAATGGTTCAAGAACCTTTTAAGACTCTGCAGAAACCCTGCATGGTGCAGGAAAAACCTCCCTGAGACTTCATGAGGAAGAAAGCTTGAAACCTCATCCTGAACACTGAATGTATATAGGATATAAAGTGTTCAGTGGTGATGCTTACATGCAGAACTGTTCATGTAAACTGTGGTCCTGAGAACATTGTAGATGTTGATCTTAATTCCAGTCCAAATCTTTCCTCTAGAGCACAGAGTGTGAGGTGGGAGTTCAGTGGTTAAGATTCTGGGTTACTAATCAGAAGATTGGGGGGTTCAAACCCCAGCATCTCCAAACTGCCTCTCTTGGGGCCCCTGAGCAAGGCCCTTAACCCTCTGAGCTCCAGTGTATCATGTCTGACCCTGCGCTCTGACCACAGCTTCCTAACATCACTGTGATTTACGAAGAACAATTTGTGTATGTGACAAGCACCTTCCTTCCTACCCTCTCTTTCCTCTTATTCCCTTTACAATGTACTACACATTGCTTCATACATAAGGTGTGTGTGTGTGTGTGTGTGTGTGTGTGTGTGTGTGT
>MU550627.1:2002492-2039521 GCA_024362625.1 Silurus asotus
GTTGTTTCTGCTGTTGTTGTACTTTCTGTTGTGTATTCGGATATAATGGTAAATTCTTTTGTTGGTTGTGTAGTGTATTGCTCATTTGTCAGAGTAGTTATTTGCTCTGTAGTAGGTTCTTGAGAGGTACTTGTTAGAATATTTGTAGTGGTCACCGCAGTTGTTTCTGCTGACTTTTCTGCTGTTGTTGTACTTTCTGTTGTGTATTCGGATATAATGGTAAATTCTTTTGTTGGTTGTGTAGTGTATTGCTCATTTGTCAGAGTAGTTATTTGCTCTGTAGTAGGTTCTTGAGAGGTACTTGTTAGAATATTTGTAGTGGTCACCGCAGTTGTTTCTGCTGACTTTTCTGCTGTTGTTGTACTTTCTGTTGTGTATTCGGATATAATGGTAAATTCTTTTGTTGGTTGTGTAGTGTATTGCTCATTTGTCACAGTAGTTATTTGCTCTGTAGTTGGTTCTTGAGAGGTACTTGTTAGAATATTTGTAGTGGTCACCGCAGTTGTTTCTGCTGACTTTTCTGCTGTTGTTGTACTTTCTGTTGTGTATTCGGATATAATGGTAAATTCTTTTGTTGGTTGTGTAGTGTATTGCTCATTCGTGACAGTTGTTTTTTGCTCTGCAGTTGGTTCCTGAGTTGTACTTGTTGGACCAGATGTAGCAGACACTGCACTTGTTTCTGCAGTTGTTTCTGCTGTCGTTGTGCTTTCTGTTGTGTATTCAGTTGTAATTATAGATTTAGTTGTAATTTCTTCTTTAACTGTGGGTTCCTGATTTGTACTTGTTAGAATAGTTGGAGTGGTTACTGCAGTTGTTTCTGCTGACTTTTCTGCTGTTGTTGTACTTTCTGTTGTGTATTCAGTTGTAATTGTAGATTCTATTGCTGGTTGTGTAGTGTATTGCTCATTTGTGACAGTTCTTTTTTGCTCTGTAGTTAGTTCCTGCGCTGTACTTGTTAGAATATTTGTAGTGGTCACTGCAAGTGTTTCTGCTGTTGGTTCTGCTGTTGTTGTACTGTCTGGTGTGTACTCAGTTGTAATTGTAGATTCTACTGTTGGTTGTGTAGTGTATTGCTCATTTGTCACAGTAGTTATTTGCTCTGCAGTCGGTTCCTGAGTTGTCCTTGTTGGACCAGATGTAGCAGACACTGCACTTGTTTCTGCACTTGTTTCTGCTGTCGTTGTGCTTTCTGTTGTGTATTCAGTTGTTATTATAGATTCAGTTGTAATTTCTTCTTTAACTGTGGGTTCCTGAATTGTACTTGTTAGAATAGTTGTAGTGGTTACTGCAGTTGTTTCTGCTGACTTTTCTGCTGTTGTTTCTGCTGTTGTTGTACTGTCTGTCGTGTACTCAGTTGTAATTATAGATTCTATTGTTGGTTGTGTAGTGTATTGCTCATTTGTCACAGTAATTATTTGCTCTGCAGTCGGTTCCTGAGTTGTACTTGTTGGACCAGATGTAGCAGACCCTAACCCTAACCCTTGTGCTGTTGTTTTTGCTGTGGTTGTACTGTCTGGTGTGTATTCATTAGTTATTGTAGATTCTATTGTTGGTTGTGTAGTGTATTGCTCATTTGTCACAGTAGTTGTTTGCTCTCCAGTTGGTTTCTGAGTTGTACTTGTTGGACCAGATGTAGCAGACACTGCACTTGTTTCTGCGGTTGTTTCTGCTGTTGTTGTACTTTCTGTTGTGTATTCGGATATAATGGTAAATTCTGTTGTTGGTTGTGTAGAGGATAGCTCATTCGTGACAGTTGTTTTTTGCTCTGCAGTTAGTTCTTGCGTTGTACTTGTTAGAATATTTGTAGTGGTCACTGCAAGTGTTTCTGCTGTTGTTTCTGCTGTGGTTGTACTGTCTGGTGTGTATTCATTAGTTATTGTAGTAATATTCTTCATTGCAGTTGTTTCTTCTGTCATTGGTTCTGTTGTTGTACTTTGTGTTTGATGAATACTATTCACCAGCAATACACATACTGTCACAAATGTAAACATTTATTATTTAATGAAAAAACAAAACAACCAAACAAAAAAATAAATCTATCCAGACTACAGTATTTATTTCTATGTAAATGCTATTGCATTTTCTTCATCTGCATACTAACAAAACTTTCAAATTATAGTTACATTTTTACTTATTACATCTAAAACCTTTGCTCATTTAAGCTATATTTTATATACACACACACAGACACACACACATTAAATATTGTCACATTTCATAATTCTCTTTAAGGCATATCTTTGAACAACATTCACTAAATAATTATTAATGCTCCCAAATGTATTTTTTAACATCACTTATTATCAGTGTTCATTGTGTATAATTTCTTAATATAATTAACATAATAACATGTAGATGCGATATTTAACCTATGATGTTAATATTGGATAACCATACATTCAATCTTAAAATGAAATATCAGATGTACTTACATATAAAAACTTGAACATTGTGACTGATGCCAGTGTATGTAGAAAAAGCTAATCTGTTAATTTTCAATTAGAGTTTTAGTTTCATTGCCTTTATAATCAAAAATCTATCTTAACACAACAACAGTAACAACAAAATAATCATAATAATACTAATTATCATTTTTTTGTTATTGTTAAAATATTTGCTCATATAAATGAGAATATAGAGCTCATAAATGTAACATAACATTTTTCTACATTAACAAAATACAATTTGTAAAATAAATAGATATATTTAGAAGAGATATATTACCTTTTTTTGTTTTTTAAAGTCATTGCTTTCCAGTCTCAAGTAAAAATGAGTTCTCTGTTATTTTCTGAACAATAGCCTTATTAACTCTTCTGTCTTGGAGGATGGTTTCTCTAAAGAGTGAGCTCGCTTTATTAGGAGTGGTTACAGGTGTCTTCACTTGTTCATGACAACAGGCTTTTGTCATTTATATGCATCCTGGCAGTGGGTGTTTTTTCTTTCATACCGAGTAAATAATCTGAAATATAATTGTGTAAAATATTATTTTGCCAGTTAACTACAGTATCAGTGTCTACAAAATGTTAAATTTCATGCTGTATTCATCTGTGAAAATGATACAAATTCAGGCTACAGCACTTGATTTATCCAAAGATGCAATTTAAAAATTTAGATTTTTTTATGTAGCATTTGTTTACATTTTTTTGTTAAAATGTGCCTTAATTCATATTGTCCAAATTCACTTGTATTATTTATTATATTTGTAAAATGGAATAGCATTACAAAGCATTAATTAATAATGAAGTCCTTACCATATTCACACTTTATTTCTGTGTGATTTTTTAAATCGTGTACAAAAATATCATGTAAAATGATGTGTCCAAGTTTTTGCCAACAGTTTGCAGAAGGTTAAATTATGCGTGTTATAGAAGTATTTTCTTAATGTTGTAAATATGTGCATTAATAATTATATCATTGTCCTCTAATCAACATTCTAAACAATATTTTTATTTATTTATTTATTGTTTTACAATATATTTTTTTTCCCACACTACTTTTCAACCACAAATGTTGTACAATTGCAATTAAATCAGGGAAAGAATAAATAATGAAGACCTGCAGATGTATTTAGAGTGACATTAACATTGGCATTAAATTAAAAAGGTAAAATGTATGTGAATACGTAAAATGAAAAAGAACAGTCTCCTCCCTGTTGACGCAGTGGCTCTGAAACCCTTTGTTACACCCAAATACCTCTGTCATTGTACTGCATCACCATTTTACACAACAAGGAAACAATACAAAGGTCAAATAATTCCATCTTACCCCAAAAAATGATTCACCCACAACTGGAATGTTTCAGTGTTTCACAATCTAATGTTTGGTTTGTAGTTTTAAATGAAGATACACTTTACAAACATCAGATGTACAAATTATTTCTGTTTATATATATATATACACACATACACACTTACACACACAAACACACACACACACACACACACACACACACACACACACACACACACACACAAACATTAAAGGCATTATATAAATGCAGTTACATGTTGTTCAGGGCGTGTCCACATGTCAAACTGCTTTTTTATTTTGTCACACACATTTAAAAGAAATTCACAGTGCCATTTCTCCATCTCACACATATCCACATTATTATATATTATTAGATTGGATTAGATTAGATAAGATTAGATTAGATTTAACTTTGTCATTGTGAAGGGTACATGCACAGAGCCAATGAAATTATGCAGTTAGCATGCTAAGTAGCCTATTTACATGAAAAATAGTGTATGAGGTCCATATATACAGGTGTGAGGGGGATACATTAACAGAAGGTGCAGTAGGTAATAATACAGTGCCCTCCACAATTATTGGCACCCCTGTTTAAGATGTGGTCATGGACTTCAAAGAATTCTCTTTTTTTTTTTTTTAAACAACATAGAACCCAAATGCAAAAAAAGAGAAAAATCCAACCTTTTATTTAAGTACATTACTTTGGTGGTAAAAAAAAAAAATCATACATTTAGAAAAAAAATAATAATTAAATCATGTGTCCCACAATTATTGGCACCCCTAACAATTCCTCTGAAAAATTTAATTGTTTTTTTTTTATATATATTTTTCTGTAGTTGCTAAGGTTGGTCAGGGTATCTAGGGACTTTTAATTAGTAATTCATGATTTCCTGTTTCCCTGGGGTATAAATATGACGTGACACAGAGGCCTAATTCTCTTACCCATTTGTCAACATGGCAAAGACAAGAGAACACACCATTCAAGTAAGGCAGATGTGTGTCGACCTTCATAAGTCAGGCAATGGCTACAAGAAAATAGCCACTCACCTTAACTTGCCGGTATCTACAGTCAAAGGAGTCATTAAGAAGTTTAAAACAACTGGAACAGTGACAAACAAGGCTGGAAGAGGTCCCAAGTTTATCTTGCCACAACGCACAGTGAGGAGGATGGTAAGAGAAGTAAAAAAATTTCCCAAGCTCACCGTCACAGAATTGCATCAAAGAGTGGCATCTTGGGGTCACAAAGTCTCCAAAACAACCATCAGACGCTCTCTACATGCCAACAAGCTGTTTGGGAGGCATGCAAGGAAAAAGCCTTTTCTCACTAACACTCACAAACGTAAACGTCTGGAGTTTGCTAAGCGGTACTGGGACTTCAACTGGGATCGTGTGCTTTGGTCAGATGAGACTAAGATTGAGCTTTTTGGCAACAAACACTCTAAGTGGGTCTGGCGTAAAACAAAAGATGAGTATGCCGAAAAGCACCTCATGCCCACCGTGAAGTATGGTGGAGGATCTGTGATGCTGTGGGCCTGTTTCTCTTCCAAAGGCCCTGGGAACCTTGTTAGGGTGCATGGCATTATGAACGCTTTGAAGTACCAGGATATTTTAAATAAAAACCTGATGGCCTCTGCCAGAAAGCTGAAGATGGGTCGTCATTGGGTCTTTCAGCAGGATAATGATCCAAAACATGTGGCAAAATCTACACAAAAGTGGTTCAGCAGTCACAAACTCAAGGTCCTCCCATGGCCATCTCAGTCCCCAGACCTCAACCCAATTGAAAACCTGTGGGGCGAGCTAAAGAGAAGAGTGCATAAGAGAGGACCCAGGACACTGGATGATCTAGAAAGATTGTGCAAAGAAGAATGGTCAAAAATCCCTCTCTCTGTGTTCTCCAATCTTGTGAAATGTTATAGGAGGAGATTAAGTGCTGTCTTGTTGTCAAAAGGAGGTTGTACAAAGTAATAACATCAGGGGTGCCAATAATTGTGGCACACATGATTTCAAGGTTTTTTTTTTAAATGTGTGATTTTTTTACCACCAAAGTTATGTACTTAAATGAGAGGTTGGATTTTTCTCTTTTTTTGCATTTGGGTTCTATGTTGTTTAAAAAAAAAGGAGAATTTTTGGAAGTCCACGACCACATCTTTAACAGGGGTGCCAATAATTGTGGAGGGCACTGTATATGGTATATTTATAGTAATATACAATATACTGTGCAAAGACTATTGTTGTAACTCAGAGCCGGTCTCTGAGCCGACACATCGTAGGTGGATTCTTTGTTCCAGAAGATTCCCAATGTTGCTCACTTAATTCTGAAAAGAGAAAAATGTAATAGATACAAACAGTCAATGAAGGATCCTCAGTCATGGATGAGTAAAAGCAAAACTTCTTTATTCCATACACGTTCTAATGAGCCCAATAGAAGGTGGGTACCTCATCACATCAAAATGATAAAGCACACATGCTTTTTGCTTGCGCTCATTTTTATACCCTGTTTTTTTCTCATTTCTTCATCTTAGAAAATTCCCCTTCTTTTCTGATTTTGCCCTCTTTTTCAATTCCCCTTATCTTGCGGCCTATTTTGCCTTCCTGCATCTGCAATGGGTAAATGTTATGCTTTTATTCTTTTTTATATTGCCGTTTGCTATTCTACCTTGAATCTAGCTATATCAATGTTTCAGATTGTCTATTCATATATGTTTGACTTTATTACTATACTTAATTATGCAAGTGCCTAGGTTATACTTCATGTATATTTTCTGAACTGATTGTTACATAGCGTGTTGAACTTCACAGGAGATAGCATTTGCAAGCCAGTCAATCTTGCATGCACCTATCAATTTGTGTTTTTGTCACTGTGATTTTACCCTGTTTAACATCTTATCTCTGTTGGTTTCTTTTGCTCAGCTCCATCACGCAGATGTTCTGGGATATTTCCTAAGAGTGGTCTCCGCAAACAGTACCGCCAATTCCAGCTCTTCTCACTTGCTACTGAGATTGCTCGATTTATTGAACATCTCTAGCCCAACTGTTCCAGAGAATCCGAGTCTGCGTCCTCGCATCATGCAGAGCACCTTTACGCATAATATGGGAACACAGACCTCACCTGCCTTTAACCAACAGACCCAAACTTATTATGATGACCTTGACGATGACACGTGCTTTTCTGACCACAGTCTTCTCCTTATCCCTCACGCTGGTCTCCCACTGATTATTCTCCTACATCTCCGGTCCATTCATCTGATTATCTTGCTACCATACCTTCACCCTACTCTGAGCCAGACTACTCCTTCATGTCTTCTGCAGCTGCAGAAGCCCACAAGCTTTTTTATCCGATTAAACATGATTAGATCTTCTCAATGCTGTCTTTGTTCTTTGTCTATTCAACACACTCATAACATCAATCAGATGTTATGTTAGATGACTTATACTTGGGGTAAATAGGTTACATAAGTTTTGATTAACATATAGGCTAAATATGTTTTATCAAACTACTTTTATTGCATCTAATAAGTTCTGGGCTAATTATTAGATTAATTTTGTTGGATTATTATTGGTTTGATTATAACACATGCTAAAATATTAAAATATTAAAATATTTTTCTTGACATTATTCATCAATACACTTGTCAAAAGATAAAATATTGCATATCCACTCCACTGCTGCTCCTTCACTGGCTTCCAGTAGCTGCACGTATCAGATTCAAAACAATTATGTTCACCTACAAGGCCAAAAATAGACAAGCACCGTCTTACCTCAGTGACCTTATCACATCTCACACTGCACCACGCTGTCTGAGATCCTCCAGCACTGCTCCACTGGTACCTTCTTCTCTCAGAATGAGAGGTAAGTACACTTCAAGGTTCTTCTCTGTTCTGGCACCGAGGTGGTGGAATGAACTTCCCCTAGATGTCCGTACAGCAGAGTCCCTGACTATCTTCAAGTGATGGCTGAAGGCCTTCATCTACCTGAAACACTTAAATTGGGGTAGGAGAATGCTGAGGAAGGAGCCACCAGGAAGGAGGAAAAGAGGAATCATAATAACAAACAAATATGCCATTTGTACAAAGATCGACACACCGAGTAAACCCTTATTCCACCATTTGTGTAAATGCGATATCTATAGTGGTGAGCAGGAATGTGTTCTTATTACATTTTGGGCTTTTAAGCAAAAGTATTTGTCTTACCTGGAACTGCTGGTTTAATTGAGTCTATATTTTAAAAGTAGAATAAACATTTAGATAAAAATGTGCATAAAATGGGCTTCTAAAGAAGGTCGTAATGATTTAGATAAGATACGATAAGATAAGGTAAAAAAACACCTCACACTGGATCTCCAGAATGGTGACGAAATGGTGACCTTTAAGTTGGATCTACATGTTTGCATTATCATTTACATCCGATTATGAAGTGAATTTTCAGTTATTTCATTTATACTGACATTAATTATGCCCGAGTTTAATTGTCTTTCGAATGGTATTTTGAAAGAACAGTCAGAGTAGAAATGTACAAAAGAGTCTCATGGACATGTGAGCCAGGTAAGAGTGTTTCTTTATCTCCAGCATTTTAAGTCAATCAATGAGAATATTATGAACAATAAAGTCAAAATAGAGCTAAACAGAGGTCTAAAGCCTTGCATACGCACTGGTTATGTACCTAAGTCATTCAAATTGAAAGTTCATTAAGAAACCTGACCTTGTCAGCTGTCCAACTACAGTCCAATATCAAACTTTTAAGATTCTAGAAAAGGTTGTAGAACAGAGCTTCTTACACCTACCACCTTATTTGTTTTGCTCAACCTCAGTGCAGATTTTTCAATTCATGAATTAAATTCATCTTTATTTGTATTGCAATTTTAACAATAAACATTGTCTCAAAGCAGCATAGGTTTGTCCCTGATGAACAAGACGGTGGAGACTGTGGAGAAGAAAAAAAAAACTCCCGACTTGAGAGGAACCCGACTCAAGAGGGAACCTCATCCTCATCTGGGTTGGACCAAATGTCCATTTATTACAGATAATTTATGTTGAGGTGCAGTGATGGAGATCAGATACAAGCTGTAGTCCTGAGTCAGTGTAGAAGACTGCGAAACACTTTTTTTTACTGTGTTTTTACCTTTGCTCTCATTGCTCAGAACTATTTTTCAAACTTAGTTTTCTCTGCCTGCTCCCTTCATTAAAGACTGTTTAATTATTCTCTGGTCACTTACTGCATTTTGAGTCCTTCCAGTCACACTGTCCTTACACACCAGTGCTTCTAAATTATTTTCTGTTACTCCTCGACTAGGAAGAAGTAAACATTTCGCACCCCCCAACTCTCCGCCACGACTGTAAATAGTATCATTAGTCTAAAAAATTGTTATAAGTACACTTCTGCATAAAAGTGTATGGTGACAGGACCAAGACAGGTCCTGTGTGATGTGAACACCAAGGTACCAGAAACTGTCCACTCTCTCTACTGGGGTCCTGTTGATGTTTAGCGGTTGGTATGACCTCTCCTGCATTGTGTTGAAGTCCACTATCAACTCCTTAATCTTGCTGACATTCAGGAGAATATTGTTCTCCTGGCACCATCTTTCTAGGTTTTTAATCTCCTGTAGTTTGGGCGTCTCGTTGTTGTTGTTGGAGATCAGGCCCACCACAACAGTGTTGTCAGCAAACTTGGAAGTGCGCCTGAACATGTCCCAGTCTGCGTCATCTAAAGCGTCCTGCAGAGCGGCCACCGATTGGTCAGTCCAGCATGCGATCTCCCTTTGAACTGGAGCTTCCTGTTTTAGCCTTTGTTTGTATAGAGGCATGGTTAAGATGGCGTTTCCCTCACGGACGCCAGTACTGGTCGCATCCTTTGTTGTTCCTCAGGATCTCGCTCAGCATGGGTCCGGGTTTAAAAATGGCAACAGGTGAGTGGATTGTACACCAAAAGATATAGGAATGGCTCTGTCATATGTAATGATGACCATCTTGTATAAAGATAACGGTATCTATGAAAAAAAAATATTAAAACAAAAAAAGACAAAGCGTAGCTGGAGCAGTTGCGATAGCAGCCAATCTCACTGGTGCCATCTTCATCAGATAGCCAGGGACTCGGCTGTTCGGACATCTAGGGGAAGTTCATTTCACCACCTTGTTGCCAGAACAGAGAAGAGCCTTGAATTATACTTACCTCTCATTCTGAGAGAAGGTGGTAGCAGTCAAGCAGTGCTGGAAGATCTCTCTGTGTGGTGCAGTGTGAGGTGTGATGAGGTCTCTGAGGTAAGGTCCATTTTTGGCCTTGTAGGCGATCATCAGTGTTTTAAATTTGATACCTACAGCTACTGGAAGCCAGTGAAGGGAGCAGCAGTGGGGTGGTGTGGGAGAACTTGGGCAGATTGAACACAATTCATGCAGCTGCATTTTGGATCGTTTGTAGTGGATAAATAGCATTCAGGGGAAGACCTGCCAAGAGAGTGAACAAGCACCTGGGCAGCCTGTGTGGACAGAAATGGGACCTGTTAATGAAGTGTAGTTGAAGGAATTGGATCCAGAGTGCAGGTGGTGAGATTACAAGATTGGATGACTTGCATTGTCTCAACTTCTGAAAAGGTCTAGAAACTTGACAACATAAGTTACTCATCAAAATCATTAACCTGCAATCACGTTACTTCAAACAGATAATTAGTTTATTTAACATGTCTTTTAAAACCGCATATCGCAAATGTGACAAACCGCGCGGTTCTGCGCTTAGCACAGAAAACATTTTTGGTACAGTGCGGGCGATTCAGAGCATGTGGGAAAGGCAACTGTGTGTAAAGCCGTTCGTACAGTATGTCTGGCACACACACATATATTTAATATTTAGTCATATTTATATCTATACATGTATTCATTATGCGCACACACACTTCATACTTCCATAACTTTCTGTTTCAGGGTTTCCAAATGTAACTGGGTGCATTGATGGCACTCACATTCCTATTAAAGCTCCACTAATAAATGAGGGAGACTGTGTTCATAGGAAATCTATTCATAGTATCAATGTGCAGGTAACAATTAAATTTTTTCCCTTCTTAAAATCATTAAAGTCATTATTTTTTCCACTAACTAGGTAATATATGAGGCAACCCAAATCATTACCAATGTCGAGGCAAAATGGCCAGGATCTGTGCATGATGCCAGAATTTACCAGACATTTCAGCAGGGTATGTTTTGCTTTATACATTTGGTTTTTTTTTTTCCTTTTTACTATATTTGTGTTGTACACTTCAATCATTACAGGACAGTACAATGGTTATTGCTTTGGGACAGAGGATACCCTTGTCTGCCCTATTTAATGACACCCTACCCTGAACCTAAACCTGGACCACAGACGCGGTTTAACCTGGCTCACAGCCGAACATGGGCCGAAGTGGAGATGACTATAGTGATCCTAAAATCTGGGTTTCAGAGTCTGCGTGGGCTCCGGGTTAGTCCAGAGAGGGCATGCGACATTATAGTGGATTGTGTTGTGCTTCACAATATTGCCACTATAAGAGGAGAGAGCCCCCCTCCTTGTATTGAGGAAGATGGCCCAAAGGAACACCTACAGATTTTAGAGGCCAACAGAGACGAAGACTTTTGAGAGACAGAATCTGTCAAAATCACTTTTATTAATTTTTTTTGCACTGGTTTGCCAGGCAGTGTATTTCTATATTTCCTGTAAAATTCAATAAAATATTTATTTATATTGCTTTACACATACATACACACACACACACACACACACACACACACACACACACACACACCACTTTTAACATGCAACAGATTAATATTCAGACAAGTTCTCACCTTAAGGCGATGCTCCAGTAATTCAATTTCAAGTCAAATCAAATCAAATCTAATTTTTATTTGTCACATACACATACATACAGACATGCAGTGAAATGCTTTTAACGACGGTCCGGCATGAGGGAATAAAAATGGGGTAAAAAGGAGAATAAAAATTATAAATATAATAACAATTTAAAAGAAAAATATAATAAGAAAAAGAAGGCAGATAAATAAAGATATAAAGATATATATGTATATATGTACACACATATACATATATATACACATACACAGAAAATGTTAATGGCAGTGTGCAGTTAAACAGTAAACAACAAACAACAAACAACAGTAAACAAGTTAGGCATGGTTTTTGATTGTCCATGAGTGTCCGTGTGCAGTAAGGTGTGGTGTAAAGTGTCCTTGTGCGGAATGGTGTGGTATAAAAATAAGAATATAGAAATATGAAATAAATATGAAAAAGAAAATATGAAATGTTTCTATGAAGCACTTCAGTGAAATATGAAGTGCTGCATTTTTAATGAGAAACCTTTTCTCTTACATTTAAGACTGTAGAAGGTCCCTCTCCATGTCACTTTCTTATTTGTTTTTGGAGATGGACTTTATACAGCTCAACAAATCACTTACAACTGTGACAGACTGTGTTCTTTCTGGAGGATCCAATAAAACAATACGTCCATCAGTATCTATAAGAGCACACAACCCATTCAATTCTCAATATTATTAAAGAAAATAATACATGAAAAGAGTAAGATGTCAGACTGAGATCACAGTAGCCTATACATCATATGCAGTTAAATAAAATAAACCTACAGAAAAATAATCTTGTTCAAAAAGCCTTTAAGTGACAGAGTAATTTATTAGGACAAAAAAATTGAATTGAAGCAGCTGTATTGCTTCTTTTTAATATTATTGGCTTAAACTCCTCATAAGCATGCATTAAAACCTCCAACTCCGCCTCTGTGAAATACACCGCTCTCTTTTTTCCGCTTTAAGTTTCCATGGTGACTTGTGAAATCTGCGATCCATTGAAAATGTCTTTATATATGCACCGTGCACGCGCTTTACCTCTGGGTAACCAGTTGGAGGATGATTAAACTAACTCTTCTCAGGTGTTTTGGAAACGAGATACTCATGGTATGCCTGTTTGGGGTAAATCATCCCAGAGGTTAGGATTTATCAAATGGTAAGTTAACCAAGCTTTCTGGAACACCCCCCAGCTTTCTCTTGGCTCAGGTCTTACGTGACTGATCGCTATCAGTTTGTTGATGTAAATGGTGAGTTCCGCAACATCGTTTATTTGTAATAAATGGGCATTCGGTGCAACCCAGATGAGGATGAGGTTTACTCTTGAGTCTGGTTCATTTTAAACTTACACTTATAAAGAACATCTTCATTTTTCCTCACCACATTATCTGTGTGAAGCTGCTTTAAATCAATGTTTATTGTTAAAAGTGCTATACAAATAAAAAAATAATTGAATTGAATAGAATTGAAATTGAACAAACAAGTAAGGGATTCCTGGCTGTGTTGGGTGTTCATTGTTGGGGAGAAAGTGAAGGCCTGGCAGATTTCCTTAATCTTCTTATCTTGGTAGGAGGCAAAGTCATCAGGAGTCAGTTAGGATGGAGCAGGTGTGTCAGGGGGTTAAGTAGTAAAAAGAATGTAAAGGCAATCATTGCAAGTCAAGTCTGTGGCTAGGGAACGGCGGGTGAAAACCAGGTGCAGGACATTTCCTTGCTTGCTGGTGCTGGTCATGCCCTGAAGCACTAAACATGTCAAGGTTAACCAACCATGTCCCTAGTGGTGCCGGGGCAGTGCAGGCACCATATCCACCCCTAACACTGTAAAAATGAGACGATGTTTATGTTTAAGTGTTCGGAATATCAGTGTTGCGTTCCCACCTTGGCTAGGCCCAGGGGAGTGTGGGAACAATAACCAGTTAGATGTTATGGATTGTTTGGACAAAAAGCAGGACCAGAGTTTAGAGTAGTTATTGTTTTAATGATCAAGTGCAGTAAGGTAACAAAAAAACAATTTCCAAGAAGGTTTGACATGGTCAAGAAGACTAGACTCACACTGGCAAAAGAACATGGACAGTCCCAAAGAAATGAACATAGGAAAAAGGTCTACTCTAGGCTGTATTTTGGAAGCTTAACCTAACTAACAAACAGCAACAGACTAGCTGACTACTAGTCTACCAGAAAATACAGTGGGTGGCACCTGCCCCCCTACCTAGGGTGTCTAAACAGTGGCAAAACCTACGTGGTGAAATGTAGGTGCATGCACATTCTTATCCTTTCCTAAACTAGGTGAGCTAGTATAAAACAACTAGCAACCAACTAGCAACCAACTCTCTCTCTTCTTCTTTTAAGCCCCCCCCCCCCCCCCCCCCCCCCCCCCCCCCCCCCCCCCCCCCGCAAGGGACTTTAGGAGCTGATTTTGAGCGGAAGGCTCCGCCTCCTCTGGTCAGGCTCTTGCTCATCATTGGTCCTCTTTTCCAGGCCTCCATTTCAATTACCAGGTGGCTACAGACAGTAAAGAGCTGAAGACACAAGGGAGAAGGGGGAGAGCAGTAGAAAAAACAGCAGACACATAACAATCAGAAAGCAGCATGATTGATAATTATGGAGCCGTTTCTTGTTTTAATGACAACAATGAAAACCCCAGTGAAACCCTTCGAAAAATAAATCTTTTCTATCTGTCTCCGATTGTTGACAGTTGCATATCTAGACAGTTGCATAAGCGCTAGTCATCATCTGTGCTATGAACGGAGAACTGCTGGACAGAATTATCGACCAAGATCTGAATGACAACTGCCATGCCATTTTAATCGATCACCCGAGTCAACACCAGCACTCATGCTTTTCGAAACCTGACGAGTACTATGCACATGCAAATGCTACGGATTGGTAAGAAAACTGTTTTTAAACCGTGGTTGGGATACACCCTGGGAACACAGAAATCTGAGCATCATTTATTATCAAGATGGCGCCGCGGATGGCAGCCTCGGCACGACTCTCTCTAGTACTTTCTTACTTTTTGTCTATTGTCTGTGTGTTTAGTTACCCAACCCTAATAACTTACACTAAAGAAGAATTGCTTAACATTGGGGAGTTCACTCCAGACACTTTTTCAACAGTTTTTACAGACCCCGGAAAGTTATTTGGAGATCTTAGTTGGAGCTGCAGCTACTCTCTATGACACATGGAGGAGACGCCGGCGGGGGAAGCGCGCCAGCGCGCTAGTGAAGCTACGACAGGGGATTTAGAACTGCGCTCCCGTCGATTCACCTGGCGAACCTCCGCTCACTGCCCAACAAAATGGACGAACTAACCCTTCTTAACGGAACAAACAAAGATTTTGCATGCTCCGCTGCTCTCTGTTTTACTGAAACTTGGCTCAGTCACTCAAACCCGGACAGCGGATTACTTCTCTCGGGCTTTCACTTACACGAAGCGGATCGCGTAACGGAGCTATCGGGCAAAACGAAAGGCAGCGAAATCTGCTTCTACATTAACGAACGTTGGTGTACATGTCACAGTGCTGGATAAATACTGCAGCCCAAACTTGGAAACACTGGTAAACTGTAAATCGTTTTACCTCATACGGAATTTTCCTCATTCATTCTGACTGGAGTTTACATCCCACCTCAGGCCAACGTGAATGATGCACTGCAAAACCTGGCAAACCAAATATCCGGCTTGGAGCAAAAACATCCGGATTCTCTTTTTATTATCCTTGGAGACTTTAACAGAGCAAAACTAACACTAGAACTTTCAAAATACAGGCAACATATTAACTGTCCGACAAGAGGGAAAAACACACTGGATCATTGCTACACCATTCTTAAGGACTCATATCGCTCTGTACCCCGGGCAGCTTTAGGGAACTCTGTGCACTGCTTGGTTAATCTTATTCCAACATACAGGCAGAAACTTCAATTCAATTCAATTCATTTTTATTTGTATAGCGCTTTTAACAATGAACATTGTCTCAAAGCAGCTTTACACAGATAATGTGGTGATTAAATGTAAATATGTTCTTTGTAAGTATGTTTGTCCCTGATGAGCAACTGTGGCAAGGAAAAACTCCCCGAGATGGCACAAGGAAGAAACCTCGAGAGGAACCAGACCCAAGAGGGAACCCATCCTCATCTGGGTTGCATCAAATGTCCATTTGAAGCATATATACAAAGTTGCGGGGTGCAGTGATGATGAGCAGAAGCAAACTGCACTCCCGAGTCAGTGCAGCAGAAGTGTGAAGATCCACGGAGGGAAGAGGGGCAGGAACAGTGGTCACTGGAACCTCAGGAGCATGTTTAACTCGACCGAGAGAGAGAGAGAGAGAGAGAGAGAGAGAGAGAGAGAGAGAGAGAGAGAGAGAAGGATATGGATTATTAAGTGTATCTATTGGTGTATGAAAGTTTATGTCACTGTGCAGTTTGGACTCCGGCAAGACTCGCTATGGCAGCATAACTAGAAGGGAGAACCAGAAGGTAACACAGACATGAGGGATCTCTGGGATAAGAGACGACCCACCACACCACCGTCAACAAACCCGAGTGAACGTGTGAATGTGAGGGGACGACAGCATACAAATATACCAGTTCACCAAACACTCTATATCCATGCTCCCTCCAGATCTGTGCCTTTACCTAAGAAAAAATCTACTGATAAAAGACTTGACTAAATAAATACGTTTTCAACCTCGACTTGAACACTGAGACTGTGTCTGAGTCCCGAACACTGATTGGAAGGCTGTTCCATAAATGTGGGGCTTTATAAGAGAAAGATCTGCCCCCTGCGGTAGTCTTCATTATTTGAGGAACCAACAGATAGCCAGCACCTTTTGATCTAAGTAGGCGTGGAGGATCATACTGGTACAGAAGTTCACTCAGATACTGCGGTGCGAGACCGTTAAGTGCTTTATACGTCAGTAGTAGTATCTTATAATCAATGCGAGATTTGATTGGGAGCCAGTGTAGGCTGATTAAGACAGGGGTGATGTGGTCGTATTTTCTAGATCTGGTGAGGACTCTTGCTGCTGCATTCTGAACTAACTGAAGCTTATTTATGCACTTACTCGCACACCCAGACAGTAAAGCGTTACAGTAGTCCAATCTAGAAGTAACAAAAGCATGAACTAGTTTTTCTGCATCCTGTAACGACATCATATTTCTAATTTTAGCAATATTTCTAAGGTGAAAGAAGGCGATCCTGGTGATATTATTTACGTGAGACTCAAAGGAAAGACTCGGGTCAATAATCACACCAAGGTCTTTGACAGCCGTACATGCTGAAACAGAAACACCATCCAGAGATGCTACGTAATCCGAAAGTTTGCTTCTAGCTGCATTTGGTCCTAGTAAAAGTACTTCCGTCTTATCTGAGTTGAGCAGAAGAAAGTTATTAAGCATCCACTGTCTAATGTCCTTTACACACTCCTCAACACTGTTTAGTTGATCTCTCTCATCTGGCTTTGCTGAAATATACAGCTGTGTGTCATCAGCGTAGCAATGGAAGCGAATCCCATGTTTATGAATGATTTCACCAAGAGGCAGCAGATATAAAGAGAAAAGCAGTGGGCCTAAGACAGATCCTTGAGGAACACCAAACTTTACCTCATAGAGTGTGGAGAACTCACCATTTACATCCACAAACTGATAGCGATCAGTCAAATAAGACCTGAGCCAAGAGAGAGCTGTTCCCTTTATTCCTACCACGTTCTCAAGTCTAGCAAGCAGTATAGTGTGATCAATGGTGTCAAAAGCTGCACTAAGGTCGAGCAAAACAAGTAAGGAAACAAAACCCTGATCAGAGGCCAATAACAGGTCATTTACCACCTTAACAAGCGCCGTCTCTGTGCTATGATGAGGCCGAAATCCTGACTGATACATTTCAAAAATGTTATTCATAAGTAGGTGTGAGCATAACTGCTGTGCTACAACCTTTTCTAAAATTTTGGATATAAAGGGGAGATTTGATATCGGTCTGTAGTTGGACAACTGACATGGGTCAAGGTCAGGTTTCTTAATAAGGGGGTGGATAACTGCCAGTTTGAAAGATTTAGGTACATAACCAGTGCTAATAGAAGAGTTAATTATTTTTAAAACTGGTTTGATTATCTCTGGAGTTATCTGTTTAAAGAAACTAGTAGGCAAGGGATCGAGAATGCAGGTTGAAGATTTCGATGAGGAGATTAATGAAATTAAGTCATTCTCATGAATAGAAGTGAAGCTTTGTAGTTGATTATCCGTTATAATTACACTGCTGTCTACAGGGTTACTTGTAAAATAATTTGGATTTATATTAACCGTCTGGATTTCTTGCCTGATGTTTTCAATATCTGCTAAGCCTGTAGTCAAAACAGTGAAGAGATGGACCAGTGAGGCAAAGCAGGAACTACAAGAATGCTTTGACTGCACTGATTGGAGTGTCTTTGAGGCTGGAACTGACAGCCTGGATGAGCTGACAGACACTGTGACATCCTACATCAGTTTTTGTGAAGACATGTGTGTGCCAACCAAAACCTTCTGCAAGTACAGTAACAACAAGCCATGGTTCACAGCCAAACTGAAAAAACTTCCATAGTTCACAGCCAAACTGAAAAAAAACTTTGTTATGACCCAGTCTAGGGTTAGGCCGAACAGAGAATTTAGCTCAGGATTCAAAAGAATGGATCTTATAAATTGACCACAAACAAACACAAAAAGGTTTGCTACACAGGTGTTAATATATTAACACACACACATTATATATATATATATATATATATATATATTTATATATATATGTACACAGACTTTACAGGCTTGTCTTCAGGCCGAGGCCAAAACAATAAACAAAAAGGACTATTTTGGGGAAGCTACCTTTCCTTAAAACAAAACTAACTAACTCCCTGCTTCAAAAACAAAGACAAAACAATCCCTCACTCAAAGTAAATGGCAGCCACACCCCTAATTCCAGTGACATAAATATGTACAGTGAACAAAGATTTTACAATATAATACAAAAGAAATAAATACAACCAACAGTAGTCCAAGGGCTAAACAGGCAGAGGTCAAAATCACGATCAACAACCAAGCTATACCCCAAACACCAACACGGACAGAGACAGACAGATTTTTGCTCCTTCCTCCTTAAATAGGAACTGGTGGATAATGTCATCGTGAAGGAGGTGGGATCAGCCAGGCTAGGGCAGGCCTCAAACTCTGGAGTGGATCGGACCTGCACACAAGGCACACATACAGAACACCAATGTGGACATGGGCTACCTGGGGTTGTAACAACTTCGACATGCCAAGGAAGATGCATACAGAGGGGAGGACAAAGCACTGTACAAGCAGGCCAGGAACCAACTGACAAAGGAGATCAGAATAGCCAAAAAAAGCTACTCTGAAAAGCTGAAAAGCAGGTTTTTAGCTAACGATCCTGCATCAGTGTGGAAAGGCCTGCAAAATATCACAAACTACAGGAGACCACCCCTCCCCACTGAAGCAAACACAGACCTGGCTGACGACCTCAACACCTTCTACTGCAGGTTTGAGAACAATATCTTCACACCTCTCATCCAACCCAGCCCAATGTCTGCCCCCATCACACCTCTGGAATCCTCTCTTACAACTCCTTCCAGCACTCAAGTTGCACTCATGATTTGTGAAAAGGATATGTATCGGCTCTTTCAGAGACAGAAGACAAGGAAGGCTCCCAGCCCAGATGGCGTCTCCCCCTCTTGTCTCAAAGCATGTGCTGAAAAACTGGCTCCCATTTTCATCTCTATCTTCAACAGATCCTGCTTTAAACTCTCCACAATCATTCCAGTCCCCAAGAAACCCTCCATTACTGGACTGAATGACTTCAGGCCTGTCGCTCTGACATCTGTCATCATGAAGACCTTTGAAAAGCTGGTATTGGCCCATCACATGAAGGTGACAGAACAGCTGCTGGATCCCCTACAGTTTGCATACCGAGCAAACAGATCGGTGGATGACGCAGTCAACATGGGGCTAAACTACATTCTGCAACACCTTGACTGCCCAGGAACATATTTTGTTTGGCTTTCAATACAATAATTCCGGTTATCCTCCACTCCAAACTCCTAAACCTCACTATACCCCCTGCCATCTGTCAATGGATGACCAGCTTCCTGACAGGCAGGAAACAACAGGTGAGACTGGGAGGTGTTACCTCCGGTATTCGGACAGTCAGCACTGGTGCTCCTCAGGGGTGTGTCCTTTCCCCCCTGCTATTCTCCCTTTATACGAATGACTGCATATCAAGTGACCCAACTGTCAAACTCCGGAAATTTGCAGATGACACCACGCTCATTGGACTAATCCAAGATGGTGACGAGTCTGCATATAAGCAGGAGGTGAAGCAGCTGGTGCTATGGTGCAGTCAGAACAACCTTGAGCTAAACACACTCAAAACTGTGGAGATGATAGTGGACTTTAGAAAACATCCTTCAACACTACTCTCCCTCACAGTATCCAACATCCTTGTGTCACCTGTGGAGAACTTCAAGTTTCTGGGCACTACCATTTCCCAAGACCTGAAATGGGAGTCCAACATAAACTCGATTCTGAAAAATGCCCAGCAGAGGATGTACTTTCTAAGGCAATTAAGGAAGTACAGTTTGCCACAGGAGCTGTTGATGCAGTTCTACACTGCAGTCATTGAATCTGTCCTGTGCTCATCAATCACCATCTGGTTCGGAGCAGCAACAAAACAGGACAGAAACATTACTGGTCAGCACATCTGGGAGGGAGGGGGTCACGGTCACAAGCAGGTGATGTGGTCTTGTAATTCGTAATCGCCTGGATGCCCTGCCATGCACCGGGTGTCTCCACTGTCCTGGAAGTGGTTGTGGATTTTTTTTGCACACGCTTCGCCTCTCTGATGGCACGAGACAGTTTGGCCCTCGCTGTTTTTAAGGCCGCTTTGTCCCCTGTTCTGAAGGCAGAGTCTCTTTGTTTCAGCAGCGCACGCACATTTGCAGTCATCCACGGTTTCTGGTTGGAGCGTGTAGTGATGGTCTTGGAGATGGTCACATCATCAAAGCACTTGCTGATGTAGCAGGTCACTGATGACGTGTACTTCTCCAAGTTGATGGAATCGCCGTAGGTTGCAGCCTCTCTAAACATGTCCCAGTCAGTGCAATCAAAACAGTTCTGAAGAGCAGAAGTAGCTCCTTCTGGCCAGGTTTTCACCTGTTTCAGAACCGGTTTAGAGCGTCTGATGAGCGGTGTGTATGCTGGAATCAACATAACAAAGCTGTGGTCTGAGTATCCGAGATGGAGGTGGGGCTCCGCACGATACGCGCTGGGGATGTTTGTGTAAACAAAATCCAGCGTGTTCGCTCCTCCTGTTGCAAAATCCACATGCTGATGGAGTTTAGGAAGCACAGTCCTAAAATTTGCATGATTAAAATCTCCGGCGATAATAAACAATCCGTCGGGGTGAGCATTCTGCAGGTCGCTAATAGCTCCGTAGAGTTCACTCAGTGCCTCCTTAGCATTAGCACTGGGAGAAATGTACACTCCGACCATGTAAACTGTGGTGAATTCCCATGGTAAATAAAAAGGTCTGCATCTAACAGTCACAAACTCCACTAGCGATGAGCAGTAGCATGAAACAAGCACAGAGTTCTTACACCATTCCGTGTTGATATAAACACACACGCCACCACCGCGAGTCACTGCACAGAGCTGCGTTTCTGTTGGCTCGAAACACGGTTAGCCCGTCTAGCTGGATGGCGGCGTCCGGAAATCTGTCGCTGAGCCACGTCTCCGTAAAAAAACAAAGACACAACAATCTCTAAACTCTCGCTGTGTGGTTCGCTGAAATCGGATGTAGTCCAGTTTATTATCCAGGGAGCAGACGTTTGAAAGAAAAATGGACGGGAGAGCCGGCCGGCTAGGGTTAGCATTTAGCCTAGCACAGACACAAGCCTGCTTGCCGCGCTTCCGCTTCCTCGAACAGCGGTCTCGACGTCTCCTCTCCTGGCCACCGGCATCAGGTAACACCGAGGTCTGGGGGCCTGGTCTTTGCGGCCGAGGTCGCAGCAAGCCGAGGTCGCGAAGGTTGTTGATAAGATCATCATGCAGATTGTTGGTTGCATGATGCCTGTACCGTAGCAGTGTCTGGTGGTCGTACACATGAACACAGCTGACTCTGGTGTCCATGTATTGTAAAGGGTGAGGGGTGTGTATAAGGGTCGTACACAATGCCGTTGGCTTTGCGGATGCAGTGTGTGGTGTAAATGTCCATGATAGAGGGGAGAAAAACTCAGATGATCAGCTGTCCTCACTATCCTCTGTAGGGTCTTGCGATCTGAGATGGTGCAGTTCCCAAACCATGCAGCTGCTCAGGATGCTCTCAATGGTCCCTCTGTAGAACATGGTCAGGATGGGGACAGGGAGATGGGCTTTCCTCAGCCTTATCAGGAAGTAGAGACGCTGCTGTGGTTTCTTGGTGATAGAGCTGGTGTTGAGTGAATGCCACACACAAAAAAAAAAAAAGGCGGAATCTTGGAATCTTGTGGGGAATAAAATCCTGCCATAAATTGTTGGAATCCTGCACTCATTGGCTACATTGCTACTGGCTGGAAATAAAAGGTTTGAAATGATAAGTGGTGCATTACAAAACATCACAGCACCTGCATATAGAGTGGAGTATCAAGCCCGAGATTCCACCTCTTTTAGTTTTTTTTTTTATAATTTTGTAAATTTTTTACCACCAAGATGCCATTTTTATGCAAAATTTATTCCAAACATATACGAACAATACACCAACCAAAGTTCTGCGACATAAAACAAAATAACTACCATCTGAATTACAACACTATTGTTTGGTTGGCTAAAAAATGCTTTACCGCAGGAATGTTGTTCAGTGAAGCCTCATCTTTCCTAATAAACTGGAATTTGCAGCAGTGGCTGCGATTGTGACTTGTTATAACAATAATTGTGTAAGTACTGCATTTTTTATGCATGTTGTTTGTGTGTACTGCTTACACTTCTTCTTCTTTCGGCTGCTCCCATTAGGGGGCGCCACAATGGATCATCCGTCTCCATACCACCCTGTCCTCTACATCTGCCTCTTTCACACCAACTACCTCAGCATTCTCCTACCAATATAACTCATGTCCCTCCTTTGCACATGTCCAAACCATCTCAATCTCACCTCCCTCACCTTGTCACCAAAACGTCCTACATTTCTAATCCTGTCCATCGTCGTCACTCCCAATGAGCCCCCTCAGCTCTGCTACCTCCAGCTCCACCTCCTGTCTTTTACTCAATTCCACTGTCTCGAATCCATACAACATCTCAGGTCTCACCACAGTCCTATAAACTTTCCCTTTCACTCTCACAGATACTCTTCTATCACAAATCATTCCTGCTATCACTCTTCTCCACCCACTCCACCCTGCCTGCACTCTTTTCTTCACTTCTCTAACACACTCTCCATTACTTTGCACTGTTGACCCCAGGTACCTGACCTCCTCCACCTTCTCCACCTCTTCTCCCTGCAACCACACCCCTCCACTGCCCTCCCTCTCATTCACACACATGTACTCTGTCTTACTCCTACTGACTTTCATTCCCCTTCTCTCCAGCGTGTACCTCCACCTCTCCAGGATCTTCTCCACCTGCTCCCTACTCTCACCACATATCACAATATCGACCGCAAACATCATAGTCCACAGAGACTCCTGTTTGACCTCGTCCTTCAACCTGTCCATCACCACTGCAAACGAAAAGAGCTCAGGGCCGATCCTTGATGCAGACCAACCTTCACCCTGAACCAGTCTGTTGTTCATACTGCACACTTCACTGCTGTCACACTGTCCTCATACATGTCCTACACCACCCTTACATACTTCTCTGACACTCCAGACTTGCTCATACAATACCACAACTCCTCTATTGGCACTCTGTCGCACAAATCTTTCTCTAAATCCACAAACACACAATGCAATTCCTTCTGTCCTTCTCTATACTTCTCCATCAACATTCTCAAATAAGGCATCTGTGGTGCTCTTCCTCAGCATGAATCCATACTGTTGCTCACAGATGATCACCTCTTCTCTCAGCCTGGCTTCAGTAGAATGTTTACATGCGGTCTTTGCACCTCCTTGCTGCTGTTTTTTTGCACTACATTGCTCTGTTTTGTTGTACTTTCTCCTGGGTATAGTTTTTACATTTCTCCTTCACAGTACTGTATATTTAAGTATACAGTAGGTTTACTAGTCGGCGCTATACTTGGTTTTTGTCTTTTGTCTTGTCTTGTGTTGTCTGTCTGCACTCTGTCTGTCTGTACTGTTCTTTTGTTTGCACTGTTTGCACCAGGCTGCACTCGATGCACTTTAATTTTGTTTTGTTGTTTAGTGTAGCACCAGGGTTCTGGAGGAAGTTATTTCGTTTTTACTGTGTACTGTGTACCACTGTGTATAGTAAAAATGACAATAAAAGCCACTTGACTTGACTTGACTCCACTGCTCTTTCCTCTAACTTCATGGTGTGACTGATCAACTTTATTCCCCTGTAGTTACTGCAGGTCTGCACATCTCCTTTATGCTTAAAGAACGGTACCAGGACTTCTACCGGTATGTCATCTGGTCCAACCGACTTTCCACTCTTTATCCTTTTTATAGCTGCTCTCACTTCCACCTTACTAATAGATAAATAGATAGCTAAATAGATAGCTAGATAGATAGATAGATAGATAGATAGATAGATAGATAGATAGATAGATAGATAGATAGATAGATAGATAGAACTTTATTGTCATTGTATTTTACAGGTACACAGCAACGAAATGCAGTTTGGCATCTACCAGAAGTGCAAAATGTAGCAGTCGTGCAAAAGTGCAGATAAATATCTAGCATATTTACAGCAGGTGGTGTATATATATATATATTATATATATATACATATATATATATATATTAAAATATATACACATACATTGTATACACAAATGAATGAAATGTTGGGCAGAATGTACAGTAATGATAAAGATACATACAGATATAAAAAGTGCAGATGTAATGAGGAGTAAGAAAGATATACTATGTAGTATATACATGTACAGAGGTTATATACAGTGTTTTGTTTTGGGTTTTGTTTTTGGGTTTTTTGTGATTTAGCGGTGTAGTGTTGAGTTCAGTAATGTGATGGTGGACGGAAAAAAGCTGTCCCTGAACCTGCTGGTTCTGGTGCGTAAGTTCCTGTATCTCCTTCGTGATGGAAGGAGGTTAAACAGTTTATGACTGGGATGTGAAGAGTCCTTGATGATGTTGTGAGCTCTGCGCAGACATCTGCTGTGGTGAAGGTGTTCAATGGCAGGTAGTTGGGTGCCAGTGATGCGTTGGGCGGTTTTGACCACAATTTGCAGTGCTTTATGTTCACACACAGTGGAGCCTCCGTACCATACAGTGATGGAGTTGGTCATGATGCTCTCAATGATGCAGCGGTAGAAGCTCGTTAAAATCCCCGGGGAAAAATGAGATTTCTTTAAACTTCTCAAGAAGTACAGGCGCTGTTGTGCTTTTTTTACCAGAGCTGACATGTTCTGCTGCCAGGACAGATCCTCAGAGATGTGAACTCCCAGGAAAGTTAAGCTGGAGACTCTCTCTACCTCAGTTTCATTGATGTTGACTGGTAGATGTCTCCCGCTGTTGGATTTCCGGAAGTCCACAATGAGCTCTTTGGTCTTTGTGGCGTTGAGGGACAGGTTGTTGGTGGCACACCATGCTGCCAGATCATGGATCTCTTTCCTGTAGGCCAAATCGTTGTTGTTTTCGATCTGGCCGACCACGGTGGTGTCGTCTGCATACTTGATGAAGATGTTGTAGTTATACAGAGGAGCACAATCGTCGGTGAACAGGGAGTAGAGCAGTGGGCTCAGAACACAGCCCTGCGGTATGCCAGTGTTCAAAATGAGGGTTGAGGATACCTGGTTTCCCAACCTGACAGATTGAGGTCTGTTGGTGAGAAAGTCCAGAATCCATCTGCAAGTGGAGGTGCAGATACCCAGTTCACTAAGCTTAGTGATCAGTACAGTGGGGAGGACTGTATTGAATGCAGAGCTAAAGTCAATTAACAGCATTCTAATGTATGTGTTGCTTTTGTCCAGGTGGGTGAGAGCTGAATAAAGAGCTGTGGAAACTGCATCCTCTGTTGACCTGTTCGGACAATAGGCAAACTGGTATGGGTCCAGTGTAGGTGGAAGGCCCGCAGTGAGGTGATTCATTACCAGTTTCTCAAAGCACTTCATAGCAATGGGGGTGAGTGCAACCGAGTAAAAGTCATTCAGGAATTTAGCAGCTGAGTGTTAAGGCACTGGTACAATAGTAGTGGTCTTCAGGCATGTTGGTACCGTGGCTTGGGCCAGTGACAGGTTGAAAATGTCAGTAAATGCTCTGCTCTGAGAACACGTCCCGGTATGCCATCCGGGCCAGCTGCCTTGCATGCATCCACTTTGATAAACACTGAATAGACGTCCATTGTTGAGATTAAAAGTGGGCTGTAAGCAGTAGCAGAGTCCGTGGTTGGTGTAAAATATCCTGTGCTTTGGTCAAAACGAGCAAAAAAGTGATTGAGTTTGTCTGGTTGGAGGCACTGCTGGTTGGTTGAGCTGTAGGTTTGTAGTCTGTGATTGACTGGATGCCTCTCAAATGCGTCTGGGGTCAGAGTTGTGGGAGTGCTCTTCTATGTGGAGTTCGAATGTGAGCTTTGCTTTCCTGATGCCCCCTTTCAGGTTGGCCCTGGCTCTGTTGTAGTCCTCTGCACTGCCAGATTTAAAGGCAGCATCTCTTGCTTTCAACAGGAGACAGACTTCAGAGTTCATCCACGGCTTCTGGTCACGAAAGCATTCCACTATGAGTATCTTGTCATGCCATTCTGCCTTACTAAAATCCCGGCCGTCTTTTAGGCACTGGTAAATAAGGTCCTCAAAGACATGCTTAAAAGAGGTGTTTGTCTATCTAGACGATATACTGATCTTCTCCCGTTCCATGGACAAACACGTCTGGCAGGTGCGTCAGGTCTTGGAGAGAATCCTCAAAAATGGGCTCTACATGAACATAAGAAATGTGAATTCCACACCTCACTAACCTCGTTCCTGGGATACCTGCTTTCAGCCGGAAACATCCAGATGGACCCTGCCAGGATACAGCCCATCCAGGATAGGCCAGCCCCCACCTCCCACCGCCATCTACAAAAGGTTCCTGGGTTTCGCCAATATTTATCTTCGCTTCATCAAGGGCTATAATTCGTTGGTAGCACCCCTCCACCGCCTGAGTTCCTCCTTCTGCTTGTGCCTTAGGGGCACCTAGACCAAGGCACCCATCCTTGTCTTTCCCAGCCCGGCAATTCATAGTCGAGGTAGATGCTACGACATAGGTGGAGGGGCAATGCTCTCCGAGGTGTGTCTTGAGGATAACCGCCTGCATCCTTGTGCCTTTTTCTCCCGATGCCCTTGCTCCTCGGAATGTAACTACACGGTGGGTAAGAGAGAGCTCCTCGCTGTCAAGCTGGCCTTGGAGGAATGGCACCACTGGTTGGCAGAGGGTCTCCTTTCTGCAAACATATAAATACCTGGCACATTAATACATGACACATTTTAACAGTATTTCAACTAGTCAAACTAGCACCACTGTTTCAAGTAAAGTCAAGAGGCTTTTATTGACATTTTTACTATACACAGTGGTACACAGTACACAGTAAAAACGAGACAACGTTCCAATGGAACCCTGGTGCTACACTAAACAACAACAGCATAGAGCTGCAACACAAACATAAAGTGCATCGAGTGCAACCTGGTGCAAACAGTGCAAACAATAAACAGTGCAGACCGACAAGACAAGACAAGACAAAAAACAAAAAACAAAAATCTAATCTGTTTCTATTTAACTATCTATTTCCAACCAACAAACTTTAGCACAGATGGACTCTAATCAAGGTTTAGAAATGTCTCAGCAATGATAAAGACAAATTGGAAGCACCTGAGCTCATTTTAAGTTTATTTCAAGTTTACTTCTACAATGCTTTGTTAAAATAGACATTGTCTTGATGCAGCTTCACAGAATGTAAGAATTATAAAATACAAATTTGAATACAAGTGACCTATGTGTATTTATTCATGTTGAGCAAGTATGGGCAACTGTGGCAAGGAAAAACCCATTAGATGGTATGAGGAAGAAACCTTGAGAGGAACTAGCCTTAAAAGGAAACCCATCCACATCTGGGGACAGCATGATGGGGAATTATACCTCATAAAAACAATACAAAGAATTATTAATGCAAAGGATCTAAATACTTATGTACATGTGAATTTTATTTTTTTATAAAAAAAAAATAATTACATACATATCCAGAATTCAGTTTTTACTTCGTCATAATGGGGACCTGAGTGAAGAATAATAAAAAATACGTTTGAATGATTTTAGTATCAGACAGCAATATAGCAACATTTAAAAGCAAATCGGTTTTAAAGTTATATTTTACATACTTGCACTTGGACATAAAACCTTCAACATCACCTTTAAAAAAGGAGTGAATGTGTGAGAGTGGGGGTAGTGGCGTCAACACCCAAACTTTCATGATCTATGAATGCAAGATGGGTGTGGCAGAAGTTCCACAGGCAGGCAAAACAAGTTATTTATTAATGATTAACAGTTGCATAGAAAGGAGATGATGCACCACCACTCCCAGTGACAGAAATACTATTTAAAGGACTACAGTATTTTAACTATTCTGTTCTTCCTTCTATCTAAAAAATGTAATATCTGATATTTCTTTGCCAAGCTCATCTCTGATGTGTTCAGTAAGATTCTACTATTTCTTCTGTAAAACTCTTAATGTCTTAAGTTAAAATAATTTCATAAGTAAAACCAAATTTAACGGAATAATCTGACTGGAGAACTTATGTAGCACAATTATTTTCCCAGTAAACATTTATATAAAAGTTAATAATTGATCATTATTTGAACCGATGAAGATTTACTTGTGTGTGTGTGTGTGTGTGTGTGTGTGTGTGTGTGTGTGTGTGTGTGTGTGTGTGTGTGTTCATAGTTGGTCAAAGATACATGATAACCCTAACTTTAAGTCAAAATGACCTACAAATGAACAGCAGCCACACTATGTATACAAATAAACTACTGTACTTTTGTATTTTAAAAATACTACACAAATACTTGAGCATTTCTTCACAAAATGTCTGTAATTTGGCCTGTTTGATTTGTTACTTCAACATCACACCGACTTCGATTAAGTAAACAATGTTTGATAGCAACAGCTTTTCTCTGCCGGAGTCACGCAATAAATCTGACACATGCAACCAGTTAACAGATTAAAAATTCACATACATAATCCATGTGATCCCTCAGATGAAGGTAAGCCATAAAGTAACCAACAGTTTCATATTTACAAGTTTGTTAATAATTCATAATTGTATACTGATTTATAGTATACAATTATTACATATACAATTATTACGTATACAATTTTTAAATAGACATTCGGTGGAACCCAGATGAGGATGAGGTTCTCTCTTGAGTCTGGTTCCTCTCAAGGTTTTTTCCTTTTGCATTTCGGGGGGTTTGTTCATCAGGGACAAACTTACACTTATAAAGAACATCTTCATTTTTATCACCACATGATCTGTGTAAAGCTGCTCTGAGATCATGTTCATTATTAAAAGCTCAAAACAAATAAACATTAAATAAAATGAATTGAATTATTTGTCTTTAAAAGGTAAAATATTACACCAAAAGGTGGTTGAACAATTGGTGCAGCCAGAACTTATAAAAAAACCCCAGCCCTGCTTCATTTTGTTACTGACAGTGACAAAAGCTGTAGTTCTACAATCTGTAGTTCTACAATCTTCTCTGACATCATAAAACTTCATCTCAAAAAGCTTCAGTTGTCCATTCAAATGATATTATTGCCGTTCAAAATAATTCCTTATATGCACATAGTTTACATTTCTCATCGATATGTCAATAGCCATACTAATATTAATATTCATACAGTTACATTATTAATCAGAACATACCTACACATAATTATAAAGTGAACATTGTATATGAATGTTTTTCTCTTTCAATACTGGAGCATTTTGGTGACTAATTATTAATAACTATTAGGTTAAATGTAAACACATGTTGCCCAAATACTGACACATTAAAGTAAAATACTTGTATATTATGGGTAAATAATGACTAAATAAAATGGTTACTGTATATATTAAGCTATTCTCATTTGAAACTTTATTTAGTACAAAAACATGTTCTATCAAGGAAAAATATTTGTATTTGTACTATGGTCAAGCAATATAAACAAGGAGACACAGTCTGGATCAGAGACCAGTAGAAGGTCATTTATCAATTAATCTTCAGCAGGGTGTCAAGATGATTAAGATGACTTTAGCAAATCTGATGATAACGGCGGTTAAATTTTTTAAGCATTATATTGTTACTTTGACCAGTAGATGGCAGTGTCACAATAGTCTCCGACTAGTCTCAGGTGCTTGTCTGAGAATGATGCTCATGTTTTCTGTCAGTGAACAATGTTGCTGCTGAGGTACAGCCTTACCGCATGTCAGTTTTGCTTGGAGTCGGAGTGTATATTCAAAAACAGCATCACAAAACAAAATTACGAAATCAAAGATTGGCTTGCAGCTCCAGATTCCGGCTTCCAACTCGACTTGATATGGTCGCTCTATTGTGACTTCATCCAGAAGAGGTGGGCAAGGCAGCATTGGCCGAAGTGCAGGAAGGCCTGGACTGGGGTATGGAATAGCACATACATAGACTTGACATACAAACAACAAAACCAGTGAAATATTGTGGGACGTATTGTGGCTTACAGGAAGTACACTTTTAAATAGTGTGTGGTTACTTCAGGGAACGACATGCAGTTATAAAAAACATAAACAAAAAAACAATACAAATTATGAAGTGCCACAGATATTCCTAGTGGCCTGTGCATATTAAGCTCTTACAGGTAACTCCATTTCCTTTTAATCTGCACACATTAGGACATGTTTGTCTCAGTCGGTGTGTCAACATGGGTGTGTTTGTAGAAGTTCAGTAGCAAGCAGAACAGGTTTCATGTTGCAGTTCAACTCTTTCAAAGAGAGAAAATTCACTACAATTCTGACTGATGGTTTGGTAGAAGTTAATGTACATTAGAGGGCCAGAGTGCAGTTAATGTTATTTGTTATCCATGTTCATGTAAAGATGGTTAATCCACTAAAATACTGTGTAGAACATTTACATTTACATTTGCGGCATTTAGCAGACGCCCATATCCAGAGCGACGTACAAAAGTGCTTTGAGTCTCTAGTAATGCAAAAATCTACACTGGTACACAAGATTACACACTTAATATAAATATAACCCTTGAATTCTACAAACTTGGAAAGTGCTAATTTAAGTGTTTCAGGAAGATGAAGGTCTTCAGTCGTCAATTGAAGAACCTAGGGGTAAGTGGCCCTGGAGTAACAAGGTTTAAGCTAGCATGAACTTGCAATAAAAAAACAAACAAACAATGCAAATAATACATTTAATATGTAAACAATATTTCATTCCAGCAATAAGACTAGTTAAAACCCTTTATTGAATGCATTTTTGATGTAATGGAAAGCAGAGAACCTGAAGTGTGTCATTTGAAATGAAAAAAAATCTGCACGAGGAGAAAGCTGGTAATTATTGTACACTGTAAAAAAGAAATCTGTAAAAAAAATGGTAAAAAAAACTGGCAGCAGGGCTTCCAGAGATAATCCGTTAAATTACAGAAATAACCATTTTACAAAATTACTAGCAAAAAAATTTACAAATACAGACTAGACTTTATGGTCAAAAGTACTTAAATTACAGAATATTACTGTTGATAAATAATTTTTTAACTATAGTAAAACAGATCAATTCTGTCAAATAACATAGAAACACAACCAACTGTCGGGTAAATCACCATCAATTTAAGCTTTTAATTTGTTATTTTATAAAACTTATCTGTCCATTACATTAATTTACTGTAAAAGTGTATTTTTCCTCATGTACAATTACAATGAAATAAATCCAGAAAGCACAAATTGGAAAAAGGTTTGTATATTTAATCTCTGTAACTTAAAATTATATTATGAATTTAGTATATTTTTATACAAAATGTCTTGATTATTGTAATTAATGATGTGTATTTATGTGTAACACCCTGCATAAATACACATCATCAATTACAATAATCAAGAAATTTTGTATAAAAATATACTAAATTCATAATACACAAACAAATGTCTGTAGATACATCTTAGTTGTCAGGGATCCACCTGCAACGCCCCCTATGGTGGCTCTCTATGCCTCCACTCTCCCTAGAGCTCCAAGTTTAATCACGCACACCTGGAGCTTAACATCACTCATGCCTTCACTCTCTCTGGAGCTCCAGGCCCAATCACGCTCACCTGGGGTTCATCATCACTCTACCCTGCTTCTGGGGATTCACTCCCAATCCCCGTTCGTTATTGTTTATGTCGACTCCCCATACTGCATGTTTTCGCGTCCCGGTTTTCATACAGGACTCCTCTCATCCGTTCCATCCGGACTCCAGAACTCCGTACCGGCTGCGTTTTCCCTCACTGTGCATCTCAGGTCAGCTACGCTTCTCCCAATGCGCAACTCGGACTATCTCTCAACTCAAGGACTGCCGTGTGTGTGTGTGTGTGTGTGTGTGTGTGTGTGTGTGTGTGTGTGTGTGTGTGTGTGTATATCTCTCTTGCACGCATGCCATTAAAACCCAAGCGAGCTGTACTCCGGCTTCTGCCTTTTGTTTCGCTCACACCGTGACACTAGTAGTTCATTTTCCAGATATATTACAGTTGAACATGTGTAGACAGTGGAGCAGTGAGCTCTACTGTATATACTGTACTTATAAAAGTAACCTGCACATTCACAGTATTAATAATTGAACAGAATGTCCTGTATGTCCAGTTAAATGAACAATCCAATTATAGAAAATAAGTTAGAGCATGCAAACAATACCCACATTAAATGGCAATTGCTGTTTACCTTTATACATTTACAATGACATTTTATCCAAATCAACATACCAAATCCAAGTGAGTCTAACACAGCAGTTTATATAAAATAAAAAAAAGTGAGGTGCTCTTCAGCTTGTTGAAGATCAGTCTCAGTGCCATAGGCTGGATTAGCTGCAAAGGCTTGGTAGTAGATGCTGAAAAGTCTGCTAACAGAGCAATACAACAGTCCAGTTTGGAGAGAACAAGAGCTTGGACAGTGAGTTCTGTAGCACGGCCCAAAAGAAAGAGTCTGATCTTCATAATGTTGTACAGGGCAAATCTGCAGGATCGGGCCAGTGCAATTTATATATGCGTCAACAATAACACCAAAGAGAGGTCAGCTGGAAACATGAGCAGTTCTGTTTTAGCAGGGTTGAGTTGAGGTTCTTTCAACATACAGCAAGAGAGATGTTATCATATAGCTGCTCCCATTAGGGGTCGCCACAGCGGATCATCCATCTCCATACCACCCTGTCCTCTACATCTGCCTCTTTCACACCAACTACCTGCATGTCTTCCCTCACCACATCCATGAACCTCCTTCTTGGCCTTCCTCTTTTCCTCTTGCCTGGTGGCTTCATCCTCAGCATTCTCCTACCAATATAACTCATGTCCCTCCACATGCCCAAACCATCTCAATCTCAAAAACGTTCAACATGCGCTGTCCCTCTAATAAACTCATTTTTAATTTTGTCCATCCTCATCAGTCCCAATGAAAACCTTAACATCTTTTGCGCAAAAGTAAGCTCCACAACATCTTCTCTTCACTACTCAACACCCCCGCTGCACCTGCTTCATCCTCCCTGACTGCTAATGACTTTGCCTCCTTCTATGATGAGATTAAAAACATTTGCCAGCCCTTCACTTCCTCTCCAACAACGACTATACAACACAGCCAACAATCCCCTACGTCTCTGTCAAGCTTTTCGGTCGTTCATAGCAGGTAACATGGAGGGGATCCACATCTGCCCCATGCAGACTCACCACTGGTGTCCCACAAGGTTTGGTACTTGTTCCCCTCCTTTTCTCTCTCTATATCCGCCCCATTGGTGAAGTCATATCCTCACATGGGTTTTCTTATCACTGCTATGCAGATGACACTCAACTAATCTTTTCTTTCCCTCCATCAGATACCACAGCTTCCGCTCGGATTTTGGCATGCTTGACAGACATATCTTCATGGTTGTGTGCTTACTAACTAAAACTCAACCCCAGCAAAACAGAACTGCTGGTCATCCCATTCGATTCATCTCCAGGTCAAGATCTCCAAATAATACTTCATGACTCTCTGCTCTCCCCTTCAGCCACTGCTCGTAGCCTTGGGGTAACTATGGACAATGAACTGTCCTTCTACATGTTGCTAATGTGTCTTGTTCTTGTAGATTTCTTCTCTACAACATTTGGAAGATTCAAGCATTTCTGTCGACACAGGCTGCCCAGGTGCTTGTTAAGTCTCTTGTGATTTAAAGACTGGACTACTGCAACTCTCTGCTACAGGTCTCCCCCTGAACGCTATTTGTCCACTGCAAATGATCCAAAATGCAGCTGCATGACTTGTGTTCAATCAGCCCAAGTTCTCCCACACCACCCCACTGCTGCTCCTTCACTGGCTTCCAGTAGCTGCACGTATCAGATTCAAAACACTGATGCTTGCCTACAAGGGCAAAAATGGACCAGCGCCATCTTACCTCAGTGACCTCATCACATCGCGCACTGCACCATGCTGTCCGAGATCCTCTATCACTGCTCGACTGGTACCACCTTCTCTCAGAATGAGAGGTAAGTACACTTCAAGGCTCTTCTCTGTTCTGGCACCAAGGTGGTGGAATGAACTTCCCCTAGATGTCCGTACAGCAGAGTCCCTGACTATCTTCATGCGACGACTGAAGACCTACCTCTTCCTGTAACACTAAAATTAGCACTTTCCAAGTTTGTTGAATTCTAGGGTTATATTTATATTAAGTTTGTAATCTGGCATACTGTTAAAAGAACAATTTAAGGTATGTTTGAAAGTTATTTTGATTGCCTGAAAAGGTAACGGAAATCTTGAATGCTGAACCACTAACATTTGAGGAAACGGTTCACGGAAAGCCACAAAGAGCACCGGAAACAGCCGAAATCGTGCCGGAAAGTTGGCGAGCTTGTGATTCGTGCGACTGAAATGGGCATGCGCAGAAAGCGGTAAACCGATTCATTCAGAAAATCACCGTGACTAAAGAGTTACGGGAGGATGAGAATATTGTGAATCGGAAAGCATGTCAATGATCGGTCAACTCAGGACGCTAATGGTAGGATGGAGGTGATTTTGATGCAATTTGTGTGCTAGCAAGACTGTTTGAACCGGTACTGTTTAGTAATTAATGTAATCATGCCTGTGTGTTTGTATGTATAATGATGTGTGTATATTTGTGTTAATGCACAGGATGAGATTTGTTTGTATTTATGTGTATCTTTCTGTTTTCTTTGAAGGTTATCAACCTAACTTAATCTAACCGAAGCTAACTTAACCCAAGCTAAGCTAACCCTAACTAAGCTAACATATGCTAACTAAGCTAAACCAAGCTAGGATAAGCCAAACTATGGTGCTATGTGATGCTGGTTGGACAACTTAAGTGATTAACTCAGGTTCATCATCTAGCATTGTTTAGAGTGATTGAAGTTCATCTGTTGGAAAACTGGCTGTAAATGCATGTACAATCAACATGACAAGTCAATCAGGAATGCAATGAATTTATTGAAGTCTGAAGTAAAGCAATGTTTGAGTTGACTCCTGTGTCTGTGGTTGACTGAGTCCTTTTTTTCGAGTTAGAGGAACAATTGACATGCAAAAATCCAAGATAACTTGACAGTTGATAACCACTGGACAGCGGCATCTTGTTATCTACAATACCAAACTGGCGGTCTTCACATCTTTGGAAGTGCTGAATAGATAAGCACAGACTGTGTGAAAGCAACAGTAGAATTGTTGATGCTGGAGTGTTGAGCGGATGAATTAAAGATGGCTGAAGAAGCAGTGGGGAAACCAATTGAGCAGCTTAAAAAGGAAAGGACTTCTGCTAAAATCGGTTTTACTAGACAAGTTAACTTCCTCAGGAGGGAAGCTAATTGACTAGTGGAAGAGGAGCTTAGGGAGGAGTTCAGGAAACTTTTACTTGCCACAAGGAAGGTCTTTGAGACTAATGATGACTATAGAGCTGGACTTCTCGCTGACATGGAGGCTGATGAAAGCAGAGATGAGGAAGCAGCACTTTCAGTGCAACAGAACTTCGACATCGGAAAAACAGCAAGTAAGTGCAATGTTCAGTTCAATGAGGTTAAAGGAGTCGTTCAAGAAAATCTTTAGTTAAGATATGGACTGCATGAACTGACTGGTGCAATCTCTGTAGCGGAGAAAACTTGCGATCAAGTTGCAAGTATAACTGTTGATGGCAGTGAGTGTGAGAACTATGAATTGCAGTTGGACTGTCTTACAAAACTTGTTAAACAGGCCATAGAAGCTTTGTCAAGTTGGGAGAGATGGATCCCTGAAAATGAAAGAAAGAATATAGAGGGACGTTTAAGGGGTCTCAAAGAAACTAGCAACGACCTTGAACTGAGGAGAGGTGAGTTTGCTAGAGCAAGGAGAGCCACTGATGATGCATCAGCTGCACCCCCCAGCACAAGAACACTGTCAAGCGCAACGTCGTTACCAGCTCAAACCGTGCCGGGTGTGAGATTCAGATCAGTGAGTTTGCCTGTGTTCGATGGGAATAAGAGGAACTTTTATCGTTGGAGAAAGGATTGGGAGAGCCTTCAACGACAAGGAGAACCTTCTGGATCTGTAGAAGTCAAAAGGCTCCAACTGCTGGATAGTATAGATGGCAGGATTGGAAAAGATCTCAGATTGTCCTCCTATAACAATGCTGAAGACATTTTCTCACAAACCGATATGGAAGTAAGTTTGCGATTACTATGGAGATTGTGAAGGAATTGGAGAGAATTCCTGTCATGAGAGGGAGCCAGCCACGTAAAGTGATTGAGCTCGTTCAAGCAGTAGAGAAGGCTTTAGTGGATCTCACTGATCTTGGAGACACCGGCGCTATAAAGAATCCTCTTGTGATCAAATCAATTGAAAGTAAACTTCCAGATTTCATGAAAAGGGATTGGTTTGCTTTGGTGACGGCTCCTGATGGTGATGTTACATCAGAAAACCACTTTGATAAACTTCTTGAGTTCTTGAAGAAGGAGGAGGGAATCCTTGAAAGACTTGAGCAAATCAAAGTCATGGAGGAGGTCGAAAGGCAAGAAAGGAAGGCAGAAAGAAGTCATGCATTCACTAAATCGACGAAGATAAAATCCCCTCGAAGTGTGTGTATCGTGTGCTGCTCTGAGAGCCATGAAGGGAAAATCT
>MU550652.1:0-25726 GCA_024362625.1 Silurus asotus
CGGTGACTACAGACACTAATCATTGAGCCCACCTTGTAGCTTTCCTGAAGTATAAAAAACCACGCCAGCTAACACTTGGGATAGCACATCAGGACTAAAGGTTACTGCATTGCAAGCTGACCTAGGTAATCGATTTGGATTACTATGTAACCCTGAAGTTTCTCTATTTGTTCTCAGAGGCGCAGGATAAGGTACTCCTAACTCAACGCCTTTCTTACTTTTCTTTCTGGGAGTAGGCATAGGACTCGTTTCTGGACGTTCAACAGGTCGGTAGTCACTTTCAGTCTCTGGTTCGAGGGACACAGTATTTTCGGTCAAAGAATCATCAGGTCCCTCACAACCCTCTGGAAAGATGTTATTCTCTTCAGATCCCTCATTACTGAACTAGGCTTCGGATGCTGGAGTCACTGTCTGCCTTTCCATGGGACCCTGGATTTTCTCCACCAAGACACATCTGCCTCAAATAAGGGCACTTCGGACACAGGGACTGAAGCGGATACCTCCTCTATAGGTGGTTTTCGACTCCTGGGCATGGGCACTGGGACTGGACTCTCACAGGGTCTGAGATTACATCGGTGTACCCTCTTTATCAATCCACCTCCAACAGGCTCTACTGTGTACGTGGTTCCCTGAATCTCAACCACTTTGTACACTGTGGATGACCAAGCATCCTGAATCCTATTTCTGCCAGGTGGTCGATGTCGCAGATACACATGCTGCCCAATCTCTACAGTGGGGCAGTATACCTTTTCATCTTGGTGCATTGCTCTCTCTGCAGCCTTTCTCTCTGTGTATTCCTTAGCTCGAGCATGTGCTTCTCAGAGACGTTCTTGGTGCACTTTCAGCCAATCAGGTGCATTATCTGTTTCGGGTTCTTGACCCAGAAGAGCATCAATCGGCAAATGAGAAGGGATCCCAAACAGCAGATAGTACGGCGTGTACCCTGTAGACGAGTATGGGGTTACATTATATGCATACACAAGCTCAGATAAATGTTCAGGCCATCTGCGCTTTTTCTCAGGTGGTAGAGACTTTAGGAGGTCATGTAGTGTCCTATTAAATCTCTCACATTGAGGGTTTCCCTGGGTATGGTGTGGGGTTGTGCGAGTCTTTTTAACTCCATACAGCTTGCAGAGCTCAAAAATCACAGCGCTTTCAAAGTTCCTGCCTTGATCAGAATGCAAACGTTGTGGCACTCCATACTTTAAGAACCACTCTCTTAAAAGGATCTTTGCAGCGGTCTCGGCCTTTTGATCGCGGGTGGGAAAGGCTTGACTGAACTTGGTGAACACATCAGTTACTATGAGAACATTTTCCCACCCGTCGGTGGCTCATAGTAACTGATGTGTTCACCAAGTTCAAGCGGCCGGGAGGCTACAAACGGTGTCCAGGGCACTCTAATTTCAGTTTCCTGAAATTGTTGAAGTTCGGCTTGTGAATATCCCGGTAAGGTGGGGGTATTTTCACACCCAACATCCTCATCATCCATGGCCAATGAAGCCAGTTGTTGTCTGACTGTACCTTGTTTCACTCCTGCTGTGAGCAAGTCTAGTCCCAGGGCTGATCCTGTCCTAAGCGAGTTACAGATCGCCACACAGCCATCATACTCAGCATCCTCACTTTCAGGCTCTAGTTCATCCAAGCCTGGCCTCCTTGACAAGGCATCAGCTGCCGTATTGCATCGTCCAGGGCGGTACCTTACATCAAAGTCGAAAACGTGACAAAGGGGATTATTGTCTGTTATGATAGTGAACCTGGACCCAAGTAGGTAACTTCGAAACTTTTTAGTAACTGTGCCAACAACTCCAACTTCATACTGCTGTAGTTTTTATCATTTTTCTCAGCCCCTCTCAACCTCCTACTCGCATATGCTATAACTGTTTGTCTACCATTTTGTTGCTGGTACAAAACGGCACCCAACCCAAGGTTGCTGGCATCTGTTTCTACAACAAAAGGAAGGGCAAAGTCTGTCTTTGAGCTGTTCAAAAGCCTTTTGACACTAGGGGGTCTACGAGCTTTTATAGACCTGAGCTGCTTTGACTGAGATTCTTTCCCTTAGGCACACATTTACTATATCATGTATACTATATCAACGGGCCAGCTACCTGTGAGAACCCCTTAATGAATCTCCTATAATAGCTACAAAAGCCCAAAAAAGATCGGAGCTCCCTAAGAGTGTTGGGAACCGGCCACTCTCTAACTGCACTTATTTTGTCAGGGTCAGTACTCACACCTTGTGCTGAAACTTGATGACCCAGGAACCTGACTTCAGATTGTAGGAAATGACATTTTTCCACTTTTAATTTTAGTCCTGTCTTCTTCAGCCTCTTAAACACCATCTCCAACCTAACTAGATGATCATTAAAGGTGGATGAATACACCAACAAGTCATTCAAGTAGATAAGTACAATTTGGAACACTAAGTCACATGGTGGCCTGCGTGAGGCGCTGAAATGTGGCAGGGGCATTGCAAAGCCCAAACGGCATACGGCGGTATTGATAGAGTCCAAAAGAGATAATAAATGCAGTCTTGTGACAGTCCTTCTCATGGACTGCAACTTGATGGTAACTGCTTGCAAGGTCTATTGTTGAGAAAATCTGTGCCCCATATAACGCATCCAGGTTTTCATCGATACGAGGCAATGGGAAGGCATCGCGTTTGGTCTTAGCATTTAGTCTTCTATAATCTACGCACAGCCTCAGGCTTCCGTCGGCCTTGCGCACCAACACAACCGGTGAAGCATAGGGGCTGAAGCTTTCTTGTATGACACCCTTCTTAAGTAACCCAGAGATGTGTTCTCTGACCTCTTCAAACTGAGTAGGTGGTATGCGGCGGTATGGCTGAGAGATAGGAGTTTCATCCGTCAAGGGGATCTCATGTTTCACTCAGTCAGAGTATCCTAGGTCTTCATCACTCGCTGCAAACACATCAGCATATTTTATGAGTAGTGCACCTAGCTTTTCCTGCTGTTCTGGAGTGCCTCCTACACGCAGCCTACCTAACAGATCTTTTAGGTCAGCGTCAGACTCTTGCTTAGGTTCCTGCTCCATCGTCACCTCTTCCTGGTCAACAGTGATATGGTGAAACCTTACCTCACAAGGATTACTCTCAACACACTGACAGGGGTGACGCATTCCTAAATTAGCTTTTGAGGGCAGCCAAACATCCTCCACAGAAAAATTCACCACCTGAATGGGAAACACCCGATCACCTGAGGACACTATGGTAGGCAAGGCAATTAATCCACCAGGTAGTGGCGTGTTCCCCGGTTCCAGCAGCAGACAGGATTTTGGACCATTAATTCTCATATTTACTCTGGCATAGATTGTAGCTACAGAAGATGCTGGCACATGAGTCTTGTGCTGGCCATTCACTCTTGCTACTGACCGTGGTTTCACTACTTCAGCTTCCTGTACACGATGAAAGGCGTCTCTCCACACAGAGTCAAGATTTCCTCCAAGGGTGGTGTCAAACTCTGTAAGTACAAGCTGTCTGCACCTCTGAGCAATATTCATGCCTATTATGCCCAAAGATGAGGAGTCTGGATCTGCAGCATCCCCATCACGAATTATCAGGAACCCACACTTGGGTACAGTTAAACCCATCACTTCAATGTCTAATTCAACATATCCCAAATATGGCAAGGGTAGCTTATTGGCGGCAGTTATCTTTAACCACTTAGCAGTACAATGAAGGTCTTTGTCTTCCCCATGTAGGTGCTCTCGGAAGAAGCTTTCCGTCAGGGTACTCACATTACTTCCTGTGTCCAGAAGGCATCTAACTGGAACACCACTGATGTGGATGTCAACTTCAGGGCACCTCCCAACCGCCCGCTCCAGGAATCGTTCTTTGGTTAATGTGCTGCATGTTGAGCCTTCAGGCTTTCCTCGCATTGCTCGGCTCACCGCAAAGGAGAGACCCCGTTTCCCTGTACTGTCGAAACCTGTAGTGGCCGTGGAGTGGTCTTTGGAATTACGTGATGAGGTACACTGTCTAGCTATGTGACCTACCCCATCACACATTAGGCAGATTGGTTGGCCATCCTCTGTATACCTGGACTTATATTTTGGCTTCCCCCTTTGATCGCTATATGAACTGCCTTTTTGCATGGTAAGTTCACGAACTGCATTAGTGAGTTTACCAATAGCTTTACCCTGCTGACTGATTATCTTTACTACCTCTTGTAAGGCTACTGCCATATCATTGTTTGCGTTGCTAGCTGGGCTTGACTGTTCTAACATTTCCTCACAACCGGTATTGGCCATGCTTCGAGCCCTTGCAACACCAATACCACGGGGTCGGTCTTCCACCACCCACATCATAGCCTCTTCTCGAACATCGAACAGGGAGGACTGAGGTTTATCTCTAATAAGCTTACGCAACTCTCTACGCAGGATGGCATCTCTTATCCCTTCTATGAACTGGTCTCTTAAGGTTAACTGTGGGTCAGAAACAACCTTTGTCGACTGTTGGAGAGCGAAATTGAGAAGCTGAGAAAGAGCATGAGAGTAGTCATGGAAATCTTTGACCTCTAATTGTCTGCGTGCATAAAAAGCATACAACAACTGTGGTGTGGTACGTTTCTCTTTAAAGGCACCCCTCAAATATGAAAAAAGATCTTGAGGTTGTTTTGCTTCCCCTCCCATACACAGCTTAACTTCATCTAGGGCAGAGCCCCTTAAATGAGAAAGGATAAAGTCTACTTGATCATCAGTGTTTAAACCCCTCACTCTGATTACACGTTCAACCTCATCAATGAACTCATCTACAGTCTGACCGTCTTTAGAAAGATCACCACTAAATGGTACAATTTGACGTTCTCTTGGAATGTACACATAGGATCTGGTTGACACATTACTCTTATTAGCAAGGGTAGACAGTACTTGGTCGTGTCTTCGCCCTAGCTCTGAAATTTGTGATTGCAGCTGTGTCACTGGATTACCTCCATCACCATGGCCTCCAGCGGCAGCATTGTCCTCATCATGGCTGGTCCCAGCCTGAGCAGCAAACACATTGTCGTCCTGATCCATGTTCTTATGATGTCTTTACCTTAGTCAATCAATCACAGAATTGTCGCAGTTACTGCCGTCCAGCCAGAACAGGAAATCCCTTTTTTTTTTTTATTTTTTTTGCTTCCTTTGTTGATGTCAGCGCTAACGTGAACACCCTCCTGCAACACTGGAAGACGGTCCTCTAGTTCTCTGCAGGCTCTCCGAGCACGTCACACTTCACCTCATCAGCATCCTCAGCACTGGCCCTCGACCTGCCTTCACCACTACCGTTGTCTATGTAACATTGTCCGACCTGACTTTCACCACAAAATTTTTTTTTGCTTCCTTTGTTGATGTCAGCGCTAACGTGAACACCCTCCTGCAACACTGGAAGACGGTCCTCTAGTTCTCTGCAGGCTCTCCGAGCACGTCACACTTCACCTCATCAGCATCCTCAGCACTGGCCCTCGACCTGCCTTCACCACTACCGTTGTCTATGTAACATTGTCCGACCTGACTTTCACCACAAAATAAGATATGAAACCCCACTCCTGGTACCAAAATCTCTGTAGCCTGGGAGATGAACTAATCATGACCACGGACACAGATAATATATGTTAACGGGGATCTTTTATTTTCAGACTGCATGTTAAGCAGTGCAGCATTAACTATGCAAACTTTGTGGAAGATGGAGGTAGAAAGGTAGGACTAGTGAATAACTGGTTAACAAACAAAAAGTCCACTTCTCTTATCACAGTGCTAATGTAATTGTTCCAAGTCACAACGGTTAAGAACCAAACTCTTTGTTTACCCAACTGATAAAGACATAACATAAACCCACGAACATAGACAACGGTAGCAGCCCTTTTTGTTAGGAAACAAAAAGACATGAATATAACATCTGCACAGAAGTCTGAATAAGGCTGCTTAAGTAACAGGAAAAGTACATGAAAATACAATCATTCATACCGTTACATTGTGTGTAATTAGTGCATAATACAGATAACAGTGCAAATATCATTACACAACATAGCATGCTCTCCCACACCAAACGAGATATATCCCGAAAGAAATCGGTCATTCTTTGTGTCTAAATACACGTGCACCAATTAGATGTTGCGCTCTGTCCTTTTTTACCGGAAGGAAACAACCCTTTTGCGTTATAGTTCCGTTTCTTAAAGGGCCAGCAAAACCTTTTAGCAGTGTATAAAAAAGTGCAGTAGTACACACTGTGTGTCACACACTTCACACAAAGCCTAAATAACCTGAATAACCCGTTGTCTTTTTAACCTGGTTATATATATATATATATATACAGCATGGAAAATAAGTATTTGACATCAGCATTTTTTATCAGTAAGGGTATTTCTAATGGGCTATTGTTCTGATTTCTTTGTATGAATTCAATATTTGGCTTAATAACTACATCTGGTGGAAATTTGGTGTCAATAGCCCACTTAGAAATCCTCTTACTGATAAAAATGCTGATGTGTCAAAAACTTATTTTCCCTGCTGTATATATATCAAAAGCTTTTTATGGTTGCAGTTCAATTTATTCTAAATCTTTTTGTAGGTGGAGCTCCTGTGGAGGACATACAAGCCTTTTCAACTCATAGCATCTGCATGGACATCACAACGTTTACTAGTCTGAGTCCTGCTGTTCTTAACGTATAAAATACAAATATACTTCTTACATATGACAGATTAAAATAAGGAAAACAATATACTTTTTGTCTTTTACATAAGAATTTTAATCCATTTTGTGTGTGTGTGTGTGTGTGTGTGTGTGTGTGTGTGTGTGTGTGTGTGTGTGTGTGTGTGTATGTTTTAGGCTCTGAATGTAAGAACTGTGCAAGCCCTAATGGGGGTAAATGTGGCTGGCTTGAAGCTGTTTGAGAATTCTTCAGTGGTTCAGTCCTGGGTCTCACAGCAGAAACAAATGGATTTAGATATGCTGAATCTTGGCATCATCAACAACAGCATCAAAAATTATACTGCCATCATCGCCACAACCACTCCTATATCCACATCAGCTTCTGACACTACAATGAAAACTGCCACTTTAAATGCCCTCCTTACCACCACAACCTCCCACACTAAAAGTTTTGAAACTACCACTTTTTTTCAAAACTCCAGCATTGTCAACTTGTCTGCCATTAGCAATACTCTTGTTACTACTACTGCTTCCCCCTCTACCAGCTTTGTTTTCAACACTTCTGCTAGAGCAACTGTCAACACTACTGTTACTACTAATGTTGTCCATACTTCCAATACTTCTTTCACTAAAAATAATGAGCACGCAACGTTTTTTCAAAACAAATCTGTAATCACTATCAATACACCTGCCACTATTAATGCCCTCCTCACCACCACTGCTTCCCCCTCTACAAGGTCTGAAATTAGCACCTCTGCTGAAGCAAATGCCATCATTACTGCCAGCAGTAAAGTCGACCTTACCACCACCACTTCCCCAAATACAAGCATTAAAAACAGCACTTCTGCTGAACCATATCTCAACACAACTGCCTTTTCTAACATTGTCGTTACTTCTGAAACTTCCCACCTCCCAACTCCCACAGCAAGTTTTGATATCATCACTTATACTCAAAACAACTCTGGTATTACTGTCAACATACCTGCCCTGCATACCACTACTGCTTCCCCCAATACAAGCTTTGAAATCAACACATCTGCTGGAGGAAATGTCAATACAACCACCAATAGTAACATAGTCCTTACCACTACTGCAGCCACCTCTACAAGCTTTGATATCCACACTTCTGCTGGAGCAAATGTCAACACCACTGTCATTACTAATGTCATCCTAACCAACAATGCTTCTTCCACTGCAAATATTGATATCAAAACTTATACTCAAAACAACTCTGGCATTACTGTCAACACACCTGCCACTAGCAATGCCCTCCTAACCACCAATGCTTCCCACACTAGAGGATTTGAAATCAACACTTCTGCTGGAGCAAATATTAACACGACTGCTATCAGCAATGATCTTCATACCACTACTGCTTTTGCTGCTACAATCTTTGAAATCAACACATCTGCTGGAGGAAATGTCAACATTACTGCTAGTAGTAATGTCAATGTTACTACGACTGCTTCCCCAAATACAATGTTTGAAATCAACACTTCTGCTAAACCAAATATAAAAATGACTGCCATTACTAATGTTGTCCATACCACCAATGCTTCCCCAAATACAAGCTTTGAAATAAGCACTTCTTCGGGGGCAAATGACAACACCAATATCACTACTAATGCCGACCATACTTCCAACACTTCTTCCCCTGAAAATAATAAAATCACCACTTCTACTCAAAACAATTCTGTTATTACTGTCAACACACCTGCCACTAGCAATTCCCTCCTAACCACCACTGCTTCCCCCACTAAAGGATTTGAAATCAACATTTCTGCCGGAGCAAATGTTAACACAACTGCCATTACTAATGTTGACCTTACCACCAATGCTTCTTTCAATGCAAATATTGATATCAACACTTCTACTGAAAACAACTCTGTTGATACTGTCAACATATCTGCCACTAGCAATGCCCTTTATGCCACTACAGCTTCCCCAAATACAAGGTTTGAAATCAACACTTCTGATGGACCAAATATAAACATGACTGCCATTACTAATGTCGTCCTTACCACCAATGTTTCCCCAAATACAAGCTTTAAAATTAGCACTTCTTCTGCAGCAAATGTCAACATGACTGCCAATAGTAACATAGTCCATACCACTACTGCAGCCCCCTCTACAAGCTTTGATATCCGCACTTCTGCTGGAGCAAATGTCAACACCACTGTGATTACTAATGTTGACCATACTTCCAATACTTCTTCCAATATTAATAACAAAATCACAACTTCTACTCAAAACAACTCTGGCATTACTGTCAATACACCTGCCACTAGCAATGCCTTCCTAACCACCACTGCCTCCCCCACTAGAGGATTTGAAATCAACACTTCTGCTGGAGCAAATGTTAACACGAATGCCATTACTAATGTCGTCCTAACCAGCAATGCTTCTTCCACTGCAAATATTGATATCAAAACTTCTACTCAAAACAACTTTGGTATTACAGTCAACACACCTGCCATCATCAATGCTCTTCACACCACTACTGCTTTTGCTGCTACAATCTTTGAAATCAACCCATCTGCTGGAGGAAATGTCAACACTACTGCCAGTAGTAATGTCAACTTTTCTACGACTGTTTCACCAAATACAAGTTTCAAAATAAACACTTCCGCTGGACCAAATATAAACATAACTGCCATTAATAATGTTGACCTTAACACCAATGCTACCCAAAAAACAAGCTTTGAAATTAGCACTTCTTCTGGAACAACTGTCAAAACTGCTAATAGTGACATAATCCTTACCACTACTGCAGCACCATCTACAAGCTTTGATATCAGCACTTCTCCTGGAGCAAATGTTAAAATGACTGCCATTACTAATGTTGACCATACTTCCAATACTTCTTCCACTAGAACTAATATCAAAACTTCTACTCAAAACAACTCTGGTATTACTCTCAACACACCTGCCACTAGCAGTGCCCTCCTTACCACCACTGCTTCCCCCACAAAAGACTTTGCAATTAACACTTCTGCCAGAGCAAATTTGAATACGATTGCCTCTACTAATGTTGACCTTACCTCTAAAACTCTTACTGAAAATTTTATATTCACCACTTCATTTCAAAATAACTCCAGCTCGACTGTCAATATGTCTGCCACTAGCAGTGCCAAATTCCTCTCCATTTTGTCCCAAACTGCAAATTTCAAAATGCCAATTACTGCTGAAAACAATTTTAGTGTCAGTATCAGCACAGCTGCCCCTGGTAATGCTATTAACACCACCTCTACTGTTCCTACATCAAGTGTCAACATCACCACTTCATTTGTTACAGTTAACCCATGTCAAGGTGTAGACAGGTGAGCTTTGTTAACCAAGAATGAGTGTAATTAAGTGAGTAGTAATTTAAGAATAATGCTGCATATTTTTTCTCCAAAGTCAAGCAATTAAGACTATGCTCTTGTATGGAAATGCTTCTGCGATACTATGCAACTTCAGCATCACTGACTATGCCTGTTCATTAGTAAGCCAAATTCAATTTCTGAATTTTAGCCATGTTGTAAAATATTTTTTCAGTAATTTTCTAATTCTTTGTTTATGTTGTTGTGTTTCAAGGTTTCTGTTCTGTCTACTGATGATATAGCAAAACTGCTAATATGTAAATTTACAGACAGCATAAAGTACGCACAAGAGGTTTGGAAACTTTTTTTCCACAATTTGGCTGTGCCTTTGGATGAAGCACTGGACAAGGTTTACAACATGGTATGAATTTTTTTTTTTGTACTTAAGTACACATTTTTTGTTCTTTCATGGTGTGGATGGAAAGGGAAATGGTGGTGATTCTAAAGAAAAGTACAGTAAGAGTGTAGTGGAGGTGAAGAGAGTTTCTGATAGAGTGATGAACGTGAAGCGATGATGATAAATGTCATCTGTGCTTATGCTCCAAAAGTGAACTGTGAGATGGAGGGGAAGGAAAAATTCTAAAGTGAATTATATGAAGTGGTAGAAGGTGAAGGTAGGAATGAAAGATTGTTTATTGGGCAGACCTTAATGGGCATGTAGGTGAAGGAAACAGAGGCGATGAGGAGGTGATGGTAGGTGTGGCCTTAAGGAGAGGAATGTGGAAGGGCAGATGGTGGTAGATTTTGCTAAAAGGATGGAAATGGCAGTGGGGAACACTTATTTTAGGAAGGATGATGAGCATAGGGTGACGTATAAGAGTGGAGGAAGGTGCACAGAGGTGGACAATGTTCTATAAAGGAGATGCAACCTGAAGGAGATTGGAGACTGTAAGGTGTTGGCAGGGGACAGTGTAGCTAGACAGCATCGGATAGTGGTCTGTAGGATGGTTTTGGAGGTGAAGAAGAAGAGGAGGAGAGTAAGTATTTGGTGTGACATCTGGATATAGAAAGGAAGACAAAGAGACATGGTGGTGGAGATAAGTGTGTTGACTAGTGAGGAGAGTGTGTTAAGAATATGAAGGGAGTATTTTGAGCAGCTAATGAACGAGGAAAATGAGAGAGAGAGAAGGTTGGATGGTGTAGAGATGTGAAGCAGGAAGTGGATAGGATTAGTAAGGGGGAAGTGAGAGCAGCGATTAAGAGGATGAAGAGTGAAAAGTCAGTAGGACCAGATGACATACCGGTAGAAGCATGGAGATGTTTAGGAGAGATGACAGTGGAGTTTTTAACCAGTTTGTTTAACAAGATTCTGGAAGATGAGAAGATGCCTGAGGAATGGAGAAGGAGTGTGCTGATGTTGAAGTTGTGGGAAAGAGTAGTGGAAGCCAGGCTTAGAGAAGAGGTGACCATCTGTGAGCAACAGTATGGTTTTATACCGAGGAAGAGCACCACATATGCCTTATTTACTTTGAGAATGTTGATGGAGAAGTATAGAGAAGGTCAGAAGGAGTTGCATTGTGTGTTTGTGGATTTAGAGAAAGCATACGACAGAGTGGAGAGAGGAGTTGTGGTACTGTATGAGAAAATCGGGTGTGTTAGAGAAGTAGGTGAGGGTGGTGCAGGACATGTATGAGGACAGTGTGACAGCGGGGAAGTGTGCAGTAGGAACAACAGACTGGTTCAAGGTGAAGGTTGGCTGCAACCTTGAGCTAAACTCACTCAAAACTGTGGAGATGATAGTGGACTTTAGGAAACACCCTTCAACACTACTCCCCGTCACAATATCCAACATCCCTGGGTCATCTGTGGAGAACTTCAAGTTTCTGGGCACTACCATTTCTTAAGACCTGAAATTGAAATCAAACATAAACTTGATTCTAAAAAAGGCCCAGCAGAGGATGTACTTTCTACGTCAATTAAGGAAGTACAGCCTGCCACAGGAGCTGTTGATACAGTTCTACACTGCAGTCATTGAATCTGTCCTGTGCTCATCAATCACCATCTGGTTTGGAGCAGCAACAAAACAGGACAGAAACAGACTGCAGAAAACTGTTAAAATAGCAGAAAAGATCATTGGTGCCCACTCTCCAGGACTTGTATATATCAATACAGGAACCAGAAACTAGGGTTAATGGAAAAAATAATGACCCTTCACACCATGTACAAAATATCTTTCAGCTCCTCCCTTCTGGCAAGCGCTACAGAACTTTGTTCACTAAAACTGCCAGACACAGGAACAGTTTCTTTCCCCAAGCAATCACCCTCACTAACAACTGACCATAATTGTATTCCCTGCTTCACATCTATGAGTACTGCACAGAAGTGTCACTCATCACACTATCTGTATATGTTGCACACACTATTGCTGCTATATACTGTACAAAGTTTTATAGTAAACTCTCTAATCATACCTGACACACAATACTGTCATTTGCACTGCCATGCACTCCCACACTTTATGTACATTACTGGTCTGTATTCCTATGTATTACCCACACTGTCTATACTGTCTCACATTGTCTGTATTGTCCTGTATAGTCTGTTTTGTCATGTATAGGTTTTTATTTATGTCTGTAGTTTTAAGTGTAACAAATAGCTGGAACCAAATTCCTTGTGTGTGTCAACACACTTGGCCAATAAACCTGATTCTGCTTCTGATCAAGGATTGGCACTGAGCCCTTTCCTGTTTGCAGTGGTGATGGACAGGTTGACAGACAAGGTCAGACAGGAGTCTCCATGGACTATGAAGTTTGTGGATGATATGGTGATTTGTGGTGAGAGTAGGGAGCAGGTTGAGAAGAGCCTGGAGAGGTGGAGGTATGTGCTGGAAAACAGGGGAATGAAAGTCAGTAGTAGTAAGACAGAGTACATGTGTGTGAATGAGAGGGCGAGCAGTGAAGGGGTGCGGTTGCAGAGAGAAGAGGTGGAGAAGGTGGAGGAGTTCAGGTACCTGGGGTCAACAGTGTAAAGTAATGGAGAGTGTGTTAGAGAAGTGAAGAAAAGGGTGCAGGCATGGTGGAGTGGGTTGAGAAGAGTGATAGCAGGAGTGATTTGTAATAGAAGAGTATCTGTGAGAGTAAAAGGGAAAGTTTATAGGTCTGTGGTGAGACCTGAGATGTTGTATGGATTAGAGACAGTGGCAATGAGTAAAAGACAGAAGGTGGAGCTGGAGGTAGCAGAGTTGAAGATGTTAAGGTTTTCATTGGGAGTGATGAGGATGGTTAGGATTAGAAATTAGTTCTTAGAGGGACAGCGCATGTAGGACGTTTTGGAGACATGCTGAGGGAGGCAAGATTGAGATGGTTCGTAAATGTGCAGAGAAGGGATATGGGGTATATCAGTAGGAGAATGCTGAGGATGAAGACACCAGGAAGGAGGAAAAGAGGAAGACCAAGGAGGAGGTTTATGGATGTGTTGAAGGAAGACATGCAGGAAGTCGGTGTGACAGAAGCAGATGTAGAGGACAGGGGGCGGGTGTGGAGATAGATGATCCGCTGTGGCGACCCCTAATGGGAGAACCCTGAAGAAGAAGAAGGAGAAAAAGAAGAGACTGGAGTACACATTTTTGTTCTCTTCTGCCTTATGACTGCATACTTATAAATGGTTCTAACACCATAAAGAAGTTTGCAGATGACACTATAGTATTAGCCTTTATAATTGATAATGATCAGACAAGGTCTACAAGGAAGAGGTTTATGAACTGACAGCACTGTGTTAGAATAACAATCTGACACTCAACATCCAGAAAACCAAAGAACCTAATTGTAGACCTCTGGAAAACAAGGGGGATCATGCACCAAAACCTAATCACATTTAAGGTGTCAAGGTTGAGTGTGTGACCATCTTTAACTTCCTGGGTTCTGTATCTCTGAGGACTCTTTCTTCTGCACTCAATACCTCCATCCTTATAAAGAGAAACAAAATCCCCCGAGCTCCTACTGAGCTTTTACCACTGTACTATCAAAAGCTTCCTCCCAGACTGCATTATAATGTGGCATGATGACTGAACTGTCTCAGGTCCAAAGTCTCTATAGAGTAATGAACTTCTCAATACATCACTGCTGTCTAACTACTTTTTTAAATAAAAGACTGTCATCATAAATTATGTCTATGAGGATTGAGGAGCTCTCCCCTTAATCATAGTTTGTTTACTCCTCTACCATCTGGAAAATTCTACAAGAGCCTTCGCTGTTACACTCGCAGACTCAAGAACAGTTTCTTCGAATCAGGTGTCAGCCTATTGAGCTTTGAACTCAGAGGCTGAAATATACATGACCAATATGGATTTTGAACACTGAACTTAACATTTCCACACTGAGCCTGGTACATTATAGTACTGGACATTCTTACTGTTTCTTGCTCCTGTCATTTCCATACTTGTTTCTTTGAAAAATCTGTACATCTGTATCTTCTACTTATTCTTCCTCTTCTTTCGACTTTTTCTATTAGGGGTCACCACAGCGGATCATCTATCTTCATACCCCCCTGTCCTCTACATCTGCCTCTTTCAAACCAACTACCTGCATGTCTTCCCTTACCACATCCATAAACCTCCTCTCCTTCCACTTTTACTTCTTTCCTCCTTCCTGGTGGCTCCATACTCAACATCCTTCCATTGATATACCCCATGTCCCTCCTCTGCACATGTCCAAACCGTCTTAATCTAGCCTCCCTCACCTTGTCTCCAAAACATCCTACATGCGTGGTCCCTCTAATAAACTTGTTTCTAATCCTGTCAATCATCGTCACTCCCAAGGAAAATCCTAACATCTTCAGCTCTGCTACCTCCAGCTCCACCTCCTGTCTTTTACTCAATGCAACTGTCTCTAAACCATACAACATCTCATGTCTCACCACAGTTCTATAAACTTTTCCTTTTACTCTTGCAGATACTCTTCTATCACAAATTACTCCTGCTATCACTCTTCTCCATCCACTCCACTCTGCCTGCACTCTTTTCTTCACTTCTCTTACACACTCTCCATTACTTTGTACTGTTGGCCCTAGTTGCATCTTCTAGATAAAACATAGTCCACCTGTGTGCACCTGCCCCCACTCTTATACGTCACCCTTTGTTCCTCTTTCTTCTTAAAATAAGTGTTCACCACTGCAATTTCCATACTTTAGCTAATTCTACCACCATCTGCCCTTCCACAATTCTCTCTTTAAGACCATACCTACCCATCACCTCCTCATCCCCTCTGTTTCCTTCATGAACATGCCCATTAAAGTCTGCCCCAATCACTTATCTTTTTTTTCTAAGTACACCTTCTACCACTTTATCTAACACACTTCAGAATGTTTCCTTCTCCTCTATCTCACATCCCACTTGTGGAGCATAAGCACTTCAAATTCCAGCTTTACAATCATCAGAAACTCTCTTCACCTCCACTACACTTTTACTGTACTCTTTTTTCAGTATGACCCCTACACCATTTTTTTCTTTCCATCCACTTCTGAACATCTGTATAATCTGTTTAATCCTCTTTTGGTCACTAGATATTTTTACGCAATTTCTCTGCACAATGCAGTTCTATATTTGCAAACAATGTTATTTTTACTGAGCTGGCCTCTACTCACTACCTCCTATTTTTTAATAAACGATAATGCTCAATGCATGCATGTAATTTATAGATCAATCAATCTACAATTCTCTATAATTCTCTCTCTTTCTCACTTATATATATATATATATATTTTTTTTTTTTTGTAGAACCTTAGCAGTGCCAAGCCTGACCCAAGTATACTTAATGCTCTTGCGGAAGTGATTATCAAGAACTTCACTACAGCACAGCTGAAGAATGTCACTTTTGTTACAAAGTGGTTCCAGATGAGGCTCAGACCATTTTTGTCAACAGTGTCCACAGACCTTCTATCCAGCCTCAGTTTCACAAAATTCAGCTGTGAGACCTACCAAATTGTGTAAGTATGGACAATGAAATTTTAAAATTTCAGATGTGTTGTATAGGACATAAAAAAATAATTGTTAAAAAAAAATCTATTCTCACCCAACATAGTGTGGAAGCTCTCAGTAGTCAAGAATCACTCATGACAGAGGAACAGAAGCAGCTGGTCTTTTCTTCATTCATCTTTCCTTTCCTCTCAAAAGATGGCTCACCAGGTAAGTACTCCCCTTTTAGTTGTTCTAACACAGAAAATTGACAGTTTTTTAACTTGTCTTTACGTGCTTGAACTAATGATCTTGGTTCCATCTAGATCCTGGCTGTGTTTCCACAACTTCAGGCAGCAATGACTGGCTTTTAAAGAACCTTGGCAGTTTCTTCAATTATGCCACCTTGACAGAGCTGAAGATTTTAAATGCAAATTTCTCTAGTGTGAGTAACATCCCAATTGCACCAACTTTATGTTTCTTGTGGAGTTGCAGCTGACTGTAGTAGTAACAGTTGGTTTCTGGGTTTTGATGAAGAGAACAGACAGCTGCTGCAGCAGTGTCCATTTGTTTTACTTGAAGACCTGGTGTAAACATGATGTGATATGAATGTTTGTTTTTTTCCTGCAGGTTGCAGTGTTTGGTTTACTGTCCATTGAGCAGAAGGCTCATTTCATCTTGCAGCCGGATACAGGAGTCTTGGGAAATGACTTAGTGATTAGAGAGGTGTTTAGCAGTATGATCGCATCTTTTGATCTCAATCAACTTGGCATGTTCTTCACAAACTTCAGCCAGACTGCAATACAAGTGAGCATCTCCTATGCCTAAAGATCAGGGCACAATTATTTTGTTGGTTTTTTTATTTTTTTATCAAAAAAGACATTATTCTGTGCATACTAATTAATGGATGATTACTTGTGATTGCAGATGAACATCACTAGCATTCCTTCAGCAATTTCAGACTCAATTCTGAACATGACTCTAAATAATCTGGTGCCTCACTTCCAACGTTTCAGCCCAGAGGACTTTGCCCTGTGGTTCCAGAATTACCTTTCCATCTTACTTCCTGGTATTGGTTCAAACACCCTGTCGATCATCCCCATGACCATCGGCTGTGACTCCTACAGAGAGATGTGAGCATCTCTTCATAACACAAACACAGCAAATGATTATTTTGTTACTTTTAAGAATTTTTATTTGTTTCCCACTTTTGCTGTATTTACAGAGTGAACGGACTTGATAATGTGTACAGTGACCTCTCTGCAACACAGTCCAACACTGTTTTCAATTACATACAAGACTATCTCAAGTACCAGTCCAGCCAAGGTTTGTGTGTTTATTTGCTGTTTCAGGCTACTAGGTAGGCAGTGATAGGAAGATGTGATTTCAGGCTGATAATGTTAGGGTTAGGGTTAGTCAGGAGTGTCCTAGATGCTCAATCTGAATTCACCACAGACCTTTTATATCAGTGTCCTCTGTTGCTTCGCAGGCCTGAGTTGCTATGGTGGTGGAAGCTTTTACATGTTCCTAAAACAGTTGTTCCTCAGTTTTGGATTCCCTGACCTAATAGACTTCCTGTCTCTTATCCCAGATGACCGACAGACAGAGGTGTGTTTGCTCTATAACACCAATTGCTTCAGTGCTTTGCTCACTATAGGAAAGCCAATGAGTTAAGCACATCACTATCTGTAGTTAATGCTTTGTCTTTCTTCTGTGTTTTCTAGCTCTTGAGCTCCATCTCTCCAGAAGAACTTAGTGAGTTCCTGAACAGACCGAACACGGTTGTTAATGGTTCCGAGCTCTGCACACTACTTGACAACTACAGTAGGACCAATCAGTACCTGGAGATGGTAGGCCAGTTTTTATTTCACCTAGATTTTTGTGAATGTAGATTACTTGCCTTTATTCTGTCAGGAATGGCTGATAGAGTAATCACTGTTTCTCTCTACAGGAGCCTGTTTTGTCCTCAGTTCTGGCCAGCCAAACATTGGAGTGTGTGTGGCCTCGTGCTCTCAGTGCCTCAACTCAGGCTGATGTAGAACAGTGGTTTAATGTTATACTGGTTCACTACCTGCCCTACCTCAGATCTCAGCTCATCAGCTCCACCCAGCTCAGTGGTGCCTCTTGTCTGTCATACAGGAAACTGTGAGTTCTTTATTGTATGTTTTATTAAACAGGGTTTTCATCATAAACACTGCCATGTGTCTGGTGGCGAAAAATAAACAGAGGTCATATACTAAAGAAATCTGTACGTATGTGTTTGTGAGCAGGGTGTCTATCCTGGGGGACAACTTCAATTTTTCTGCAGCTGATTTCTCCCCAGCTGATATGTACAGCTCTATAAAAGTGTATCTGAGCAGTGGTGGTAAGAATAACTACATTTTTCTTGTTTCTTTTTTCTAGTTCTCTCTGTACAAGCATTTTCTTTGTTTGTGTGTGCACTACATGTGTGTCTCAACATGTGTTTGTGTATTTTGCAGATGCCAGCCCCCGCTGCTATAACTCCTCAGATCCTTTTCTGAACTCCACTGCCTGGTTTGCAGACAACATCGGATTCTTCATCACCTTCATCACCCTCAGTGATCTACAATTATTTATATCAGATAACAAGGTAACACACACAGAGTGGGGTACGAACAGGCAATTTCTTTTTTAGTTTTATTGCTAATTATATTATTGGGAACAACTTAAGTGAAAAGTGGGATACAGTATGCATGTCCCCATTTACAATTTTCCAGTCAGTACTGTAATATGTTTGCCACTATGATAACACATTAAAGATGAAGTGCACTTAACCTGTTACTAGGTGCCCCCTTTTGAGACTCAACTGTAAATGACCTACCTAAATTAAAACTTCTGCTGTAGTTGGCAAATCATCCACCACCTCTTTACCACCACTGTGCTCCTGTCTGACCTCTTCCCTGAATCTCATACTACAGATTTCTGCCTTTATTTTCCTCCATCTTATTCTTCTTTCAGTCCTCACTCTCCTTCTTTTCTTCTTTACCTTCAAAACAATCCTACAGACCACTTCCTGATGCTGTCTAGCTACACTGTCCCCTACCAACACCTTACAATCCCCAATCTCCTTCAGGTTGCATCTCCTACATACAACATAGTCGATCTGTGTGCACCTTCCTCCACTCCTATACATCACCCTGTGATCCGCCTTTTCCTTAAAATAAGTGTTCACCACTTTAATTACCATCCTTTTAGCAAAATATACCACTATCTGCCCTTCCACAATCCTCTCCTGAAAGCCATACCTACCAATCACCTCCTCATCCCCTCTGTTCCTTTCTCCTACATGCTTATTAAAGTCTGCCCCAATCACCAATCTTACATTCCTAGGTACACCATCTACCACTTCATCTACCTTACTCCAGAACTTTTCATTCTGATAAGCACACATAGACCAAGATGGCAGCGCGTGCACAACGCGAGGGTCATGGTTAGGGTTAGGGTTAGGCTCGGAAAATAACCGGAACACCGCGGACCGCTGATCCAGCTCGGTCGACAGTGAGACCACAGCAGTGAAACTGTAAACAAAGGAGGGGAAAGTGAGGCGACATCAGGGCTAGGCTAATGCTAAACCCGCATCAACCATCAATTCCAAGCATCTTCCTTGCCAATGTACGGTCTCTCGCAAACAAAATGGATGAACTCCTGCTCCGGATAACATCACACAAGCGGATTAAGGAATGTAATGTCATGATTTTTACAGAAACATGGCTCAACGACAACATTCCCAGCAGCGCCAGCGTGTTCCGCATATTTGATTTGGCACGTTTTATGCTGGATGCCTTTCCTAACGCAACCCTCCCCATTTATCCGGGCTTGGGACCGGCACTAAGACTGCACTGGTTTGTGCAACCCTAATGGTTGGCTGGCCTCTCATCACGGTGTATAGCTTTTCTAAAAATGTCTGCCTTAAAAATGGATTTTTAACTTTGTCCGAGACCAAATGAATTTCTCATACTCCATCAGCCATTGTGGGCATAAAAAAGTCTAACTCTGGGCTGTAAAAGTTTCTGACCAACGAATTAAATGAGAGAAAAATGCTGACACTATTCTTGGCTAGGTGGCCCTGTAAGGTGAAGTTTAGATTAGTTAAAGAAACAGATCAATTGCTAATATAGTTTAAGGTACATTGGCCAGCATTACTGATTCTGAAGGCCCTGGGTGGATTAGATTGACATGGCAGCACATAGGGGCTGAAATCTGATTAGACAAAAATCTAACATCCCCATACACATACTGGAAGCAGTGCAGCCAAGAGAAACGCTACGAAATAAAGAAAATAAACTGTTGAGAATAAATTAATACCATTTCAAGAAACAAATATTAGAATTTATGTTGTAAATGATGGCCAGTGCTTCTGATAGTATTTAGGCCAGCAGAGAAGGCCTTGCTGGCCCTGACAGCTCACCACTAATAAATGTAATTGTAAACACACATTAATTGTTTGTTTATTGTGTTTTTATCTTGTCCTGTAGATTGGTCTGTTCCTGGAGAATTCAAAAAATCTTCAATTGTTCAATAACTCAAAAATTGCAGTCAGCGTCACAGAGTACTACACAACTCGATTATATACCCAGAATCCCTCGTTTAATCCCCTAAGGTAAAACACTGTACATGCACTATATAATACTAATCTAGTATCGATTACTTCTACTAATCTACTATCTAAGTATATAATGTAATCACCACTTAGCACCAAATGAAAGTAATTGAGTGACTTAACACTGTGGAAAATATTTTTCAGGTTAATTCAGTTCTGACAAATGCCTGATCAAAGTCCCACCTAGTTCAAGTGTATACTAAATATGCCCAATATTGAATTGGCAATTGCTTCTTATATAACAATTTTGTAAGTTTTGTAATTGTTTTAAGATTTTATAGTGTGACAATCCAGGTTTATAGTACAAAAAGATTGAGGTAGGTCAACTGCTTTGAATTTATGGGATAGTAAATGGTTCTATTTGAGATGTCAGGGGTTATAACAGTTAAGAATGGAAAGGCTTTTAAAATGTTTACAATATCAGCTTTAGTACATGTAACAAGAGTATTTTTACATCTTCATATTTTTATCCAGGGCTATTCTGGAGTTTTAAATTTGAATTAAGTATTTAATTAATGTGAATTTACTACACATATAGCTGCCCCTAGACATCATCAAAATGAGGAATGGGTATATTTGCAAAAAACATTTACAGCCTAATTCAATGTAAGCAACAGTGTCAGCAAGTCCAATGTGGACAACAAAATATATCCCAGATAATGTGTGCATTCTTGGAGACTCATTGCCAAAACTAATTTATAAATTAGGAACTTAATTTTGTTGTAAAATCAACTGATTTTATAGGATAGTAAATGGTTCTATTTTAGATGTCAGGGGTTGTGTACATGTGTGTGAATGAGAGGGAGGGCAGTAGAGGGGTGCGGTTGCAGGGAGAAGAGTTGGAGAAGGTGGAGGAGTTCAGGTACCTGGGGTCAACAGTGCAAAGTAATGGAGAGTGTGTTAGAGAAGTGAAGAAAAGAGTGCAGGCAGGGTGGAGTGGGTGGAGAAGAGTGATGGCAGAAGTGATTTGTGATAGAAAAGTATCTGTGAGAGTGAAAGGGAAAGTTTATAGGACTGTGGTGAGACTTGAGATGTTGTATGGATTAGAGACAGTGGCATTAAGTAAAAGACAGGAGGTGGAACTGGAGGTATCAGAGCTGAAGATGTTGAGATGTTCATTGGGAGTGATGACGATGGACAGGATTAACAATTAGTTTATTAGAGGGACAGCACATGTAGGATGTTTTGGAGAGAAGGTGAGGGAGGCAAGATTGAGATGGTTTGGACATGTGCAGAGGAGGGACATTGGTTATATCGGTATGAGAATGCTGATGATGGAGCTACCAGAAAGAAGAAAAAGAGGAAGGCCAAGAAGGAGGTCCATGGATGTGGTAAAGGAAAACATGCAGGTAGTTTGTGAAAGAGGCAGATGTAGAGGACAGGGTGGTATGGAGACAGATGATTCGCTGTGGAGACCCCTTATGGGAGCAGCTGAAGAAGAAGATATAAATGCAATTTTAATTGGATTTTTGAATGTAACTATTATGATTACTAGAAACCAGTAATTTTACACTATTTTACACATTTAATATTCAGGATTCTGCACTATTTCTGGAACCTTATTTAAATGATAAATATGTAGAATATTTACAATGTTGATGAGCTGCTTTATATAATTTAATCTCTTTTATTGAAGCTGTTTAGGTGGCAGACTGATAGATTTGGTCTAAATTGGATTATCAGGTTATATAAAAATGTATAAGTGTATGCAGCTCAAACACACATTGATTAATTACATCTGCTTTTCACGTTTGTATTATCATTATTTTAATTTGCAAATTTATATAATGTATTTAAATCACTGCAATAAAATTAAATAGAAAAATACAAAACATAATATTTCCACTCATCAAAATTAGGACTCCCCAGAACTAATAAAGTGTAAGAATATTAATATATAGATTTACATGTATTATATTTGGCAGACACCATTATCCAGAGCAACTTACAATTATTTAATTTATACAACTAATCAGTTGAGGTTTGAGTGGCAGTTGCCCCTGAGATATGAGTTCTTTATTTATGTACTGTATATGGTGGCAGATGTTCATCAAACTTTCTGTGTGTGTGTGTGTGTGTGTGTGTGTGTGTGTGTGTGTGTGTGTGTGTGTGTGTGTGTGTGTGTGTGTGTTTATTTATAGATTACCAAGTATACTTCTCTGTGAATCACCTGGCTCTGTTTTTGCTCCTCTTGGAATTGAAGAGAGTCAGACCATTCTGTCAAGCATCAACAAATTCTGCAGTAAAACCAATCCAGAGGTATTCAGTTAATTTTTAATACGAGTTCCAATAACATGACAATTGATTCATTTGGTTACATTATATGTTACCCATCCTCTTTTTCTTTCAGATTACAGCAACACTTGTGACAAAGTTTTCTACTTTGTCTGCATCTACAATTGAGTTGCTTGGCAGACAGAGTGTGGGCCTTACTGTTGGTCAGATAAGCGCCACCTCCTCCAATGTAATAAAAAGTGCTCTGCCTATGCTGAGTAGCATCAGTGGCTGGGACCAAGGGCAAGCAAATGCCCTCATCCAGAGCATCATTGGGTTAGGCTTTGATGTGAGTGTACACTATTATCTAACAAAAATGATTTTTCTACAATATTGGGAGTGTCTTTCTGCATATATATAATTAAAAGAGAATATGTGATCTTCATGTTGAGTTTTGATCTGATTGGCTATTGTTTTGTTTAACAGATTAGCAGTTCATCCTCTCTGTTATCTTTGGGAACACTAATTGAAGGAGTTACCTCTGCAACCATGTTCAGCATCCCATCTTTTGAGCTTCTTACTTTGTCCCAGAATCCAACATTCATCAATAACATTCAGTCAGCTCGAGTAATTCTACAGGAAACCTATGTCCAGCAGGTGCATTCTATAATCTATTACATTTTATTACAATAATGCAAAAATATATAGGATGCTTTCCCTGATCATGGCAGGATGACTTCATAATTAAAAATCTCAGACAATGCATCCTTAATATGGCAGCTTTTGCAGGTCGTCCTACGAAAATTTTCCACAAAAATATTACACTGAACAAAATTATAAACGCAACAAAAATGTGCAGTTTTACTGTATTGGGGGATCTGGAGGGGTCCAAAAACCAGTCAGTATCTGGTGTGACCACTATTTGCATCACGCATTTTGAACTGTACTGTGAAAACCAAAATTTCCAAATTTTGGTTATACAAACCAATTGTTGCAGCAGGTGTCCGGGTGGATCCTCTCAGGCAATTTTGGAGGTGAAGATGCTGGATGTGGTGGTCCTGGACTGGTGTGGTTACACATGGTCTGTGATTGTGAGACTGGTTGGGTGTACTGCCAAATTCTCTGAAACGCCTTTGGAGACAGCTTATGATAGAGAAATTACCATTTAATTCACGAGCAACAGCTCTGATGGACATTCCTACAGATAGCATGCCAATTGCACACTCTCTCAAAACTTGTGACATTGTTATGTGTGATAAAAATGCACATTTTAGGGTGGCCTTTAAATTTGGCCAGCTTAAGTCACACCTGTGCAATAATCATGCTGTCTAATCACCATCTTGATCTGCCACACCTGTGGATTGATTATCTCGGCAAAGGAGTAGCGCTCACTAACACTGATTTAGACAGATTTTCGTGATCAATATTTGAGAGAAATAGGCCTTTTGTGTACCTAGATAAAGTCTTAGACCCTAGAGTTTAGTTCATGAAAAATGGGGGCAAAAACAAAAGTGTTGCATTTATAATTTTGTTCAGTATATATATATATTGTATACTGCTGTCGCGAACTGTCTCCAGAACTCCTAGAAGCCGCGCACAGGTGTGCCAATGCATCCAGTCCCGGTGGGGCTGGAGGATATAGGGAGAACCACAGGGGACAGTGCAACGTTTTTAGAGACGCAAACAAGTCTATTTGGGATTTGCCAAGCTTTCTCCCAGATCTGCTACATTACCTGAGGGGGGAGGCAGCAATCCCCAGGTCTAGACACCTGCCTTGACAGGGAGTCTGCTGATTCATTTAAACGACCTGGGATGTAAGCTGCTCTGAAGGAGAGGAGCTTTACTAGGGCCAACAGGAGGATCTGGTGCACCAGCCTGTACAGGGGGCCTACTCTTTCACCTTCCTGACCGCCGAAAGGATGGACGCAATGCGGGCAGAAGAAAGCTGCATGTGCATAGTTGTCGAATCCCATATAACGCTGAGATAGGTGGTTCTCTGTGATGGAGAAAGAACTCTCTTCCCGGCATTCAGCCAAACCCCAGTTTCTTCATGTGAGCGAGAACAACTTTTTGATGCCAGACGTCTACTGCTCTGATCGAGCTAATAATAACCAATCGTCGATATAGTTGAGGATACGGATGCCCTGAAGTCTCAGGGGAGCAAGAGCTGCATCGACACATTTTGTGATGATGCAGGGTGATAAGGCAAGGCCAAAGGGGAGGACACGATATTGGTACGCTTTGACCCCAAAAGTAAACCTCAGGAACTTCCTGTTAGAAGGGAGAAGGGTACATAAAAGTATGTATTCTTTAGATCTACCGTGATACCAGTCCTCAGATCTGATCTGAGACACAACCTGCATAAGGGTCAGCATTTTAAACTGCAGCCTCATCAAAGAGTGATTCAGCTAATGTAGATCTAGAATAGGATGCAACACACTGTCCTTTTTGGGAACTATGAATTACCGGCTGTAGAACTTGGACACTCTGTCTGACTGAAGGACCACCTTGATGACCTCCTTCCTCAGGAAAGTGGTTACTTCTCGTTCCATGACCAGAGCCTGCTCACTTTCCACCAGAGTGTGACAGAGCCCGTTGACCCTGGGCGGACGAGACCCGAACTGAATCATATAGCCTCGCTCTACAGTGCGCATGACATTTACATTTACATTTGCGGCATTTAGCAGATGCCCTTATCCAGAGCGACGTACAAAAGTGCTTTGAGTCACTAGTAATGAATAAATCTACACTGGTATGCAAGATTACAAACTTAATATAAATATAACTTGGAAAGTGCTAATTTAAGTGTTTTAGGAAGAGAAGCGAAGAAGAGAATGCAGGCAGGGTCGAGTGAGTGGAGAAAAGTGATTGCAGGAGTGATTTGTGATAGAAGAGTTTCTGTACGAGTGAAAGGAAAAGTTTATACGGATGATCTGCTGTGGAGACCCCTAATGGAAGCAGGTGAAAGAATATATATATATATATATATATAT